>OY723387.1:38948704-39285541 GCA_963210295.1 Ophion ellenae | reverse complement strand
AAAAATCCGGGATTTATTTTTGTCCACAGCGTCAAAGTCGTGGAAGATCATTTTGGGGGTGAAAAAGTGGGGTGAAATTTTGAAAAATTAGTTTTCATTCGATAAGTCTTTAGGAAAAACTCATACAATTTTCGTTCAAATGGGAACGTTGTAGCCCTTGAAAAGACGCGTCGATCGAGTATTTGATCATCCCTCTCCAACAATATCTTCACCTCCAAAACAATTGTTGAAGTATAAACAAAAAAATTGTTTACTGAATAACTAAAAAACAATCGATTTTTCATGAAAGGTTTAAACGTATGAAATGTAGAGAATAATTTTCTCTATATTTTCGTTCCTATGGACCACCCTTGAATTTTGCTTTTTCGAACCCCTCTCAGGGATTGAAAATTCAAAATGAAATGCTGGAAAAATTATTGACCAAAAATAAAGAGATACGAGTTTGGCGCTGTGGAAAAAAATGTAGGTAAGGGTGCAAGCTACAAATTTTTCCACGGCGGCGAATTCGTACGGTCAATAGTTTTCCCAGAATTGCATTTTGAATTTTCAACCCCCATGGGTGGTTGGAAAATCAAAATTTACGGGTGGTCCATAGAAACGAAAATACACAGAAAATTATTCTCTACATTTCGTACATTTGAACCATACCCGAGAAATCGATTGTTTTTGAGTCATACAATAAACAATTTTTCTGTTCATACTTCGACAATTCTTTTGGGGGTGAAGATGTTATCGGAGAATGATGATCAAATACTCGATCGACGTGTCTTTTCAAGGCCTACAACATTCCCATTTGAACAAAAAGTGTAGGATTTTTTTTCTAAAGAGTTATTGAATTAAAACCGATTGTTCGAAATTTCACCCCACTTTTTCACCCCTAAAATGAACTTCCACGGCTTCGGCGCTGCAGACAAAACTAAAGCCCGGATTTTTCTGAACATTTTGTCTCACGGCGCCGACCTCGTAGGGATTGTAGTTTGGCATTAATCCACCACCATCTCCTTTCATCCCCTTAAAAAAAAACCTACACCACCGATATTTAGGCAAACTTGGATTTAGCACCCGCGGCACCTACAAAATCACCTGTCAAAAAACTAGCCTTCTTCTAATTTTCTCCGATTCCGGGGTTTTTCAGCGACAGCACGACTGTACTATTGGTGTTATGTTTTGATTCTTATATTTTTTGGCCGCATCTAGAACTCATATAATCGAAATCAGTATAATTTTTGTCGACCCAAAGTTGGCAAACTATCCACTGAACCCAGTCTTCAATGAGACGAGTTTCATAATAATTTTCTTCGCAACATTTTTGTCATAGTTCTTATATGGTCTTCCCAAGGTCTTCCTAGGTATTTCGTAGGTCCTAGCGGCTGCACGAACCGACAATTCATCATTTTTTACAGCACTAATAGCTGCTTTTAATGATTCTCGAGTCTAGTTCCGTCGGAGAGCAATAGCTTTTCTCTTGTACTTATTAGGCATCCAAAACAAATGTAGAAAACATGAATTACTCGAACACTTTACAACTAATGCTATGGCCATCATACACCGACTGTACGTGGCCATCTCTCCTAATCTCCCGGGAGAGATGGCCACATCTAAAATGTAAACAAGTAGAAACAATACATGCGAAATCTTGAGGTTATAACATAGCACTGTTCGTGAACTATTCAAGAAATACAAAAGTAACCATCACTTTTACGAAATAACATCACCACAATGAAAAACATGAAACCTTCAAAAAATTTAGCAGTAGATACGATCATTAAAAAGGATTTTATTTACTTAACATTTTTTTGCCAATCTTTTGCTTGTGCACGTAAAAGAGAGTATAGTCGAATTCTCTATAGTTTATTGTCACTATAAACTATAACTGTCGTCAACTATAAGCGAAAAGTATACGTAAACATGCGACTTTGGTGGCGTGTTTGAATATCTGGTATCTCCGAAGTTACTATACACTATTGTAAAAGGCTTTACAATATCGATATGGTTAATTCAGCTATATCACAAAATCGGCACACAAAAGTTGCCAGTGAAGATTCGGCTTCGGTCCGGCCAATTGAGGTTTTCCAAGGTCAGCGATGGAAATAAATGATGTTTTCTTTACGTTTCGAGTTCGAGCTTCTCTCGAACTTTCTGTGATCACACAACTCAACATATAACGGAAAAATGTAAATTTCGAGTTTTTGCTTATTTTTGAAGGGGATATTTGTGTTTTTAAAGAGCTTAACTCAATAGATGAAAAAAATCGCTAAAAACGATAAATTCTTCTATCTATTGAGTATACTCCAACTAAACAGTATTTACTCCCATAAATACTGTCTTTCGAAATAACCTTCCAAATGTACGCGAAAGCCAGAAATATCGACAACATCAAGAGAAAATTATAATTTCTGAAGAGGACTCGAACCAGAGGGCCGAAACGTAAAGAAAAACATCATTTATTTCCATCGCTGACCTTGGAAAACCTCTATTAGTCGGACCGAAGCCGAATCTTCACTAGCAACTTGTCATCCACACGGCCGCACACATCTTTGATTCATCGGCACACAAATACTAATGCTGCACTGACAAGGACCATCCCTCATGCGACACTCTACGATTTTGTTGAAATTTGGACATGTTATAAAGCACCGAAAAGTAAGCGATACGTATTTTTTTTTTATCGGCGGAAAAACGATTTTACGTGCTGAAACGCACCCTCAAAAATGGGGATGTTCTTCGTTTTTCGTCGATAACGTTTTAACGGTACGAGATATTAAAGAATTTCAAATTGCAACAATGTTTATTTTTTTGTGCACTATAGATTGGAGATGAGAACGATAACGTTATCGACGAAAAACGAAAAACATCCCTATTTTCGAGGGTTCGTTTCACCCCTTAAAACTGTTTTTCCGCCGATAAAAAAAAAAATGTAACGCTTCGGTATATGTTACTTTTCGGTGCTTTATAACATTTCCAAATTTCAACAAAATCGAAGGGTGTCACCTGAGGGATGTTCCTTGTGAGAGCCCACGGCAAAAGAGGGGATAGTAAAATCCCGCATAGTTTATTGACACCGTAATCATAATATACATGTTATATATATAACATATATGGTCAACACAACTATAAGCGAAAAGTATATCTAAACATGCAACTTTCGTGGCGTGCTCGACAATCTATCATCCCCGAAATAACTACTAACTATTGTAAAAATATTTACTGAATTAACTATATTGATATTGTAGAGCCTTTCACAGTAGTTAATAGTTATTTCGGGGATACTAGATAATCAAACACATTACCAAAACGACACAATTAGATAGACGCTTATAGTTGTGTTAACGATATTATGATTGTGGTGTCAATAAACTATAGAAAATATAATTATGCCAATTTTTACCATGGGCGTTTTTTTAATAAATACTATGGACATTTTTCTCACTGCAAGTTTGTACTATTTATATGGTTAACATTAGCACTTGTTGAGTATAAATTGTTACAAGATCTTACGAAAAGTGACTATACGAACAAAATTATGGTAATCTTATAGAGAAGACGTCAATTATTTGTGGAACGTGTCAATAAAGTAGTGACGGCGGTGCTTGCTAGGATCGATATAGATATATTAGCGCATTAATTTATCCGTTTTTTAAATTCGATATTTCGAAAACTATTGCGTTGCGCCAAAAATCAATTTAAGCAGTGACACATATTATCAAAAAGACGATTTGTGCAAAATTCCACCTACAGCGGAGGTAACAGCTATTCGGAAGTGCAGCTGGAATTACTTTTATGTGTTATGCCGAATTCACGATCAAAATAACAGGGTCGTAGGTTCGAATCCATGTTCAGGCGATATATTTTCTCCGACAGAAATGATTTCAGGAGGTCAGGGAATGCCAAATTATGATAAACAATCATACAGGTAGTACTCTCAATTGAGAGTTTTTGAATTGATCAAATATTATATACATTTAGTAGACATACCATTCAATATGTTAAAAATCACGATTTTTTTATAGTGTAAGGAAATATCCATTTATGAAAACCAACTATATTATATAGCATTGAACAATCAACGTATGCTTGTAAGATTGTTGATTGCGGTTAACATATGAGCATAGTTAACGCAACTGCTAAAATATCATAAGCAGTACTACATTTTAGGCAGTAACCATGACTATAAAATATTGTTGTCCCCTCAGGGTAATATAAAATATGGTTCAAATATGGTTGAAGTTACCATATATTTCTCTCAGTGGCAGTAACATGTGAAACATTCTATTGGTCATCTCTCCCTTATGGTCAACTCGCCCAGAATTACCCCAGTGCTATTCCGAAATTGTACTTGTCCATTTTTCTCAAAAATTAGAATCAGAGTGCAGCAAAAAAGAATGCATTGCAGATGCTCACTCGAATGTGCGCCATCGCGCAATTAGCTTGCATTTATGTATTTTCATTCTCTCGGACGCTAACTCATTCAAACTTTGTTCGGTTCGTCGACGCGAATGAGATTTAAATAATCCACGGAATATTGTCGAACGTGATATTTTTTATACGTCACGAAATCCGCGTGTATACCTTTGTCTGATAACGACATTCATAATGCAGCAGGATCGTCGGGTCGGTATTTTTTTATCGGCATTATGAAAACGTTCGTGATACGGCGATTTAATGATATTTTTGCATCGCTCGTGTGTATCGCGGAGGGAGTTGATAATCCGTTGGAAAACTATTCATATGAATAATATTGTAATATGCCAGGTCGTGCGGATATTATTTTTCGTATTTTCGCAGCATGACGTGCAGCTTGATACGGATGCCGATATTGCGAACGCCAATGTATTGAAGTTTGGCGGAAAATGCATTTATCGTGAAAGTACGAGTACGTTTTGTCGATGAAATTACGCTTGACAGGTCGAGAACCGGCGAAATTGCAACATTAGGGAATATGACGATTAATATTATTCACAGAGTAAATGGTTTAAAAGAGCGCTGACGGTTTAAAGGATGAGTGTCACAATCGTTATACGCTCTACCGGCACTGATCGATTATATACGAAGGGGCATTCAAATGGACAGGAATACCAATACGATAACGAGACAATTCCAGTAAAATAATAGTCATAATTATTATGAAGTGAGTAAATTGTTTTTTGGAGTTTTTAGTTACGAATAATTATTTCGTGTCATTGGGATAAGTCTTCCATCACTTTGCTTCACAGCTTTTTATTTATTTATGGTGAATTCATTTCGTGAGGCATGATAAATTGATGACGCATATGAATCTCTGAATTTACAATGTTTATTAACTTCCTTCACTGTTTGTAGTAAAATACAAAAGGTATTGAAATACATAATAATTATTTGTTCTGTATTAGTTACATCATAAAATGCATAAGCGCATTAGCCGTGTTTATGACGAACCTGGATAAAACATTATTAATGCACCGAATATTTTGGTTTTTAAATGTTTTACGGGATTGTTGAATGATAACACAAGAAAAAAACGAAGTTCTTGGCGCCCGCAAAATTCGTGTTATTTTTCGTCAAGTGACTACCGGTGAGGCGGATGCCAACCTATATTTTAAGTTACTACACGAGGTTTTCAAATGAATTTTAATTTTATAGTGAGTGTCGTTAGCAGTTCATATGAGGTCAGAGCCTGAATTAGAAGTTCTGAAAAGTTGTTTTTTTTTAGTTGCTTAAATTAAATAAAGTATCCGAGAATATATTTACATTTACAAACGCTAATTGTACATTTTTTCGAAGCTACAAGGCCAAAAGCAGAGAAGCGATTGATATTTGATATTGATATTTCCTCCTATTAAAAACTTTGAAGCGCGGTTTCTTCAGTTTTCATGTTCACGATTTTTCCAAATTGGCGGGCGTGATAGCAGAGAAAATAAACGACCTATTGAATCGAACCAAAGTTAATTTTTTCAAATATGAAAATCTCTTCTAAGTGAATTAAAAAAGTCGTTGAAAAAGTATTTTAATAGTATATAAAATAATTATAATAAGTATATAAAATAATTATAGTATATAAAATAATAGTTTAATTTTCATAGCACGGTGAATTGTATTTTTTAAACACATTTTTTTTCGAACTTGAGAAAAGTTATAATTTCACGATTTTTTCAGCCTTTACTTAATTCACCCAGAAGAAAAATACATGAAAATTTAAAATTTTATTGTTTTTTTTTGTTTCAGTCAAGAATTACGCGCTGCATCTCTCCCGCCGATTAGGGACTGTAGTGGCAAGACGCGGATGGAATAGGCTGATAAATCTGCTCATTTATTGTTTCATGCTGTACATTTTTTTATATACATCTTAAATACACGTGAAAAGATACCTTCATGTTTACTGGGCTCACTTGTTTTCCACCTTCTAAAAAAAATCCTGAAAAAAACTCTTTTTTTGGACCTTCTAATTCAGGCTCCCGCCTTAAGAATTTGTTCTCTGTTTTTTTTTGTTATTTGCTGTCATAAATTAATTCAGTCATATGTCGATGGGAGCAAAGCGAAGACGAACTTGTTCGAACGACTCTAATACATTTTGATTTATATGCGGAGAGTATGCTATCAAAAAATTTATTAAAAAAATTACAGATTTTGTAAGAAGTGTTTTTTTTAATTTCGGGATGGGAATAAAGGATAAAGCTAAATTCGCAGAAGATCTCAGCTCCTTTAGTGGAGAGCAAGAAGAACGCTTCCACCAAGACATAAAAATCATGGAAGATAGGTATCAGGGACGAAGGGCACACACATGATGACTGACTATATTTGGAGTTTGATGCGTGACTGCCTGGAAAATTCGCACTCAAGAAAATCACGAAGGAGAAGCTTACTCAATATAAAAATGCAAACTAATATTATAAATCTCAAAGTCTGTCTGTTCGTACTCAATCACGCCAAAACAGCTTGACCGATTTCAATCAAATTTAACATGTAGATAGCTTATGACCTGGATTAACACATAGCATACTTTTCAATCTGATGTATAATATTTTTCGAATTATAATATTATACTCAAATCTAATATAATGATAAAGTGAAATTCTTATAGCGTACTAATTAAATATAACAGAAAATAGTTAATATTATTCTTATTTAATAGAATCGAAGATGTGATATTTCAAATTTTTTGTTTGGGAACTTTATTTTGGAACATCAAATAATAGCTATGAGGATACATTCATAGCTGTTGTTCCATGGCATATTCTACGCTACTCTCTCCATGGCATGCCCTACCTCTCTGCATGAGGTCTCGTGACAGATGACGAAACATACAAAATTGAGATATGAAAGTACCTGCAGAGATACCTCCATGATTTCTGACGTTTCGTCTTTTCACGAGACTTGACATCAAGCATAGTTCCGAAGAAATCACCAAACGAAAGAGAAATTTGACCAACCGACAAACTATACTTTTCTGATTAATACAAAAAGAAAGTGATATCGATTGGATTCGACGGACAATTCGCATTTTCCCCCATCATGAAAAAAAAATTGTCGAAAATTAAGAACTACGTGCGTACAGCGTTTTTTGGAAAATCAATTTGTTATTTATTATTACGTGCCTATTGTAGAGTTTTCGAGTATGCCTGGAAAACGGAAGTCAATCTTTTCTCAGAGTCCGAGTAAATCTCGAGCTATGAAGGTTGCTGGACGGGAGAAAACGACCAATCAATCAATTCGCTTAACGTCTTTTGAAAACAAAAATGGTAGTAGCCAATTTTAACGCGGACGAAGCTGCGGGTTAAAGCTAGTATTTAATAAAACTGACATTTTTCAATAAAATAACATTTTATTTTAAAAATCTTTATTTCCGTGTTCCTACGTAGAATATCGATATTTAGTGTCAAAATAGGATCAGTATAGAGACAAAATTCAGGAAAAATATACGGGTTTGCGACCCCAAATCGGCAGTTTAATTGTTCAAATATCGAGTCTTATCACCGCATTTTTGAATGATAGTTGTTCAAATATTGAGTCTTATGTTCAAATCGTTGAACGATAATTGTTCAAAGATTCAAATCTTGAAATTGCGTCAAATATACGCGGACTACGCATTCAATAAATAAAAATGTTGTATTCTCGTCGCTTCATCGTATATCAGTACAGGCAAGTCAGAGAGCCATATAAAAAAGGACCTCCACCGCTGTTACGATGAGAGACTTGGCAACTGTAGTCTGTCGCCAAGTTCCCGTTGTTTTTCGCGACCATATATAGGAGGAACAATGCTGAAAGTCGAAACTTTCGTATAAATAGTGTGTCGGATATGCGGCCCGTGCCATTCAGTGCCATTCTCATCGCGTAGCACGTCACAAACTTCCATACGTATACGTATGCAAGATCAGGTACTATGGGTCATTGTTGGAAAAACATCGTGCACGAATATAACCAATACTGGGAAGACTTTTGTGATGCGACGACGACGAGAAGACGAGTTTTACGTGAAATGATAAAAGTCGAAAGTAAATTGGACGCTTCTTCTCGTTATTTGCTCCGCCATAAAAAAATGACAAACGTAAGTTGACTAGTCGTAAATTTCGTATTCGCAAGAGCTGCGAGCATGTCCTAATTTTATACATGCAGATGTCTGTGTGTGAGTGTGTCATATATATATATATATATATATATATATATATATATATATATATATATATATATATATATATATATATATATATATATATATATATATACATATACATATACATAATTATACATATATATACACATATACATACACATAATTGAAGAAACGAAATTGCTGACGAGACGAGGAATAGACACGACAACTCCGTACGTTGGGAAACATAGAAATTCGTATAGCAGACAAAATTCATTATCCATTACGATCAAAAGTGGATTGCCTTTCGATGATAAAAGGAAGCAGAGAAGACATGGACTGTTTTTTTTTTTTTTCTTTCTAGTCTTAAGGCTGCTAGCACATTTTCATCGAGCTATTTCGTTGATGCAGGAAGAATTTTCAAAAATATCAATCATCTTGCGAGTAGTTCGACCGAATTGGAACTCTGAGATCCAGTAAAAGATTTGACCAATACCCTAATAGAATTGGCCACCATTTAGACAGAAAATATTCAATATCGCGACAATATAAATTATTAGCTTGATTTATTTTTGTCATCATTCGGTTACTGGATTTGCAAGCTTGATGCCCGAACCCGAATAGACCCAGACGAATTCAAAAGCTAACGAATAATTATTATCGTGTGTCAATCGCACTTCATGTACGGTTCATTCTTCTACGAAAGTGCCACGTAATCTCAATAATAATGCGAGTAAACTTTACAATTCGATAACTGCAGGGTTGGCACGATGAGTGTGATGAGGGATGCAATATTTGCAAAAAACTGATGTAACGAACGAACCTTTAAATGGAATAGCAAATGAAGTTAAGCAGATATTTTCATATCGGACTACTTTCAGCGGCTTATTCGAGTTTTCTATTTGTAACAAGATTTCCATTCATAAATAGCCGTGGGTTTATGTGCTCCTACATCAATGCATGCGGACTAATTCGATGTCAACGGCGGAGAAGTCTGAGCGCGTAATGCAAAGTACCAAGAATCGCGTAACGTTATTATCTCTATTGCACGAAATTTGTGCGAAAGTTTCGTCGCGACGAAAATATAGAAAACCGCCCTTAGGTGATCTTCGGTTGGCGGTTCATCTTTGCCCACTCAGCCCTTGTGGGGTATGACGCGAGAGGTAGAAAGCGAAAAGGAATTCAACGACGCACATAGGGGTATTTTGCCAATCTGGACGGTAAAAGATATTTCTTTCGATTTTCTTTTATATGTAACTAGCTTTTGCCCGCGGCTTCGACCGCGTGGATGTCGGAAAATATCCCACGGGAACATACTACCGTGATTAAAAGTACCCCATTTGTTAATCTAGGTAAACAATGTCTTCTCGCACTGCTTATATAGTATCCGAGGAGCGGCGCGCGGATTGATATATGATTGATGGAGGATAAAATCTCTAAAACCTAATAATATAACCTAATAACGGGACGGAAAATTACCTACTTAAATGCCAAATATGAAGGCAACTTTAAAGTGAAAATATTAAATCCTCTTTATTCTCTATCTTGTGAGAATTAGAAAAAAATAGTTACGTAAATAATCCCCGTTGACCACCCCCCCCCCCCCCCTAAACCCCTTAATGACAAACTTTATTACATAGGCAAGTATTTGTGTCAAGTTTCAAATAAGATGAAAGGAGATGTTTCAAAGAAGATAAGCCCCGCGATAAAATCCTCCCCTGTAAAAATGACTATCCCTTTTTAACCCGTTAGGGGTCGATTTTCGAAAATCCCTGATACACGTTATTCTTTATTTTTGTTCTCAAGCATAAATACTGAGTTTCGAGTTAATCGAACCGCGCGTTAAAATTCTTCCATACAAACTTTGATACCCCCAAATCCCCTCTTAGGGGGTAGTTTAGGAAAAATAAAAGTGACAAAGTTTATAATTTACTTTATAATTTATTTGTGTTAAGTTTTCAAGTATATTAACTCAAGGAATAAGATTTTTCATACAAACTTTCACCCCCAATTTAACTCCCTTAGGGGTTGAATTTCGAAAAATCCTCCCTTATTCCTTGTCTACATTATAAAGGGAACCTTTGTGCAAAATTTCAGCTTTCTAGGTCCAATAACAAAGCTATATGTTTAACCTAAATTTCTTTTTTATTTTCTAAAACTAAATTTAATATAATTTATATAACTAAGATGATGATGAGTGCCATGGCTCATCTCTGTCTTGCTTACTCTCTGCGTCTTCAGGAGCCTCCTCTGAATCTGACTCTGACAAGGAACATCACTTAAGTGTCCGCCTCCGATTTTGTTGAAACTCATATATGTGATAAAGCATTGAAAACTATTAGACACGTATTTTTTTTTTTTTATCTGCGGGAAAACGTTTTTAAGGGAGTAAACGACCTCTCAAAGAAAGGCGTGTCACGCCTTAATTTCTTTTTTTTTCAATGATTCTATGGTGGATTTTTCATCGCGTTACATTAGAAGAATTTTGATGTTTGTTTCATTCAGATCGGCGGACTGCTTGTGGGTAAAACTGCAACCCCCCCCCCCCCGATAAGACTTTCTTTGAGGGGCGGTTTTCCAAAAAAATACCTGTCTAATAGTTTTCAATGCTTTATCACATACATGCATTTCAACAAAATCGACGGCAGCCACTTAAGTGATGTTTGTTGTGAGTCATCTTCAGAATCAGGTTCAGCGGGAATCATCAATTCAATTGCATCCTTCGTGAACGGCATTGATATTTTTTGGGGGGTTGTTTTCATGCTACTGATCAGTGGGTCGGAATTTAGTGATAGCCTGTTTATAATATCAAGGTTACACTCCGCCCGAATATAAATTCTCTATTCTTTTAACTATCATGGTTATTCACCCCTGACTCGAAAGTGTGTGGATAAATTGATGATGATTATATTATACAAACTATCATCTCGCAATAACAATCGAAATAATCACCTGGATGAACCAGGAAATACAACAAAAAGCTTTCTATAAGTAAAAATCTCATAGAAAATTTAATAATTCGAAGAGTCGTCTCAAATAATGATTTGTTAATAGTTGACTAATCTGTTCTTGAGATAAGTATCGTACATTTGGCAAGACCATTTACTTTGTACATTGGCCTTTTGTCACACAAGCTCGTTCGTGCGCACACACGACGTAGATCCGATTCAGGTACACTGGAGACTGTGCGTGAAGGAATGTCCACTTGCCTAGAAGATATCAGTTTGTGACTGTGAAAACGTACATTTATTCTCTGCGCCGATGGCATCAATTAACGATTTTCTTGTTTTGTGGGACCTGCCAAATCTTTAGGAAACTTTCGAAAGTATTTATAGAGAATATTAAATTATGCATTAGAGCAGGAGCGGCCAAGACGCGACTGCGAGACCAGTCGACTGTCTATTTTCTATGAAAGTTGTTCCTTGCTCTACGACGTATTGATGCTACCATCTTTGTTGTCCTCCGATTAACGGACTTCCTACTTGTGAAGGACAAATCGTTGGACAACGATTTGTCCTCTACAAGAAGCGAGGAACAACTCTCCTTTTCCATAAGATTTGTTTCTTGTACACTTGCCTACTAGCAGTATAGTACTAAATTAAGGGGAGGGTAGGGATTTGCACTTTGCAAAAATCGATGTTTTCTTGTCTTTTCTTATAGTTGAACATTTCAAGAATATAATCCCAAAATTTCAAGTCAATCAGAGCAAAACTCGAAGTTATTGACTATTTAGTCCCGCTCCTCTAACACTGTAGCTCCGACTTCTCTAAACTTCAAACGCGTGTTTCTCGAAACCACTGTTTCAAAGTCCGTGTTCCCTGCCATTTGAAAACTACATGACC
The DNA here is from genome assembly GCA_963210295.1 of Ophion ellenae. Classification (NCBI taxonomy): domain Eukaryota; kingdom Metazoa; phylum Arthropoda; class Insecta; order Hymenoptera; family Ichneumonidae; genus Ophion; species Ophion ellenae. Next base: position 39,273,133 of record OY723387.1, on the reverse strand, counting down.
GATTTATTTCAAACTTGGTACACACTTTCTACATATAAAATACCTCCCCCCAACGGTTAGTTTGAGATTTTTTTTTATATTGATGGGTTTTTACACCCCCAAAATGGCGGAATTTTTCGTGGAAAATATCACTTTTCACTTTAAATGACCACCAAAAATTTAGAAATGAAAAAAAATGATCAAAGACCGTTGGGGAGGATTTGATGATACTTTGGATAAAGGGGGTAGCCGGTTAAGGGGGGTCTGACGGCCCCCACCGAGTTTGATCGAATCGACCCAAAAACCTGAAAGAGGGCTGAAAAACAAAATTTTAGAGATATTTTTTAACCCCCTAAACCCTTATGAAAACACCATAATCGCAAAAAATGCGTTTTTTTGATGTTTAATTTTTTTTTGAGCTTTCAAATGCATTTTAAAGCGGTTTTAACACAACCAAAATTTTGTTTCAGATGTGTAGACATGCCCTGAATTTTTCCAGATTTTTTCGTAAAGTTAAATCATGTGCAACATAATTTTAATGGCAAAAAAACCGTAAAAAATCGTCATTTTTTGTATTTAATGCTATGGTTTTTATTGACGTATTAATGGTAAAAAATCGTGCACCATAGCATAGAAAGCTACTATCTTCCTCTACAAAATGACGCTAATTGGGCTCAATTCGGTCGTCTCTAGCGTCCGAAAATCAAACTTGAATAAATTCCGTTTTTATAATTTGAGCATTTTCAGTTACGAAAATGACACAAAATCATATTTTTCAATTATTTTTTTTAATAAAAGTACATTTTGGGGTTTCTGAGGTCGCCGATTACAAATTTGATGTCAAAAATTAGTTTTGTCACATGACAGCTGTCAAAACGAAGAAAAAATATTTTAATTTTTGAAATTTTTTAAAAAAGCTATGGGAACGATATTAATAAGGATTTTTTAGGTCGCTGATTATAAATTCATTCTTATACACGAATTTTTAATCGTAACAGCTGTCAATAGTTATATTAACAAACAAAAAATTACGTATTATTCAGAAAAAAAATTTGGAATTCCCCGACTAAACTGTCACCTGGCGGAGAAAATCCCAACTTGTACCTTATTAAGCCACGTACCCGAGTGCCTAAGGCCACCGTACCCACGTGGGCCTTAGGCTCGTATGCCCCTCCGCACGGTACTGCGCATGCCCACTACGCACTGACGCATCGAGAACCCCGCTCCACGCGGTCTCTCTTTCTCTCTGTGTTCAGCCGCCGTCCAGTACACACGTCATGCGACGCACTCTGCTCCGTTAAACAAATCTATTTGTTTTGTTAACAGCGTTTTTTTAATTTATCGTTTAACCTGCCTATCTCAACACGAAGTGATTGAAGCAGTATTCTAAGGTGAGTTTGAATATCAATTTAAATATCAATCAACATAAAAATTGATTTATAATCATAACCTCAATCTACAATCGTTTGCCTCATAGTCGACTTGAAATCGTACAGAAGGTGGCCGTCAACTTCAAGTTGTTGTTTAGTTCACTCACATGAAAAGAATTAAAAAAAAGCAAAAAAAAAAACAAAACTAAGACGAAACGATATTTCAATAAAAAAATGATTTGGAATACAATAATTTATTTCTGTTTTGTTTACCGATGTTTTCAACATTTTTTTTGTTTTGATTTACAATTTTTAATGTACTTTCGATTTTCGTTACTTTTGTTCTATTTGTTTTTTTAATTATGGTTTTTTTTTATTCCGGGTTTCAGTTACTTTTTTCATTTTTTTCAAAAAAAAAAAAATAATTTGTTAATCATAATAAAAAAAATAACAATGTTCTTTTTTTTTCTTTAGGAAAAACTGTGCGATGCCACCGAAAAAACGAAAATGTACGGCTGGTGAAAGGTGCATAAGATGCAACAGATTGTTGCGTTATGATACCGGAAAACAGAAGTCCATTTCTTCAGATGATGATGTACACTTATATACTAAACTACTAGGTAAACGAGTAGAGAAAGGTGACGTTTTATGTCATCTGTGTCGTTCCGCAATCGCTAAATCCCGAACGGTTTCACCATCGACGAGCAGTGATTCTGATCCTGAAGAAAATCTTCAGTTGGATTTTAATCCCGAAGAAAATCCTCTGCCAAACGTCAATCCCGAGGAAAATCCTCTGCCAGATGTTGATCGCGAACAAAATTCTGTCGATCCTGTAGAGAGACATTCATCAACACTCTCCAATTTGACAGTATCAGATGACACAGAACAATCTTCGGAACAGTCTTCGCAACAATTGTCACGGTCGGAGTCTGGATCTTCCACAGGACAGTCATCACAATCTTCTAAGGACCCTCCTTACGTTCTTCGTCCAAGAGAACCGGACTATGAAATGATCGAGATGCCTTTCAACAGAGTTACCGCGACTCACAAATGTTGTTGCGTATGTCTTACTCCAATTACGACATCTCCGGTTGTTCCGTTTAAAGCGAGGTTACAGGTATTTATAAGTTCACGAATTTTCATTCCAAAAGGCAATCGCTGTTGTCCTGTACATCTTATCAGTGAACGTATGTACGTTGACGAAATTTCAAACTTGAAAATATTTTCGAATACTTGTACTATCAGTTCTCAAGAGTTGGCATTATTTTTGGATGCACTGTCCAAAAAATGCGACAACAGTATTTTAGACAGAGTAGATGATTACAATTTATCGGCAGAGCGCATAAAATCGCTAACTGGATACACAGTTGCAGAAATCAAGACTCTAAAAAACATGTTGGTCACTTTGCGAAATTCTCAAAATCGCAGTATTAATCAAGCTCTTTTAATATTCCTTTTTAAATTAAGAACTGGAAATTCCAAAACAATCACTGCGTCAATTTTCGATATCAAATCTGAACAACTAGTATCTGCTTATTGCAAATCGGTTTTGGATTCATTCGCGAAAGACGTCTTTCCACTTCGTTTCGGAGCTCGGGCATGTTCTCGCGAAGATTTAATTGCTAATCACACGTCGCCTTACGTAAAAAAATTACACGGATTTGAAGATCGCCTGCTCTTGATTGCTGATGGTTCATACCTTCGACACCAAAAAAGTAGTAATAATTGTTACCAAAAAAAATCTTTCTCTGGTCAGAAAAAGTGTCCACTCTGTAAACCCTTCACAGTTTGTGCCACAGATGGATATGTAATAGATGTTTACGGACCGTACGAAGCAATTGTGAATGATGCGAAAATCTTACAACATGTACTAAGTGATCCGAACGGCTTGAGATCAATCCTCAAAAAAGGGGATGTTTTTATACTTGACAGGGGGTTCAGAGACGTCAAAGATTGGTTAGAATCTCAAGGGTTCGTTGTGTTGATGCCAGCGTTGAAAGGCAAAAGAAAGCAACTTCCAACAAATGAAGCAAACGAAAGTCGATTTGTTACGAAATTGAGGTGGGTGGTAGAGGCTGTCCACGGTATAATCGGTAGTAAATTCAAACTCTTGCATAATCAGTTTAACAACAACATGTTGGATTCAGCGATGCTTTATTGCAAAGTAGCGAATTTTTTGGTTAATGAGTTTGGAAAAAGACTGAATTGCGATACCGATTTACAAGATCAAATTGCCGAGCAAATGTTGAAAAGAAAAGACGTTGACAATTCTTTAGCCAAAGTTGTGGAAGAACAAAACTGGAATAGGAAGAAAAGGATCTTCAAACCGTTAACATCAAATGACGTATTAGACTTTCCGGAAATGACAGAGCAAGATTTGAAGATCCTTTTCACTGGCTCGTACCAGTTATCGCAAACTGTTTCATACTTAGCTGAAATGTATACCGAAGAAGGACTTTTGAATATGCAATACTTGTTGGAGGACGATACCATTTTGAAATGTGAAGTTAAATCAAGACATATAAACAAGAAAGTATACAGATGTTACGTTCAGTACGACCCTAACAGTATTGGATATAACGGTATAAAAAACTACGTATGTGATTGTGCAAATGGGCTAAGAACTGTTGGTTGCTGTGCCCACGTTGCAACAATCATTTACTTTTTAAGTCATGCACGGTATTTGTCCAAAATCATCCGCCCAGCTCAAATTCTAACGAATCTATTTCACGTTGATAATGTCGAACCTGTTATTGAAGAACACAGTGACGAAGATTAACAACATAACAATCATGTTGCAATGTATGTATTACTTGTGTCTGTTTAATGTATATATTAGATGAATGTATGTAATATTATTATAAATAAATAGATTTTTTAAAATACAATGACTTTTAATTATTGAAAAAACCGAAATAGCAAATACCATTTTCATTTGATGACATGTGTAATTTTTTTTTTTGTTAGCTGTTTGACATCAAATTTGTAATCGGCGACCTGAGAAACCCCAAAATGTACTTTTATTAAGTAAAATAATTGAAAAATATGATTTTGTGTCATTTTCGTAACTGAAAATGCTCAAATTATAAAAACGGAATTTATTCAAGTTTGATTTTCGGACGCTAGAGACGACCGAATTGAGCCCAATTAGCGTCATTTTGTAGAGGAAGATAGTAGCTTTCTATGCTATGGTGCACGATTTTTTACCATTAATACGTCAATAAAAACCATAGCATTAAATACAAAAAATGACGATTTTTTACGGTTTTTATGCCATTAAAATTATGTTGCACATGATTTAACTTTACGAAAAAATCTGGAAAAATTCAGGGCATGTCTACACATCTGAAACAAAATTTTTGTTGTGTTAAAACCGCTTTAAAATGCATTTGAAAGCTCGAAAAAAAATTAAACATAAAAAAAAACGTATTTTTTGCGATTATGGTGTTTTCATAAGGGTTTAGGGGGTTAAAAAATATCTCTAAAATTTTGTTTTTCAGCCCTCTTTCAGGTTTTTGGGTCGATTCGATCAAACTCGGTGGGGGCCGTCAGACCCCCCTTAACCGGCTACCCCCTTTTAATGGTACTTGATTTCAGATAATTTCTAGCTGAGATACAGTGAACACCGCAAATCGTGTTTTTCCAAAGGCGTTCTTGGAAAAGCTTTGTCCCCGGCTTGTTTGTGGATATTTTCGCGTACAAATGTCACGGAATGTTCTTGAAATGACCCTTAACAATGTACAAAAGATTTCAATAAATTTTCTCTATCCATATAGATGAAAAAAATTCGCAAAAAATATTTTTTTTCACGCTGAAACCCCTACCCTCCCCTTAAACTACACATTCATCTGCCGACAATCAAAGAATGACTTTGTCCAAATATTTATTTGGTAACTATACACGAATATAAAATATCGTTTACTCAACTATCCTTTACATCTGGGACAAGTTTTCCATTGATCTCAGTGAATAACCTACTCAGTTATAGGAAACAAGTATATATAGTATATTAATACAAAGCATTGGGTTAGACCGAACTGTATATATATTGGCTGTTAAGGACGGGTATGTTCCATTCAAGTACCCATTTCTTAACTATTATCAAATCTTTATTTGTGACAATTCAGAGGCTCAAATGAATCATTAAGGAGTCTTCTCACTTTGGACACTAAAAAGGCTATTTTCATGATTTTTTAAAAGGTTTATATTATAGATCTTGATATAAAAGTTGTTATACTATAGCTATAGCCCATATCAAGTATTTTTTCGAATTTTGATATTTACTATTTTTGTGCCAACGAGGTGAAAAAAACACGTTTCTTTTTGTTTTTTTGTCGAAAAATGTCCGCCATTTTTTTATTTTTGCAAATATAAAAAATCGTATGATATGCGCTATAGCCATTGACATACTGAATCGAAAACCGTTTGATTTTTTCGTTTCGGATGATCCATCTCCGACATTTCATCAACAGCTCAGACCTACAATTTTTTAGGACATTTTTTAACTACCATTTTCGATCGTAAATAGTGACTTAAATAAATCAATAAAAAACTTATAATGTATTTCGAAAGTGTATTTATTAAGTTTAACAACTTTTATGTCAATATCTATAGCATAAACCTAACAAAAAATTCATGAAAATAGCCTTTTTTAGCGTCTACAGTGAGAAGACCTCTTAACTGTGAGAAGATATTTATTTCGCCATATCCAACTTCACCATTTGTTGATAGATAACAAATCCTGGTACATATAATTATACTGTTTTCTCAGAGTGCTCGTCGAAAGACGCAGATTCCTGTGACGCCCTTGTTTATTTCGACAAGTTTCGCGCAAGGATGAGTGTCTCTCAAATCGCGAACAAACCACCCTCTCAAGATCGATACGCATCCTATCTTCGGGTGTATCGCTATGAAAGATACGTGCGTATATGCTGGCTAAAGGGAGGGGGTTGGTTGGATGGAAAGCATTAAATAATCATGCGGTAGCGCGTCAACCGTCAACAGCACGGAACGCGTGCGACGTTAAAACTCGAGGGGAACGTTGGGTTTTGGTGAGGCAGCGAGGGGAGGGGCAAGGAGGAAGTGAGGACACACTGAAACTCGAAACTTTGTCGTTCGATGTTTGGACGACACGTTTTTCCGCAACTCTTACTCCCTACACCCCTATTGCCCAACCCTTGGTCCGATTTGAGTATAGGGATGGGAGAGGGAGAAAGATCGAGAGAGGATTACGAGGACGAGAACGAGAGCCAACACGGGGCGTGCGACCTAGGGTGACTTTCGTAACTTTACGGTCGGGTACCACCCATAAATAATACCATCGACGGGCGTTTCAACGTCGACGACAACGACGTATATACGTATACCCAGGGTGGCACTAGTGCCGCCACGTTCTAAAAGTATAGTGGGCGCAAAGGTCTTTTTCCACTTTTCCCTCGTCCACCAGAGAGCAAGAAAACAAAGTTGCTAACCGCGAGAATCCCATTACCATCATTCTCGTCTTATTCACACTCTCAACTTGCCATCTTTTTCACTCTCCGCTTCAACCTTTGGCCCTTTTTTTAATCTCTCCACTTTCCTTTTGCACTCTCCTGCGGACGAAAATATTTTCGGTGAGTCGGGATTCGGAGTAGATGAGGCGCGATAAATTGACCTAGTCGGTTGGGAATCTCTTTTGCTCTGGTCAAGTCAACAAGATTTTCCTGTCGAATGACAAGTATAGGCAAAGAAATTACGATTTCAATGGACGTAGAAATGCAGGATGTTCTATCGATACGGCTGGTTTAATTTTATTTTTTATACCTTGTAATACCCTGAAAAACTCCAACTTCCTATCCGAGAAAAAATGCGGTGGCCGGGATTCGAACCCAGGACCCTTCGATTGCCGGTCGACTGGCCTGACCACTGAGCTACGCCAGCCCGCTTACTTCACGTTTCTCGGACAGTCTCGATATTTGTAACGCAACGTTACAGCTCCCCCCCTGCCGGAGTCGATCCGACACTGGAGGGTCGACTCGAAATTTGCCCAAATTGAACTCAATACGCAACGGGTAGTACTACAGACGCGGGGATTGTCTGAGCTAGCTCAATGAGACTCTTATCTTAGGGAGGGAATTCTTTTCCATTGTAATCTAGGATAATTCTGGTTCCGTATATTCTTGATTCGGCCGTGGGCCGATTCGGCCGTGGGCCGCTGTTGGGCGGGATTTGTAATCCCCCGAAACAACTCCAAGAGAACTAACCGAGAAAAAAGTCCGTGCGCCTCTGGGCCGCGATTCGAACCCGGGACTTTTCGACTGCTGGTCGACTGCTCTGACCACTGAGCTGCGCCAGCCCGCTTACTTCATCTTTCTCGGATAGTCTCGATATGCGTAACGCAACGTTACAACCGTTAGGCGAGGAAAAAAATTGCTGATCTTCATGATTTTTTTTTAAGAAAAGATTTCTTCATCATGTTTGAGAGGTTAGGGGGAATTTTATCAATACTTTTGTCTGTTACATGGTATTTTTTAAAAATAACGGAGGTATGGCATGTTCTTCCAAACTGCATTTTCAAAACTGGCGGGACGTATAGCTAAAAAACTAATCGACCGGTTCTGATGAAATTTTGTATAAATCTTTCTAACCTTGTTTTCTAAAACAGGGGTGGCCAAACGTTTGAAGTGCACAGTCGACACTACGATTCAAAATATTCCTAGCGGTCTACCGCCGGCAACAGTTCTAAATCCGAACAAACCAAACATATGTATTCAATGACAAATTTCTAAACTAGTTTTACAAAGCTCTCACAGAAAATATGCGGTCGACGTCTTGGTCACCCCTGGTCGAAAACATGACCCTAAATGTTCTGGAAAATTGGATAAAAACAAAGTATTTTTTATTGCAGTATATTTTATCGATTCTCAATATTTTTCGCTTTTTCTTGGTTCTTATACTGCGTATGAGTGTTAAAGAACGAAAAATCTTGGTTGGTTTTTTTTTCGATTAATCCCTCTTACGCTACGTGCCACGACATCGAAGAACATCCGCCGCAACCCGTTTAGAAGACCGTGTCATGTCTTCGTAATTTTCAAGATTAATAACCAAAATACCTTGTAACAGCCAAAAGTGGAAATAAAACATACCCTAAGTCTTAAAAAGGTGCAGAAATCTGTGTTCAAAACGAAAAATCATGAAAATGAGCAATATTTTCCTCGCCTAAACGCCCTCAATGAAGCTATACCCATTTGTATCCACAAAATAGTATTTATCTTTTAACAAGGTACAGAGATGCTGAGAAGGATACGAAATCTGATTTTTGTGTGTCAAATAAATGAAGTGTATATGAGGATTCGATTGACTTACCAGCCCCGCGTAGCTTTGGCTACGATCATCACGTGATTTTCCCGGCGGCTCCCCATCAACTTCTGCTGATGATCATCGAGCCAAAAGGTCTTGTGGCACGACAGGTGGGTCTCGTTGCGATCGAGTATCGTTATATTGTGCGTCGAGGCGAGCAACATCGAAGCCATCGTGTCCAAAGCCGTCCAAGATTTCGATGACACCAGCCAGTTCGGAAAGGAGCAACGTTCCGGTACGGGTTCTGCAGAACAAAATGGACAATAGTAATTGCGCGCGTTGGAGATGACTGCAATCAACGGAGTAGCTTGAAAAATCCTCCACAAATAGCTCGAGGAGATGGGCTTAAAAAGCCTCGGACCCTAGGCTTCTTCGCTTGAAATTAAAGAAAAATATTGCATCGCGAAGAAGCACCCAAGTAAAAAGCGCGACGAACCATCGAGATGGATGTAAGAATGTATATTTCACAAAAAGGGTCGTCTAGTCATTTCGGTGAGAAACCGGGAACGACACAGCTTCGTCTCGTTCACCCGGACAGGCAAATGACTCATCGTAAAACTGCTCGAGGAGTCGTCGACGCGAATGCTATGCTATATACATTACGCCCAGAGTTGTAAGTATACGAGGAGAGGAATTTAATCTGAATTGTGAAAAAGTTTAAATGGAAACGTGGAATACGAGATGAGAGTCGAAAAGAGGAGCAAAGAAAGAGAGAGAGAGACAGAGAGAGAGAGAGAGAGAGAGAGGGGGGGGGATAGAACGAAGTATAGTCACAATTGCAAACTCCGTGACTCGCCTAGAAAGATGATGGTTGACCGAAATATTGTCATCTTTTCGTCCCTCTTCGATACGCACTGAATATAAATAGAGTTACAAACGATTTGTTGAAAAATAAACAACGAATCAACATCCTGGAGACGTTTTGTACAAAAAGAATGAAATAAATTCTGCAAGAAGGAAAATAAAGGATAATTTATACATATAAAACAGGTCCGCGACTGACTGACTGACAAGGAACATCACTCAAGTATCTGCCTTTGATAATGTTGAAACTCATATATGAGATAGAGCATTGAAAACTATTGGACATGTATTTTTTTTAATCGGCGCAAAAATGGCTTTAAGGAGGAAATCACCCTTTAAAGAAAGGCGTGTCACCGCTTAATTTTTTTAAATACTTCTATAGTGGATATTTTATCGCTTTACATTGGAAGAATTTTGATTTTTGTTTCATTTAGATCGGTGGACTGTTTGTGCGTGAAACTGCAAGATCACCCCTCGGTACGCTTTTCCTTGGGGTCGGTTTCCCCCCTCAAAACCGTTTCCCTGCCGATAAAAAAATAAGTGTCTAAAAGTTTTCGATGATTGATCACATACATGAATTTTGACAAAATCTAATGCTCTCAAGTGATGTGAATTTTGACAAAATCACATCACAAAGTAGAATTTTGACAAAATCTAAGGCACTCAAGTCATGTTCCTTGTGACTGATTGACTGACTGAATGATTGACATATAGACAACGCAAAGCCTACATCGCTGAAGGTAAAACCATGAAATTATAAAAGATATGCTCCTTAGAAGATGCTGAAGAATGTTCCGAAAATCAACTGTTAAGGGGGTGTAAACATTTGTATGAAAACTTGCATTCCTTGCGTGTATCAACCTGGGTGAAGCCGCGGGCAGAAGCTAGTATTCTATAAACTTCACAATCTTCTTTCAAAGAGACCCATTTTAAATTTGTCTAAAATTGCGCTGCTGATAGAATGATTGTGTTAGGTTTTCTAATCGAATTAGGATACAATGTTTATAATATGATCTGCATTCTGTGCAATCGAATGCGAATTTGGTTTTTCTTCTGGCCTCGTAATGTTCCCGTTACCACATGAAGATAACAGTAATACTAGGTGGATGCATTGTAATTGCTCAAGTGGGTACTTTTTTACAGTCCGATCTACGATTCCTCAATTCCAGAGCCTGTGTCAATTTTCTCCATTTTTTTTCTCTATTCGATAACTAACGACTATTAAGGTGGTAATTCACGTGGTCGTCATGGTCCTAGCGATGGTCACGTTTACACATTAAATAAGTATCATTTCACATTTCCTGGCTCCCTCTTCCGTCTCTTCCGATCTGCGCCCCGCTGCCTGCTCTTCATTTGTTCCGACATTTTCGCTACTTTCCTTCGTCTTTATTTCTCTACTGTCATTTGCCGGTTCCCCCGCTTTTTCCCATTGGTGAGTGCTGCACCTTACTTCGCGTTGTAAATGCAGTGCCACCTGTCTCCTGTTCCGCTAACCTCCTTAGTACCGTCGATAGTTCCCTTCCCGTCCTTATCGACCGCTTCTTTCTTTCTCCGTCCTTTTTGCGGCGCACTTACCACCGCTTTCTTTGCCTTCCCACGATCGCCCTCTCTCGGTGTTTCGTCACACTCCCTTTCCGTTGGGTCCTTCTCCCAGCTCTTCTCCTTCCCACTTCTGACTTCTTCCCGCCAAATACAGGCTGCCTTTCCTAACCTCACAAAGTCTGCTTTCGAACACCTTACATATTTCACGTAAGCGTTAGTCCCTTTATTCGCTAATGTTCCCACTTGCACTTTGCACCTTTTTGAACTTTTTTTTATCCCTTCCTAACCCTTTACCCTCTAGCAACTTTGCCTTTTTGTTCGGTAAGCTCGCACCCGCTCGATCGCGTCCGCTCGCATCGGGGCTTTAACCGGAAGTCCCACATTGAATAAGTATTTTAAGATGAGAATCAGTCGTTCGTGCATTTACTATTAGGACGAGGAATAAGTTCTCGCTGTTTTCCAATAGATGGCGTTACCAGAACACCGTGCGCGTAGTTTAAGATGCTAACGCATCTATAAAAAGTACTACAAGCAAACTTGAAATTCAGTGTACGCCATTTCGCCGAAGTATAAACACCTTTGGTTTCATAGTGTTAAACATGTCAAATTTCGTGACAAACAGAGTATTTGGGGGAACTTTACTGCACTACTTTATTCAAAAAAATCTGCAGCTGAAGCACGCCGAATTTTTGTTGATACTTATGGCGACCATGCTTTGTCGGAAACAACATGCAGAGATTGGTTTAGACGCTGTGAAAATAATGCTTTTGACGTGTTGAACTTGCAGAATCATTAGGAGTTGATCGCACAACAGTTTCGAAACGTTCGAAAGCATTAGGAATGATTTTTTAAATAAAGCATTAATTTTCACGAAAAAACCGCGAGATTCAAGATTCCAATATGTTGTGTTCCATTGTCACAGTCGTAAGTATACGTATTCAAGAATAATCAAATCGTATATATCCAGCTTCGGCGTCTATCTGCGATTTCGGCCGAATCTTTCATTTGGAGGTTAAAACCGGTTGGAACCGGTCACATCTTGGGTGATTTGAGAGTGTCTGGGGATTTGCATGAGGTAGGTTTGTCTTCACCGTATAAACAAGAATCTTAGTTTTGTGTTCAGCATAGAAAATGATAGGTTTATGCTAATTTTAACGAGTTTCCATACATGACGATTACCGGTTCAGCAATGAAAACACTGCGGATTGATCGCTACGTCTGTCGATAACTGGGACAAGGTTGAAAAAAGAAACTGACGAATCAAATATTAATTTATATAAAATCAGACAAGAAATATTGGGTCTGCAATTGCCATTGTCCGAATCCACATACCCGTAATCGGCATACACATACTCGCGACAGTAAAAAGATATCCATATAAATAAACATTGTTGATTACTGGCTCGTGACCATGTCATTTAACTGGGTGCATTTCGAACACACGTGAACACCACTCGATCGAAAATATATTAGAAAATATTTTATGATAAAACAGTTGTTTATAATTATGGAAAATAAGTAAAAGTTATCATTCTGACGGAATGGCAACATTAGTTTTATTCTTTAAATTAATAAAGTTGTACGTAAAAGAAATTTAGAGCTTGAACTATTTGTTAAATGTTTTAATAAAAAGCAAAAAGCTTGGGACTGAGTGACTAAAAGTTATTCTGTAGTCCTATGTATATGCAGACACCATCGAGTCAACAAAGGCTTACGGACCTTTGCATAAATGGGTTAAAGCAGTTTCAGCGCATTTGACGATTAGGGGGACGTTCACATGGCGATTACTAGACCAACCATCATGGCGGCGTGACGATGACCCGTACATCGGCGTCTTATAACCTTTACGGAATATTTTCTCGAAAACTGTGCCAGGCACGAGAATTTCGCAACGACATTCTTCTTCGTAATGAAAGCTGATTAAGAATGACTTAAAATCACTTCTACTGACTTCCAAGATGAGCTATACAAATTTGCAAACTCAAACAGGGGTTCACCGAATGTTTCAAGCAAATATTAATGGTAAACTTTGGAAAAATGTGACTAGCAGAAGAATTTTTATAGTCGCGCTTTTTCAAAGAAAATGTGAAAATGTCTGTCTACTAAAATTGCGCGAATTTTTTTATCCCTGTTTATCGTTCGGTATAATAATTGATGGTAACATATTTTTTTATTAAGCGCCACTGTAATTTACCGATGATTCAAAAGGGCGCTTATGCCCCCAAAAAATACAGCCCTTTGCGACAGAAATACCTTAAGGGAGGACACCAGTGTACCTTTTTCGAAAAATCGTTTTTTTGGAAACATTTTTAACAAATACTTTGAACCTTCAAAAATATGATGCATATTCGTTTATAACAGAAAAAAAAAGTTTTAGAATGGTTTTCGAGCTACTTTTGATGGGAGTCTCTGTGTGCTGAAAAGCACCTTCGGTGATGCCACGCCGGTAGACGCAGTACCAGCTATACAAAATACCGTTCAAAAATTTGATCCTGAAGTAAAAACCGTTTCCAACCAGGATGACGTAACCCACTGACTCGAGAAGCTCCCATGCTTTTGCAAAGTCACTCGGGCCCGGGTTGAAATTCCGAACTTTAAATGGTCAGAACGCTTAAAACTCCGAAAATATACTACTCCGAAAGATCAAAACTCTGAAAGAATTTTACAAAAAAGACCAAAACTCCGAAAATCTGAACACCGTCAAAATAATTCGACTATGGAAGTTTTAAAGGTTTCAAAATTTTCAATAAATCGACGAATTATTTCAAGAATTTTTTTTATTAGGACGTGATTTTTCGTCAACATTGAAAAGTTGTCTGGACAACGTTATACGTTCTACATCATTTACAGTCAACTGTGTAGACTTTCGCTGACACAATTCGTGATGAACCTTGTAATTATGGAACATTAAAATTAGGAATTTTAAACCGTCGGCGCATTCAAAGTTCGGAATTTCAACCCGGCCCTCATGCCAAGATCATGCCAGCAAAAGTCTACACAGTGGACTGTAAATGATGTAGAACGTATAACATTGTCTAGAGAAATTTTTTTAATTGAAGCAAAATCAACTTCTTATTAAAAAAAAATTCTTGCAATAATTCGTCGATTTATTGAAAATGTTGAAACTTTTAAAATTTCCATAGCCGAATTATTTGGACGGTGTTAAGATTTTCGGAGTTTTGGTCTTTCGTGTAAAACTCTTTCGGAGTTTTGATCTTTCTGGGTACTATTCTTTCGGAGTTTTGAGCGTTCTGATCATTCGAAGTTCAGAATTTCAACCCGATCCCATGTTGAACTTCGGAACATTAAATTTCTGAATTCTAAACCGTCGGAGCATTCAAAGTTCGGATTTCAACCCGGCTCCAGTCACTCGTGTATTTGTTTCCAAGCAGGTACCGACAATTTCAAACACGTTTTTCTCAAAACCATGTTTATGAAATCGGCACGCAGCAGAATTCGAACAATTTTCGTCCAATTGACGTGGAATTTGAATTGTAGCTTCTTAGATTGTTTTAACAGTCAAGTACAAGCGCTTTTTTCAATTAATTGAAAAATGTAAACAATACATTACATTTTATATGAAAATTATGGTCGAAAAAACTAACTTATTTTCCAACCTATTTCTATTTTTTCCATTATTTTTTAATTTCCCCCCGTACTTGACTGCCAAAACTAATATACTTAACGAACATATTTCACTCTTAGTTCCAGGATTAAATTTATGATAGTTCTACTGCGTGCCGCAGAGAGGAGGTTCTTTTGACAAATAATTTTTTTTTACATACTTCAATATATACCTAATAAAGCCTAAAAGTTATTTTCACCATGTATTTTATTCCTTTCTTTAACCAAAATTCCAAAGAAAACGATCGAGATTGGGCAGTTACAGTGGTCTCCCCCTGTAAGGTCACAATCACTGGGCCAACTGCTTTATAACGAAATAATTTCATAACGAGGATTGAATTCGACAATGCATTCGTACAGTTTTCTATGTATGTAAATCATTGTTGTTTTTCGTTTCGGGTTGCTCTACAGCTTAATTATTCGAGTGATTTCGCATAGTTTGGCGATTTTGCGAGCGATCCATCGACCGAAAAGCTACGTTACTTTTAAGCCGCTTATAGAGCTGCGCAACAGAATTTACGAGAGCTGAGCGGGCTTGACCTACGATTTGAAATATTAACATGCCGTGCGTCATGTCTAGATAACTTGCCTTCTCTTTTCCCGGCGCCCCCGTCGACTACCCCTATTTCGCGTCTCTCAATTCACACGCTCAGGGAGCAAACTAAATTATAAATTATACCGAGAGACGGCCCCGCACGACCTGGCGTCTCGTTCATATTTTTGGAGCGTCGTTCTCTCATGATTCCTCTATGTATTCGTACTTCGCGCACAGGTAGCGACGCTCGTGGCCAGTTTCGGCACTTTCGCATTCTCACGATAGACCGAATACACGTCTAGAGGGCGTCGCCTATATTTTTATATAAGCTTGGAAAATGTTGGACTGGAATTCCGGAAAACAGCCGATTGGTGTGGATGTGATTGCAATTTGTTTCGATACCATAAAAATGGGGGAAATTCATATCGGTGCAAGGGAGTATTGATTACGAAATGTTTTTAACGGAATAAAACCGGAGTAAATCGCAAAAAATGCGGTACGTTTGGCGTTTCAAGCAATCATTGAAAAAGAATATTTATTTTTATCAAATATACAATTTCATTGCAGTGAACGAAAGGTCTAGCTAACAGGTTCGATCATTTTTGTTTCGTCAGAGATTGAAAAAAAAACAATTAAATGTATGATCGTGAACTTTTGTACGTTTGTGTACAGCGGTGCGCGGAAAATGCCCCCAATTGACGACTAGTGTGTGGACGTTGTATGAATATGAAAAAAAACGAAACATATTCTTAATCGGTGTGAGTGTTGTGATGTTTAGGACCAGATTGAGAGAAATAATTTTTTTACAAATTTGCTGAACTTTTATTATAAATTTTTCCTATTTTTCTGACCATTTTACGAATTATCTAAAATAATTATTTCCACTCAATTCTGCTACCAAAGTTTGCCGCTTCTGGGGCGCACTTCCTGAGTATTCCGTACTCCTTATAATTTCTATAACTCGGCTAATCTTACGAGTATCATTGAACGGTTTGCACAGACGTATTGAGAAAGATCTGTAGAATAATAAAATTAACTTGAAAAATCATTTTTTCAACTTTATAGACAATAATACTACCTTAAGGAGAGATAAACACCTAGATGGTCGAGGTCGAGGATTTAGAAGCTATGAACATTCCGTCGACCGTAGAAGACCTACACTATGGGCCTGGTATCGATGATTCCATGTAAGTTGACAAATTTCATGATTTATTCATTCCTAAATTTTCAAACGCGTTTTTCTCAAAACCACGTTCTTCAAATCGGTACTCAAAATTTCTCGAAAACCAATGAATCGATTGCCTTGAGGTTTTTTGTGGTTATTCTATACACCATTATCTAGTACTTGTCATGGGATGCTTTCCGTTACTTAGTTTTTGTTTTATAGGCAAAATAATAACTAATTTTTGGCTCAAAAATCACTATTTATGTTCAAACGTCCGCCATTTTGTCATAAATCGATTTTTTTTAAATCGGCTATGACAAGTACTAGATTATAGTATCTAATTTAATAATCTTTTTGGTTTGTTTTTCAGATGATTTTTGAAGAAACGCCAGTGGGTACCGTATACGCAGATGTTTTTACGACGCTCCAAGGATCATACAATATCCTTGTATATTTTTGATATTTGAAATAAAGAAAATTAAACATATTTTTGAATGTATATACTCTGAGATAATTAAAACCCCGATCCGAAAGTTAAAATAGTTTTCCTTGAAAAAAATCACAAAAATGACCTTTTGCCGGCTCCTAGGTGTATATCTCCCCTTAAACTAGTTTTCCATCTTATTGAGAGTCAGTTCTAATTAATTTAAGCATAAAATTTGAGTAAATGTTATGTCCTTGAGTGTCTAACAAAAGTCCAGTACATCGAGACTCGAATGAAGCATTTTGTTCCGCGTACAAGGATTAGGGAGTTCTTTTACGATTACGCATCCTCTTAAGAGGGTATCCCTCACTGGTAACTTCAAAATACTTTTTCAAACGTTCTAAACAGGAGAAACATGCTTCAGCCATTTTCCAAAAAAGTCCTCTTCCATATGTTTACCTAACACTTTCAAGATCTTCGGATTTACTACCAACCCTTGTCCATCTGTCCATAACGATAAAATGTACCATGCCTCCCCCTCCCCGTCCACCCACCCCACAACCCGTTAGTTTGAACCTTTGAACGATTCATGTAAATACCATAAAGCGACTGCGTTCTCAAGCTGATTCACTCAAGATGAGAAAACACTTTTGAATTTGACCAGGCTTCGTCATATTTTCGACACTGTTCAAAAACTTTTGCACACATGCAACTTTGACAATCGTCGATGTTTGTAAAGTGCTGACGTTTTATACAGAAAAAAAACTGCTCAATGCGGAAACTTTGTCGAAAGAAATGAAGTTTGTTTGGGTACATGTTTTTGATTTCATACACTAATAACTGGTCGTACAATGTCGCCACTGCAAAACTTTTGGTTGCCTGGCAACAAAATTGGCAAAACAGCGAACTGATGTTCCTTTTTGCCAACGTGAAAAAATATTTTATTGCGTTAAAAAGTTTTGTTTTCATTGAGGTAAGTCCAAATGATTTACGTTTTTGTTATTTTTTATGAACTATAGCATTTATTTTACTTATAAAATACATAATGTTCGCAAAAATAGCATTATGTCCAAAAATATTACTGTTTATATTCAGCCTTGTCAAATCTTAATATCGGATACTCAATCGAGCCTAACACTGGATATACGGTAGTGCCAAAATGTTTCTACCAAATCAAAGTTCAACTCATAAAGACTAAGTGTTCGATCATAATAACAAAGTTAAAAGAATAAACGTTTTGTTTTATTTTATATAAAAATAGTCTCTAACATCAGATATAAGAAAAATGGAGTTTGCGCTCTTATTTCGGATACCCGATTATAGGCAACCTTTTTGAAAATCATGATTTCTCCCATTTTTTGTAAAACATAATATAACTCAAAATAATCAAATGTAAAGTGTAACATTATTATCAGCATCTTGCTGCGTATGACATGAAGATACTGCAATCGTAAAATTTCAAGGTCTCAGTAATTGTTTACTTTTTTTTTTCAATTTCAAACACAAGTACTGAATATCAGCTACGGAACCCTACCTGAACCTTGCCTGGTTTTTCATCATAAACGCGTTGCCACAAACGTACGTATACCGCGGTGTGAGTTATAGCTGCATTCACGATCTTCATACTACATCCCGAGTTCAAGAATTCGATTCAGTGTCCGCGAACCTACCATAGTTCGGATGCTCCGGCACTTCCCCCTTTCTCCTGCCCCCCTCAACGTCCGAGGGTGCGAATTGCACGGAGTTGACGAGCTACGGCGTCATATGCGGCTTCCGGATACGATGCAACCCCAAATGTTTGAGATGTGCATCAGCCGGGCCATTCCCCTTGCTGTGCATGTACAGGGTGTTAGGAAGGTCGATGCAAAGCCTTAAGGGGGTGATAGGTCACCTCGCTAGGAACATATCTCACCTTGGTTACCTTACTTCAAAGTCTAAGGATTGCGAGTTATCATGGTAAGTATGATTATTGAAATATTTCCCAGAATTAGCTACTAACTCGTTGATAAAGTTCAAACAGACAATAATTGGTAACCAAAAACTTATTTTCGTCTTAGCTTAAGGCTTCAGGCCACAGTAACGGATATAAAATCATGTGCGAATTTAACAATTTTTTCGTATGAAAAAGTGATTCACTCATAAAATTGATTACACATCTATTTAGTATGAACATCAAGCTGTTAGAAAATGTATATATTTTTTTTCGATGTACAAAATGGCCGACTACTCGATACTTTTCGAAACAGCTTTTTTCCAACTGGCGTGACAAATTACTTCAACAGTTTTCACTCGATTTACTTCAAATTTAAAAGTTATGTTCCTAATTGCATTTCGCAGAGGAGTACGTACGGAATTTCTGATTAATCGAAAACTTTTCATTTTATGAGCAGTTTATGAGCAGTTATAACGAAATTTTTCACTGAAAATTTCATTTCTTAAGTTCAAATACCTACAACTTTTGAATAAAACAATATTTTTTAAATTCCGTACGTGCTTCTCTAGGTATTCTAATGTAGATTAACGAGAATTTTTGTTTTTTGATCTAGGTAAAAAATTGTGGATGCTAAATGTCACGCCGCGGGGTGCCTAAAAAAAAGATAAAAGAAAATATTGGTAGTCGGCCATTTTGTACATCGAAAAAAAAATATATATATATATATATATACATTTTTCCTAACAGCTTGATATTCATACTAAACAGATGTGTAATTAATTTTATGAGTGAATCACTTTTTCATGAGAAAAAAATGATTAAATAAAGGTCTTAATGTGCATTCAATCGACAAACACCAATACAATCATCTGTATACACACAACCAACTAAATGGAACGTGTTGAATAATTAAAAACTTATGAAAAAATGAAAAAAACCTCTAATGTTAATGCTATTTAAAAAAATAGCATTAACATAAGAGGTAAACGAGTTAGTACCTAATTTTGGGAAATTTTCCAAAAATCAAACTTACCATGATAATTCGAAATCCTTAGACTTTGGGATTAAGGTAACGTAGGTTAGATATTTTTCTAACGAGGTGACCTATCACCCCCTTAAAGCTTTGCAACGACCTACCTAACACCCTGTATATGCAGACAAGAGAGATAGAGAGAGGGGTATGCACGACCAGTACGTTTAAGTTGGTATTTGCATGCCGTATCCTGCGAAATTCCCGTTCCGTGTACTATTTTCCCTAGATCCGTGGACGGATCGTTCCGAACCCCAAAAACGAACTTCCAGCCTCCTTCCAGCCCTCCACCTTGTCCGCCCACTGCTGAAGGACGATCATTGTTTCCTCGAGAGTCTGCTATAGCTGAACCAAGTTGTTGGAGATCCTCCAAACAGGATGGGTCGATAAGCCAAACTCACGTCAACTTACCTTCGTCACAAACTTTATTGAATTTTCAAGCTAATCCGCGTTTCATTGGAACTTACAAAGAACATCACCTAGCCCTACGTTGGCATACTGGGTCATTTTGATCCAGATGAATTTAAAATAAAATGCCCACTTTCCCAAAAGTGAAGACTTTCAATAATTTTTTACAACAATTCAATTTTGTACTTTCCGAATTTCAATTATGCCGACATATTGAGAGATGTTTAAAGTGTATGCCTGATTTTTGGAAATAAAAACCGTCTGAGGGGGTGGTGAATGGCAGGTGGATGAAGGGTGAAATTGATCCAGTGTGTAAACATCGTGGCCAAATATAAGTGTGTCAACGAAGAGTTAAGTGACCGCGTTCGATCTCGTTGAAACTCATGTAGGTGATAAAGCATTGAAAACTATTAGACACGTATTTTTTTGTTGTCGTCGGAAAACGGTTTCAAGGGGTGAAACAACCCCTTGAGGGGTTACGTACAGTTAACATTTTCGAAAAATCGATTTTTTTAACGTTTATTTTCGTAATGTACATATATTTGAGTACACACACAAAAAAATTAGTGTCAATCCGGCGAATATTGTCGAAGTTACACGCACATTTGTAATGACGTGTCAGAGCGTTCGAAAGTACTTTTGAAACTTTAAACGCGCTTTTCTCGAAACTGTGGTTTTCAAGTCGGTGAGCAAGATTTCTCGGAATCTTTTCAAGTATATTTTTTAGTAATTAATCGAAGGTTTTTTCTCACCAATAAATATTTTCCATTTTATAAACAATTTAAGGCCTAATTTTTTGTCGAAAATCGATTTTTTTAGAAGCTGCTGTTCAAAATTATTATTTTGCTTATTCCTTCGATCAATTATAAGATAATCCATTATATTAACGAAATATTTTTTGTCTTTTCATTTTAGATGATCGAGTCAACAGATATCGTGCTCACCGCAAGATGCCATTTTTTAGAGATGATCCCGGAGATCAGCTATAGCAGCTTTTAAAATAATTATTTTTCCAAATAAAAAATGTCAAAACACAGTTAAAAGTTACCATAATATGTGTACAAACTTTTACGTTAATAGATTTAAAGGTCTTTTCAAGAAAAATTCTTGAAAAATCGATATTGTTGGGTCTCCTGGCTGTATATAATCCCTTAACGAAAGGCGTGTCGAGGGGTGCTTTTGCAGTTTCGCCCACAAGCAGTCCACCTATCTGAATGAAGCAAAAATCAAAATTCTTCTAATGTGAAGCGATGAAAAATTCACTATAGCAGTATTGAAAAAAAAATAATAATTAACGGGTGACCCGCCTTTTTTCGAGGGGTGGTTTCCCCCCTTAAAACCGTTTTTCCGCTAATAAAAAAATCCGTGTCTAATAGTTTTTAATGCTTCATCACATATATGAGCTTCAACAAAATCGAAGGCGGACACATAAATGATGTTCCTTGTCACACACGTGGTCGATACACAGTCTACCAAACGGAGTACGAACGAAAAAATCCATAACCAACAAATTGTCGCTTTTTGTGTTTTAAAAAAGAATGTTACCGTTTTCATTGTTCAGCATTAATCAAAATTCACCATAAGCTATAGCTAAAATAATGCTTTGTTGCGCTCGATCGAGAATTCATCAAGTAGAAAGTTCAACGTAATTGATTTCAATAATTGATGCAGCTGGCTAGCCGTTAGAAATGGCGAGAATTCAGAGCGAGTGTTAGTGAAGTGCTTGAATTAAATACGACCAATATTACGTATAACAATAGCTGGGTAGCTCTAGCGGGGTGGCTGAAGCGTAACTAAAATATTACTCACGCTTCAGCCGGCAGGACTACATTCATTAGTGCGACTAGCACATTGACCACCCATTAGTCATGCGGGTAATTGAAATTTATCTTGGCAATTATAAAGGAATATAGGACGATATTCATTCAGGCTTTGACGAGGAATAGACAGGATCGTATTCGAAAAAGGTCCTCGAGGCTGAAAATCATTAAACCGAAAAACGATGTGCCCAGGAAGTGTTCATTGCACAAACATTGCCGTAGGGTTTGATGACACGGAAGATAATTTGTCAGTATAAAAACGGCCAACTAAAGATTCGAAATCACGTTGATAGTACCATAAAACGGGGCTACTTTGACATTCAGGGTAACATTAACATTTTTTGGGGCTACTTTGACAGAGCTCCAAAGTACGTTTTAAATGTGTGCGCAGCGAGACCGCTTGACCTTCTGTGGCAGGCGGGTGCGGGCAATAAACTTGAACAACCATTTGGTGTTCAAGTTTATTATAATATTGCTAAAGTTGATTGTAATGTTGCTGAAGTTGATTTTGATCTCAATGACAATTATAGGACTCACTGAATGCTTATAATTGCACCCCAGGTACTTGATATGTGTATGTAAAATGTTTCCTTAAGGGAGGGCACCCCAGGAACTACCCATTTTCGATCGTTTTGCTTGGATTCTTTTTTTAAGAAAGGAATAAAATACATGGCCAAAAGAGCTTTTAGGTTTGATAAGGTATATATTGAAGTATGTGAAAAAAAATTATTTGTCAAAAGTATATAAAATGGCGGCGCTCGAGTCACTATAGCACTACTGTTTTTCAGCCAACCCTCTTCGGGGCACGCAGTAGGAACGCGTAAAGTTAGTCCCGGAACTAAGAGTGAATTATTTTCGTTAATTATATTATTTTTAGCAGTCAAGTACGAGGGAATTAAAAAATAATTAAAAGAAAAATAGAGACGAATTTTTAAAAAAGTTAGTTTATTCGAGCTTAATATTCATCTCTAAAGTGATATATTTTTTACAATTTTTGATTCATCGGAAAAAGCGCTCGCACTTGACTCTTAAGGGGGTTTGCACTTTTGAAAAATTGATTTTTTTTTGTCTTTTCTTATAGTTAAACATTTCAAGAATATAATCTCAAAATTTCACGTCAATCAGAGCAAAACTCTCGAAGATATTGACTATTTAGTCCCGGTCCTCTAACACTGTAGCTCCGTCTTCTCTAAACTTCAAACGCGTTTTTCTCGAAACCACTTTTTCAAAGTCCGTGTTCACTGCCATTTGAAAACTACATGACCGATTTATTTCAATCTTGGTACACACTTCCTACATATAAAATACCTCCCCCCAACGGTTGGTTTGAGATTTTTTTTACATTGAAGGGGTTTTCCACTCCACAATAGCGGAATTTTTCGTGAAAAATAGCACTTTTCACTTAACATGACCACCAAAAATTTAGAAATGAAAAAAAAAATTACCAAAGACCGTTGGGGAGAGGATTTGATGACACTTTGACTAAATTTTAATGGTACTTGATTTCAGATAATTTCTAGCTGAGATACAGTGAACACCGCAAATCGTGTTTTTCCAAAGGCGTTCTTGGAAACGCTTTGTCACCGGCTTGTTTGTGGATATTTTCGCGTACAAATTTCACGGAATGTTCTTAAAATGACACTTAACAATGTACAAAACGTTTCAATGAATTTACTCTATCCATATAGATGACAAAAATTCGCAAAAAAGTGTTTTTTTTTTCACGCTGAAACCCCTATCCTCCCCTTAAAACAATCTATGAAGCTACAGTCAAAATTTCAAGTCGATTGAACGAAAATTGTTCGAGTTCTGCTGCCTTAATAACGATGACAATTTGGTTATAACAAATCGTTATTTTTTATTTAATTCCACGTATAATGCATAAAATATTACATTTTTTATCAAATTGATTCCAAAGTAATCCTTAATCTTTGACATAAGTTGCATTCCAATGCCCTGTCAAAGGAGCCCCACACTCGGGGCTACTTTGACACGTAAAAAAATGTATATATCAATTTGTGAGGGGGTGATGGAGCTCGACTTTCTTATACACTTGATAGCCAAAGGACACACTGTTCTATTGGAGCAATACAAGTTGGTATCTAGGATGTTAAAAAAAAAGTCACCTACAAAAAACTTCCAAAACTTGTTCAAGGTAGCCTCGTTTTTACGGTAACCAATCCTACAGAAGGACCAGGTTACGTTCAAAAGACCATTGCGATACAGCAATGTTCAGAGTCGAAAATAATTCAACCAATTTGTGAATAAACTAAAATTCTACTGAGAAATTACAAAACAATAGATCTGGGCTTCAGAAAGCTAAAAGGAAAATTCTGTGTAACTGGGTGTCCAAAAACGGTAGCTTCAGTGAACAATTAGGGTGTACGAACTCGGGATGATGCTTCACTTACTTTGCCTCATTCTGAGAGTTCTATCGCCGTCGGTTACGCTGTCAAGCGCAGAGCACGTTGCATCCCCGCTTTGTGCAAGATTCCACGTGTTGTTGGAGGTCTTGGCATACACGAAGCATCTGTACCGTTCCTCGTCGTTCGAGAGTCTGCGCTCTGTTTTTCTGAAGAATCTACGAGCCACGAGATATTGGGTGCTGCCCTCTTTCCACGTTGCCAGGCACTCCAGTTCCACATCTTGTGAAAGTGCCAGGGGCAAAAAAAGGAACGCCCGAACGAAAAGGAAAAGATTTAATAACGCAATTCGCCCAGAATTTCTTGTGCCACGGCACATATCCAACGCTGGTGCTTTTCGATCATGGCTGCTTGCAATTTCTCTACGCTTGCCGCAGAAATACCATCGATATCGGAAACTCCATACAAGTGCACGCCATACATGCTCTCGATACTGGGTTGCTTGCTCGATTCGATATAATGCACGGTCTCAATAATTATCATCGATTAATGCTGATATTATTATGATTCACAGTGATAATAATAACATGTATATTCATTATAATACGAATGCATCATCTATAGGGCGTCTGAAAATGATCTGACATTTTAATTTATTGACAAAACGTATTTGTTTGGAAATTGCGAATATTTTGATTTTAATATCAAGTACAAACATGGACGTGGTCGGGCTCTACTGCTTAAAAGGTACTGCTAAAGGCTCTACTGCTAAAACTGTACTGCTAAACGGGCTCTACTGCGAAAATTGTATTGCTGAAAGGCTACATTGCTGAAAGCTGTACTGCTAAATGGGCTCTACTGCTAAAACTGAACTACTAAAACTAGCTTCTGACAGAGGGTCCATATAAGTCCCACTGATGGAGGTTATACTGTACTTTTAGCGGTTTTTTACGATTTTTTTGGGTTTGTTTGTTTGTTTGGGTTTGTTTGGTTTTGTATACTGCATATTGTATACTTCATACCCTTTTGCGTTTTAGCAGTTTCAATGATTTCCAATAAAACTTTTCAAAAACATACCCGTTTGCGTTTTAGCAGTTGAGACTCTAGCACTGCTGCTTTTAGCACTAGAGTCTATTTAGCAGTCCAGTTTTAGTAGAGCACATTTAGCACTAGAGCTTTCAGCTGTACAATTTTAGGAGTAGAGCTTTCAGCAGTGGAGTTTTAGCAGTAGAGCCCGTTTAGCAGTAGAATTTTTAGCAGTAGAGCCCTATTACCAACATGGAGGTTATGTGTGGAACACAACGTCCGATAAATGGCCGCCTGGACCTTGTTTGCAAACATTCGGTCTTTTGATGAAATTTTTAATAACATTTTGCCATAATCGCGGAATAATTCCATTGATGGTGCGTCCAATTGCTTCCTTGCGGTCCGGAATGGTCTGTGGATCATTGGCATACACTTTTCCTTTTAGGAAACCCCAAAGAAAGAAGTCCAATGGCGTCAAATCGCACGATCTTGGTGGCCAACCATAAAACATCGTATGCAAAAACTATGCAGTTACAATGCAGCAAATGACAATTTCTATGCGTTGCTCGATCATGTAATTCTCCATGACTGAACCTCAATACTTCCTGATGCTAGTTGTCGAAGATTAGAACTCTATGTTCGTCACAATAAAAATGGCGCGGAGTTAAAAATGTCAGATCATTTTGAGACACCCTTTAGTTGGTAGCTTCGTTATCGTTTTCGGTACGGTCCAAAATAGGCTAGTGGGAAAAACGATCGGTCGGATGACATCCGATGCTTAGTGAACATCAAACAAGTTTTTCAAAAGAAGTTTCAGAGTTCTTTTATGAGTTCTAGAGTGTAAACTTTGATAGTTATTTTCTCGAGAGAGAAGAGGACTTGTAAGAAAAAAGAGAATTTGAAAAAAAAACGACCGATATTATGAAGTTACCTCAATGGAGATTGAATGAATTGCAACGATGTCACAAAATGCCCCCAAACAAACAACGACAACGATGAAAATGAGTAAATAAATCCGATATGTAAGATTTATGATTATCATTTGATTTCGAATCCGGATAATTGTTTAATCTGGTTTATAAATGCACTTTGTCATAATTTTTGTTAAGGAGATTGTTAATGAGGAACAAAAAATGAGGTGAAAAGTTTGCCCAACATAGGCAGAGGTAATGAAGGAACGGGCTATACCTGTACTTTCGGTGTTGGCGACATCCGGACAGGCTAAATAACGGAGTAGTAATCTCGAGTCTTGTGTACAAGCCTCCGCGAACGATGACGTGCTGGTGCACTCTTTTCCGTCGCTTCCTATGCTGTAAGTAAACTCCAAAGGTCCTCTTATGGGACATGGCGATGGTGCGGCACCCGAACGAAAGAGGGAATATAGAGTCGCGTCACCAGCCAATTTATTGCACGCTTCGCCGAAATTTGTGTCTCTTTTGAGACAGTACGCTGTCGACAAAAAAAAACGATGTTTCACGACGAGACACTTTACGCATCTGAAAACAGCTTTAAGGTATTCCTTTTACGAACTCGAATATTAAAAAATGAACGGAATTTCGTCTATAACGAAGTAAAAATACATTCCATATACCCATACATCCCCTATCCCATATCCCAGTATACTGACGACACGTTGGCCACATTTCTGTCTAGTAATTGATCCACTAACAAGGAAAGGTTGCGAGTTCGAGCTCTCCGATTTCGATGAAATTTGGCATGCTTGTTAAATGGGTAAAAATAGACAACACGTATTTTTTTATATCTGCGGAACCCGATTTTTAAGGGTTGAAACGCACTCTTGAAAATTGGGGTGTTTTTCGTTTTCCTTCGATAAAGTTTTAACGGTACGAGATATGAAAAAATGTCAAATTGCAACAATGTTTATTTTTTCGTGTACTATACATTGGAGATGAGGACGATAACGTTATCGACGAAAAACGAAAAACACCCCTATTTTCGAGGGTGCATTTCACCCCTTCCAAATTGGGTTCCGCAGATATAAAAAAATACGTGTCGCCTATTTTTACCTATTCTACAAACATGCCAAATTTCATCGAAATCAGAGAGATCGACGACGATTGCGCAACGACAATAAAAACGGAGGGTCACCGAATGTTTGACGAAAAATGTGACTAGCAGAAGAATTTTCGTAGCCGCGACTTTTCAGAGAAAATGCCTAACTACTAAATTTACGCGATTTTTTAATTCCAGTTTCACGTCAGGTATTATAATTGATTGTGACTTATTTTTGTTAAGGGGTCTTCTCACTTTGGACGCTAAAAAAAGGGTATTTTCATGAATCTTTTTGATAGGTTTATATTATAGATATTTATATAAAAGTTGTTACACTAATAAATACACGTCGTAAATACAATTTTTAAAATTATTTTTTTAAGCCACTATTTATAGACAAAAATGGTAGTAAAAAAAATGTCCTAAAAAATTGTTGATCTGCGCTGTTGATGAAATCTGGGGGATGGATCATCCGAAACAAAAAAATCAGACGGTTTTAGATTCAGTATGTTAATGGCTATAGCGCACATCATACGACTTTTGATATATGCAAAAATAACAAAATTGGGGACATTTTTCGCAAAAATAAAAAAACGTGTTTTTTTCTCCATTTTTGGCAAAAAAAATTGTAAATATGATAATTTACCAAGAATATGTGGTTAAAGTTTCATAAGGATCGGTTCAGTAGTTTCGAAGATTTCATCAACGAGCCGTCGAAAAACGTTGTTCCGAGAAAAACGTGTTTAAAGTTTGTTTGGGTTCCATAAATACAAACATTTTATTTTAAGTATTTCGAAAGTGTATTTATTGAGTTTAACAGCTTTTATATCAATATCTATAATATAAACATACCAAAAAAAATCATGAAAATAGCCTTTTTTTAGCATCGGAAGTGAGAAGACCCCTTAAGCGTCACTGTAATTTACCAATGATTCAGAAGGGCCCTCTTTATCTCCCTACAATATACGGCCCTCCGTGAAAGGAATACCTCGACTAAGAAATTGTCAACGAAAAATTAACATGATAGTCTTTTAGTTTCAGCCTGTTTGCCATTTCATGTTTCAATTTGCGCTAGTTTCTCTTCAACGAGGTCGCTTATTTTCTCTCATTTACATTTCCGATGTTTTATACTTTGAATTGCACTCTAAAAATTAAAGAACATCTATTTCCATTTTCAACGTTCTCATTATGAAACGGCAGATGATAACAGTGCCCATTCTTGAAAGTGCATTGGCAACAAATGTAATGAATGTGTAGAACGACGGAATTTGTGGCTGGAAAAAAATCCTCGAACTGAAAGTTGAGAACAAATTTTATTCGTTCACAATGTTTCGATGCAACGTGAAATTTATTTGTATGCGCGGAATTCGAGCAGGCAAAATCCTGTGTCGTTTTGAATGGGGAATGTATTCGACTCTGTATTTTTCTTTTATCAGGAATGTGTGTGTATATATGTGTGTGTGTGTGTGTGTGTGTGTGTGTGTGTGTGTGTGTGCGCACACACACACACACACACACACACACACACACACACAAAACGATATATGCAACGTATATATATATACAAATGCAAACGTTCGGCTATGATACGTAAAATAGTAGGAAAAAGTCATTGTAGCAGAAATACTTACTTTCCTTGTATTGCAGAACATTCGGATGCTTCTCGTGCATGACGATGCACCGGAGGCAATCCCTGAAAGATAAAGCGTTTGATCGACTTAGTTTTTACGACAGCCAAGGTTTTATGATGAAAAAAAAAAGAAAATGGAGCAATGGAAATAATTTCGAAAAATAAGGAAAGCGATTTTCACGGAAATTTGCAGAGTGGATCTCTTTCGTCTCGCAGAGGCGGACGACAAAAATAAAGCTGAGGGTTGATATCGAGGAAGATAGGGACCGAAATTGGCGCTTTTGCCGAGTCTCGCGACGACTGTAATTCGAGAAAATTGAGTTAATGCTCGTCGGGACTCACACGCGTCGAGGGGATTGAGCATTGCGAGTTGTGGAGGTATATCAACGGCGAGAAAAGATCCAACGATTTTGTCGTCTCAGTAAAATTGTGTCACGTTCGCCCGCGTCAAATATTTATTGCTAACTTTTTAATTGCAACCCCACAAGAGCTTCCTCAGGGGTCTTAATGGACAAACGTGACTCTGCGTCTCGTTTTATGGCACGTGTTTGGTCTGACAACGTTGCGGATTATCCACTAGCAGTTTTATCCGTGTGTACGTCTCTTTCCATCTCTATCTATCTTTCGGCATCTATCTCTTCCGTCTGTCTCCACTATCCAATTCTTCTTCTCTCGGTCTCGCTATGTGCCTCAGTCACCCCCCTTCTTCGCTCGCATTTCCCTAAGCATTACATCCGTTTCCCTGTTTCTTGTAAGTGCCGGTATAATTCCGGAAGCAATTGGATTCCCGGGGTCTCGTGGGCCTTCGTTCTTTTTACTGCATGTAAAAAAATATCCTTAGGAAGGTACTACCATGCGATCAACCTTCGGATGCAAGAGTATGCTGATTTCGACCGACTGAAAATATATGGTCCTACGTTACGTAAACTTTTATGAAAAGAAATGGAATAGATGAGCTCCGGGAAACAAATTATAAAACCGATTCGCGGTGAGTGCGAAAGAATTTTTTTTTGGCTATCGAGAAAAGAAAAAGTTCACTCAAGGGGAGGTAGCTGAGTAAACGGCGAGAAAAACAGGTAAACTTCGGGAATTTTTATCTCAAAAACTGATGTCTCGATTGGATCGGGGATTTTTTTGTTGGAAAATATGTACATTGAGGTATGATTAGGAATTTTTGAAAATAAATTCGTCACCTCGAAGCGATTCAAACGCGATTATCTCGAAACATAGTTTTCAAAGTCGGTGCCAGATGTATCTCGAAAACGGCTTGTCCGATTTTGTCCAAATTTGGATACAATATTCTTCGATAGTTTTTCTCGTTCGCCACGTAGGGGTTTTTCATTTGATTGTACCATTGCTTTTTTATGCAATGTATATGCAATCCAAAATCGTCGGAAATTGCGAACGAAAAACTAACTTTAAATTAAAACAGTCGCAATTCCGTCAAAAATGAAAATGAAAAAAAATCCTACGTGGCGAACGAGAAAAACCATTGAAGAATACTGTATCCAAATTTGGACAAAATCGGACAAGCCGTTTTCGAAATACATCTGGCACCGACTTTGAAAACTATGTTTCGAGATAATCGCGTTTGAATCGCTTCCAGTCAACGAATTTATTTTTAAAAAATCCTAAACATACCTCAATGCACATATTTTCAAATAAAAAACCCCGGATCTAATCGAAACATTAGTTTTTGAGATAAAAATTCCCGTAGTTTACCAGATTTTCTCGTCGTTCACGCAGGTACCTCCCCTTAAGGGGTATTTTCACTTTAGACGCTAACAAAGGCTATTTTCATTATTTTTTTTGATAGGTTTACATTATAGATATTGATAGAAATGTTGTTACAATTAATAAATACACTTTTGAAATATAATTAAACAAATTTGTATGTATTTATGTAACCCAAACAAACTTTAAACGCGTTTTTCTCGAAACAACGTTTTTCGATGGCTTGTTGATAAAATCTTCGAACCACATGTTCTTTACAACTATAGCTATAGCGCATATCGAGCATTTTTTTAATTTTTGATGTTTACTATTTTTTTTGCCGAAAATGGTGAACGAAAACACTTTATATTTAGTTTTTTTTTTCGAAAAATGTCCGCCATTTGGTCATTTTTCATGTATAAAAAAGCGTATGATATGCGCTATAGCCATTAACATACTGAGTCTGAAACCGTTCGATTTTTTTTTGTTTCGGTTGATCCATCTCCAAGATTTCATCAACAGCGCAGACCTACAATTTTTAGGACATTTTTTTAACTACCATTTTCGTCTATAAATAGTCGCTCAAATTAATAGTTTTTGAAAATGAATTTCGAAAGTGTATTTATTAAGTATAACAACTTTTATACCAATATCTATAATATACACCTATCAAACAAATTCATGAAAATAGCCTTTTTTAGCGTCTAAAGTGAGAAGACCTCTTGAGCGTGGCTAATTACTATTGTAAGGAATGTTTCATATCAAATTGGTAATAATACCTTTACGGGAGGGCGCTAATGTGACGGGCTGAAAAAAGTCGTTTTTTTTTCGAGAAAAAAATTATCTACTTGATTATTCAGTTGGGATTTGGAAGACAGATATGTTATTAAGCATACATTGAACTTATTTCGTGTAAATTTGAATTATCACAAACTAAAAATCAATTCGTTATTGAGGTATAATGGAGCGTCTGTATAAAATGTGTGGTCCAACGGCTGGATCGATTACTCGACAATAGTTGGTCTGAAAAATATAAATAAAAAAGTTTTACAATCTATATAAATGGCATTCTCGTTGAACGTAACCGTTTTTCGAGATTTTTTTTGTTGGCGGGTGTTCAAAAACTGTAATTGTGGCGAAATTTTTACTTATATTCGGCGGTTCAAAAATACTAAATAAAAAAAAACGTCTACGTACTACATCTACTGCAATTATGAGAATTTAGGTTTTTTAAATTGAAAATCGGACAATTGTTGCTGGAGTTATGTTTTTGGCCATGTCGAGAAAAGTCGGTTTGAGAATAACGCGATTGAAAGTTTTGGTATACGTAAATCGTTGCGCTACCTGCTCTCAATAAATCGTCTGTAACTTGGTCAATTTCTATATTATATCTTCAAAGTATCCATATTCTTGAATATGTTAGACAATTTAAAAAAATCGGTTGTTTTACCCATCATAGTAGTGTACTGCCTTAATGATCAATTATAATAACTCAATATAATAAATAATGAATTAAGGGAGGTTTCTACTTTCTTGGGCCAACAAATGGTCGATTGCTCACCAATTTTTGATGCGAAAAATATTAAATATCGAATGTCGAAATTTGGTATGTTTACTAAGCGGTCTTCATTGAACATGATAATATTTTTTAAGTTTGAGAAAACATGTCACTGAGAGTGGGAAAAACGTTTTTCTCAAAAACACGTTTTTCAAGTTTGCGGAAGTGCTCCTATACGACCTAGGTGAGAAATCGTTATGAAATTTGTCAGCTACGTGTACACAAACGCCTTTATTAGTCGAACTAGAATTATCCAAGAATATTCAAACGTTTTTATTTTATGAAAAAAAACTGCAAACATTTTTGGTAAAAAACTAAACTTTCGCTTCGATCGCTCACTATTTTCCTTCTTGATTCTAGTTCGACTTATACACACTATGGTACAATATAATAATGTTTGATTCTTTCGCTTCAGATCGCCTGGACCGACATACGTGGCTCCTCCCACTCCCAGTACCATGTTTTGTCAAACTTTAAAAAATATCGTCATGTTCTATCATCAATATTTTTCGTATAAAAAAATATTGAAAAAAAGAACATTTGTTGGCGCAACAAAGTAGAAACCTCCCTTAAATTAAAGTAAAGGAAAACAAATCAGGGCCCTACGACAATAAGAAAACGATCCCAAACAAACTTAATTAAAACGTGCTTGCCCATGATATTTTGCACGGCTTCGTAAAAAACATTTGATAATGATACTAGTGAAAAAAAATACTCATTATACTTTTTAATCTTGAAATTCAATCTTCATTGTTTCGAGGGCATTAAAAAGTCATATTTTCTCATGTTTCCTCATTATTTTATCCGCAAGTCGTTTCGAACATTTCATTATTTCATTTGATCTCAAGCTGCGGAGAATTTTCTTTTAAAGGCCGGATGGCGAAGCACCATCGTGAATCATCTTCATCACGTGACTTAATTCTAACGCCACACGTTTCCAGCGCTCTTGAGTGCAAAACTTTCCATGGAGAAAGTGATGCGGGCGGGAAAAGTTGTCTATAAAAAGCTTCGCGAAGACCTAGAACGCGGAATAAAGGCAAAGTTTGAAGAAAGTATGGGAATTTAGCCTGAACACAAGAACGCTGAGCAACGTAGCCTGTATAAGTTCGCGCAAGATCCACGAAATGCAGTATGTATGAATACATATTTCTCGTCGACTAATGAAAGAGGAGTTTGCCCTTGCAAGTTTTAAGTACACCGGCACAAGCTTCGCGGTCCTCTGGTTTGTCGGTACAACGAGCTGTTTAATTTCGTCTTTTATTTCTCCTTTATGACATCGCGCCATCGAAACTATCCACCGTGATATATTATGATACGTGCTTAAAACGGCTTGATCGTTCGAATTTAGAAAAATTCGGAGACCCGAAGCTTTGGACCAAATGAAAGTCGACAGCCTGAATTGAAAGATCCATCGCATATGGGCAAGTGAAATTGCGCCACGTAAGAAGTGTTCGTCGTTTATCACGTCATCGATCGCAGCAGGTCCGCTTCATGATTAAGGAGGCTGCTCAGGGTCTCTGCGGGGCCGGCGGCAAAAGTGAAATGCATATGCTTAAGGGGAGGTACCTGAGTAAACGGCGAGAAAAACCGGTAAACTTCGGGAATTTTTATCTCAAAAACTAATGTTTCGAATGGATTCGGGTGTTTTTTTATTGGAAAATATGTACATTGAGGTATGCTTAGGCATTTTTGACAATAAATTCGTTGACTGCAAGCGATTCAAACGCGATTATCTCGAAACATAACTTTCAAAGTCGATGCCAGATGTATCTCGAAAACGGCTTGTCCGATTTTGACCAAATTTGGATACAATATTCTTCGATAGTTTTTCTCGTTCGCCACGTAGGATTTTTTTGGAATTTTCGTTTTCCACGGAATTGCGACCGTTTTAATTTAACATTCTATGTCGCGCGTGTATAAGAGCCTAACTTCAATAATTAATTGCTCAACAATCACGCAGACGAAGTACTTCAAATTTTACACGGAATCGTATCACCTGTTCGCGAATATCCTCAATAAATTTCAACAAATTCTTACTATTTCGCGATAGCTGAGTAACCTCCTTAAATCAACTTTTCCCAAAATCACGGCAATGCCCGTCGGCACAGGGTACGGCACTTCCGGTCATTCTATTCGTTTCCTGTAAAAACGCGAATAAAAGTTTTACATTTGAATGGACGAGGAAAACAATGTTTCACTAATTATGAAAAAACGTCCTAAGAATGAAGACAAACGAAGATGATCATCCCTCCAACGGCTATCTCTCTCGTTCTCCCTTACTCCTTTTCACTTTCCCCGACCTTCCGTCTCCGTCTTTTTCACTCGGTGCCTCGGAGACCCCGTTGCCGAGAACGTAATTGGGTTGACCTAATTTTTGTCTACCAACGTCAGCGATCCGCTCGCTCTCGTGTCTGCGGCCCTCCATTCCCTTCAGGCTTTCCACACGGTTCGGTGGTAATATTCTAGTCTGGCATTAAGGCCGGTACTTTTTTTGTACTACTTTTGCGTCTATAGGGAAAGAAAGAGAAAGACGAGCAGAGATAGAGAGATAGAGATGGACATATACTCGGAGAGAAAAAAAAAATTCTGCTTGCCAATTGAATGTATGCGGGTCATTGAACATTGATAAGCGAGACGGTACTGAGGAGGCAGCGGTGAAAACATAACGAGACCGCCATCTGTGAATCCGACATCTACAGCAGGTTTGACCCTCTTGTCTTTTATCCAATCTATTTTCGACTGAACTGAGCTACCTCTTGCGAATCTCGCAGCAGATAATGTATAGTTGATTCACTTGTATCCCGTTGGACCACCAGTGCTCCGGCAAGTGGAAATCTGCGTCACTGAAAATTTTATTCGTCTTCGAATCTATTTATTCTGAGAGGAGCGCTTTTATAACCAAGCTGAACTCTGTACACGGAGCTTGCATTTGCATATTTGTGGATGGCGCTTCTCAATATATATACATATATATATATATATATATATATATATATATATATATATATATATATATATATATATATATATATATATATATATATATATATATAGGGCATCTCGAAATGACTTGACATTTTAATTCATTGATAAAACGTATTATTTATTTGAAAAATACGAATATTTTTATTTTAATATAAGGTACAAACATGGAGGTTATGTGTGAAACACAATATCCGATAAATGGCCACCTCGTCCCTATTCGCAAACGTTCACTCTTTTGACGAAATTATCAATAACATTTTGGCATAATTGAGGGCTAATTTCATTAATGGTGCGTCCAATTGCTTCCTTGGAGGTCCGGAATGGTCTGTGGATCATTGGCATACAGTTTTTCTTTCAGAAAACCCCAAAGGAAGAAGTCCAATGGCGTCAAATCGCACGATCTTGGTGGCCAATTTACATCGCCGCGGCGCGAGATAACACGACCATGAAACTTCGTCTGCAATAACTGAATTGTTTCGCTCGCAGTGTGGCAGGTTGAGCCATCTTGTTGCATGAATTTACCGTAAAACGGGGCTACTTTGAACAGGTTCTGGAAGTTTTTTGTAGGTAACTTTTTTTTAACATCCTAGAAACCAACGATTTTTGCTGCAATAGAACTGTGTCAGTTGGCTATCAAATGTATAAGAAAGTCAAACTCCACCGCCCCCTCACAATTTGATATATACATTTTTTTCAAGTGTCAAAGTTACCCCGAGTGTGGGGCTTCTTTGGCAGGGCATTAAAATGCAACTTATGTCAAAGATTAAGGGTTACTTTGGAATCATTTTCATAAAAAATGTAATATTTTATGCATTATACATGGAATAAAATGAAAAACAACGATTTCTTATAACCAAATCGTCATCGTTCTTGAGGTCGCAGAACTCGAACGATTTTCGTTCAATCGACTTGAAATTTTGACTGTAGCTTCATAGATTGCTTTAAGGGGAGGGGAGGGGTTTCACCGTGAAAAAAAACACTTTCTTGCGAATTGTTTTCATCTATATGGATAGAGGAAATTTATTGAAACCTTCTGTACATTGTTAAGTGTCATTTCAAGAACATTCCGTGAAATTTGTACGCGAAAATATCTACAAATACGCCGGTGACTAAGCTTTTCCAAGAACGCCTTTGGAAAAACACGATTTGCGGTGTTCACTGTATCTCAGCTAGAAATTATCTGAAATCAAGTACCATTAAAATTTAGTCAAAGTATCATCAAATCCTCCCTCCAACGGTCTTTGATAATTTTTTTTTCATTTCTAAATTTTTGGCGGTCATATAAAGTAAAAAGTGCTATTTTTCACGAAAAATTCCGCCATTTTGGGGGTGGAAAACCATCTCAATGTAAAAAAAAACTCAAACTAATTGTTGGGGGGAGGTATTTTATATGTAGAAAATGTGTACCAAGTTTGAAATAAATCGGTCATGTAGTTTTCAAATGGCAGTGAACACGGACTTTGAAGAAGTGGTTTCGAGAAAAACGCGGCATCGGCTTGTTTGTCGATATTTTCGCGTACAAATTTCACGGAATGTTCTTGAAATGACACTAAACAATGTACAAATGGTTTCAATAAATTTACTCTATCCATATAGATGAAAAAAAATCGCAAAAAGGTGTTTTTTTTCACGCTGAAACCCCTACCTTCCCCTTAATGAGTCTTATAATTGTCATTGAGATCAAAATCAACTTGAGCAACATTACAATCAACTTGAGCAACATTACAATCAACTTTAGCAACATTATGAAAAACTTGAACAACAAATTGTTGTGCAAGAGTATTCCCCGCACCCGCTGCCCGCCATCAAAGGTCAAGCGGACTCGCTGCGCATACATTTCAAACGTATTTTGGCACTCTGTCAAAGTAGCCCTAAAAACTGTCAAAGTTACCCTGAATGTCAAAGTAACCCCGTTTTACGGTATATGTCTTCCAACAAGTCCATTGCCGTTTATGTTATTTATCGAATATTATGTTCCACACATAACCTCCATGTTTGTACCTTATATTAAAATCAAAATATTCATACTTTTAAAATAAATAATACGTTTTATTAATTAATTAAAATGTCAAGTCATTTCGAGACGCCCTATATATATATATATATATATATATATATATATATATATATATATATATATATATATATATTAGGGTGATTCGTTTCAGGGTAACTTTTTTTCTGAGCCATCGTGCCCGAAAATCTTTAGTCGGTACCCGAAAACGTAGTTTCGTGAAAGGGGGTGTTGTCAAAAAATATTTAGAGGTCGCGAATCAAAATTGAAGGTTTCCCATTTGATTAACATTGAAAAAAATGTTTTTCTCATTATTAGTGTTACCATTCCGCGAATTTTGATATCGCGATATTTTCCAAGTGGGTTCTCATAGGAAATATGATACTTTACAATAAAGTTCATTGAGCCAAATCCGTAAATTCAACCGTTTCAGCGGTATCATTATTTCAAGTGAATAATGTATGAAAATATCTATTCAAACGGCTGTAACGCCTAAGCTATTAGATATATCGAAAAAAAATTCAAATGAGAACTATGTAGAGAAAGTAATTTGCTACAAAAAAGTCTTATAGGCCGAGCCCGTAAATTCAACTCTTTCTCAGCTATAGGTGGATGAAGTAAAATAAATAGATTTTTTTTTGTTTAAAAAAATATCTATTTATTTTACTACTAAATTATATATATATATATATATATATATATATATATATATATATATATATATATATATATATATATATATATATATATATATATATATATATATATATATATATATATATATATATATATATATTAGATAGCGAACGTTTGACTAGCACCATCCTCCGTAGTCTCGCTCGGTGTACCGAGTACTCTTCCCATTGTTCTCAAGCGGCTCCGCATGCAAAGTATCCTGGCTGAAGACCACGCAGAGCTATTTTGGACCTAGGGAAATCGTTCCTAAAGTTTGCAGCCTTTGAACGGAAAGGAAACTAGCATATCAGCTACGCAACAAGATACTTCCGATTCCGGTGATTTTCGGGTTGAGTTTCCGGAAATAAAATCTAGTCAATCTCGCCAGGTGCTTTTCCGGTGAGTTTCCGGAAATAAAATCTAGCCAATCGCTTCAGATGGTGATGTGAATGTTAATAAGTATTCGGCCGTCGAATACTTTTATCATTAAGAATATCATTTTCATGCAGACGTATTATTTTTTTGAAATCATATGGACACAGGGCTACTGGCTATTGATCACGATCCCGTAAACGGGTTGTAAGAAATGTTTTCCGCTATTGAATAACTCAGTAATGTTTCATGGAAAAGTAAACTATTGTCGAGATATCATTATTTTTAATGCTTTTTTAATGTGAGGGTTAGGCAACTTTCAAAATTTATTTTCTAAAAACTGTTTTTTATTATTTGTAGTTTGAGGACACAGTAACAAAGAATTATCTACAATAAAATAAAAATAATTATTAGACTTGCAGAGTTTTGAACCCCCGATTAAAAAATGTTTGCAGACTATTCTTTTTTTATTGTTGATAATTCTTTCTTACCTACTGTGTCCTCAAACTACAAATTATAAGAAAGTTTGATTCCGTACAACAGTTGAAAAAAAAGTTATTCTTACAGTTGCCTACCCCTAATTTAAAAAAATAATGAAAATAGATCGGCAAGGGTTGACTTCTGCATAATGCATTGATGGGATACTTGATAGCGGAAAACATGTCCTAACCCGAGTGGAAAACGTAACCCATCACCGCCTAGCCACAAGCTAGTAAATTGATGTTTCGAATCGCCATTAGCTAGCCGTCTTGAGCCAATTCAACTTGTTTAATTTCTGAATTTTCTTATCGTCTACATATGTTACACTACACAATGTCAGATTATTGAAAAATGGGTGGATTAATAAATGTAAATAAAATTATCGAATCAATGACTCAATTGCGTTCGCAGTGAGAGCGATAATCGCAAAGAATTACATAACCTTAAATTGTATTTACCCGATCATTTATTCCGGCCAGTGCGGCCGCAGTTGGAAAGTGTTGGCTAGGTTATCGCGAGATACCGACTTGAGGATTTTATTTATTCGCAACGTCATCTGTAACTCAACTCACTCAACCAACCACGAGCCAGTCGCTCGATGGAATTACACGTATTCACATAACCACACTTTGTCATTTGTGACCAAGAATCGGCTGGGCAGTGACTAGCCAAGGGGTGCACAGCCGCATAGCTGGCTAGGTCATGGCGGGATATCTACTTGCAAGTAGGTATCTCGCCATGGGAATGCTTGCATTCCCAACGCCATCTGTAACTCAAGTTATTTAGCCAGCCATGAGCCAATCGCTCGATGGAACACATGTAGTCACATATAACCACACTTTGTAATTTGTAACCAAGATAGGTCATGGCGTCATGCCGACTTGAGAATTTTTTTCTTTTGCAAAGCCATCTAAAACTCAAGTTAGCTAGCCAGCAATGAGTCATTCGCTCGATGGAAGTACACGTAGTCACATAACCTTACTTTGTCATTTGTGACCAAGATCAGCTTGGCAGTGACTAGACAAGGGCTGGATAACAAAACATTCACAATATTACTAGCGCATAGCGAGCCAACCATTGGTCAGTTCGTATGAGCTCAATTGGGCGAGCCAGCTACTAGGTCGTAATTCAGACAGGCTAGAACAATTTCTACTCGGGTAAAACCCTTACACGGGATCGTGACCGATAACCGGTAGCCCTGTATATACAGGGTGTGCCAGAACTGAATGTGTTCCCTGTAATAGGGGGTTGGGGGTAAAATTTTGAGTCGATTGATATAATCATGTGTGGGTCTCAGATCAAGCCCTGAATTATTATTAATTTTTAAAGGCGGGCCAATCAGGTGCGCCCGATGATCCAGCGTATCGCTCATCGACGTGCGCCGGCTCAGCGGGCCCACCTGATTGGCCCGCCTTTAAAAATTAATAATAATTCCGGGCTTGATCTGAGACCCACACATGATTATATCAATCGACTCAGAATTTTACCCCCAACCCCTTATTTGAGGCAACGCATTCAGTTTCGGGACACTCTGTATACATACCACACACACACCTAGCCACCCCCACACACACACACGCGCGCGCGCACGCATATATTGGTTTTACACGATAAAATTTAATAAAGCGCTCAAGGGGCATGAGTGATACAACAAAACCCTCGACGTAGAAGTTTTCCTTCGATTTCGCAGTTGGAAAAGTTATCTTCTCACTGTAAACGTTAATTTGTTTTGAGTAGGATTCCATCATATACTTTTAGGTAAGAGAAGAAATAATAGTTCTTCTGTGGTGTATTGCGCCATGAGGACAGTATGCAGTTATCACAGAACATGCGCGTAATAGGAGCTAAGAAGCATAAGCTGTATATGTATACATATACAGGGTGGACCATTTAACGTGACCACCCCAAATATCTCCGTTGCCTTTAGAGTGACGAAAAAATGCCAGGAGGTAATTGATTTCGAAGAGCTGAAACAGTGGTGGAAAATTCATTTTTGTCACGGTCAATTACCTCCTGACTTCCTTTCGTCACTCTAAAGGCAACGGAGATATTTGGGGTGGTCACGTTAAATGGTCCACCCTGTATACAAGAAGAGGACACTTTGCATCCGATATATCGTTGTAATGTTGGTCATCAGTCCACTTGGCTATTTAGACAGTCGTAATATTTTTTCCATCGGTTCGTTGATTTCAAGGACAAAACGATCCTCGAAATTCCTTTCGATCCTTTTCCATAGGTATACTTACTACCATCTGGAAGTGACTTCAAAGACAGTCGGGCTCGCATAATGTTGAGTACAGAGACAATCGATTACTTCGAGGATGGTCCTCGAAGTGTCATGTCTTCGGAATGATTTTCGCTCGCACATATCGGGACGGGTGTGTGTCTACATATGTATTTATATGCAGGTGCGAATATATCAGTGCACTTTCATTTGTGCATATCCATGTTGGTGGAAATGGAAGCACGAAAGTATTCACGAAGAAAATAGAGTGAGCGGAAAATCGCCATCGGCGATATGGGATCGTGGGCGACCCAGAAGCGCCGTTTCGAACATTTTTCCGGGCATCGGCGGATGTGGAAGCCACTGGAAGGAAAACGACGCGGAGTGGTGTATACCCGATTGTACGAAACGAATAATTTGCTCGCCCCGGTAGTCTCAAGAGTATTCCAGAGGAATTTTATTCACTGAGTTTCCTGCTTCTCTCTCTCTCTCTCTCTCTCTCTCTCTCTCTCTCTCTCTCTCTCTCTCTCTCTCTCTCTCTCCCTCTCTCCAACTCGATCTCGATCTCCTTCTTTCGCTTGAACTCCGTCACAGGAGAGATCGTCGATGCTGCACTCGCCGCGTTGTTTGTTTGGACCGTCTCGCGCGAAGGGAGAACAAGAAAGAAAAATAAATCATCGACAATGAAACGAATTTATTCGTGCAAATAATGTGCAAAAAAAAAACATGTTTTTTGTCTCCGACTTCTCATTTCCCTCGCTTTTTCCTCACTCCCCCGGCGAAAAACGATGCTCGGAAAATGCTATCCGTACGTAAGAAAAGCGATTCCGCAGTTTTCCCGATGTTCCCAAGGTAAAATAAACACGAACGTACTGTCAGATTCTTTCAATTACTGTAATTATCTCTATGAGTTCTATCTCGTTTCCCTGTTTGCTTTCAGCCTCCGGCTGCCAATGCGCGGAATGCTTCGCGTTTGATTTGCATATTGAATTAGCTGCGAGTCCGTCGAGTCCCACATTGCGTAAAAACGATCGCATATATTATTCTCGTGCCCGAAAAAAGGAACATTCTGCTAGGTGAAAAACAAGAATAATTGAAAAAAAAAAAACAAAAATGGTATCGTGTTTCTACAACGACGAGATTCAAGCCAGAGTTCACATCGGCCCGTCTCCACGTTATTATTTTTAATGGCTCATGCGCATCTGTCTTGAATCATGTATTTATTTAGCCGTTAACAATTCACTTATGACCATTCGGGTGTTCGGTTTTTAACAAGAATATCTATACAGATA
Source organism: Ophion ellenae (assembly GCA_963210295.1). Taxonomy (NCBI): domain Eukaryota; kingdom Metazoa; phylum Arthropoda; class Insecta; order Hymenoptera; family Ichneumonidae; genus Ophion; species Ophion ellenae. The sequence goes on along the minus strand of OY723387.1, from coordinate 39,230,816 downwards.
TACGCTTGTATAGAATAGGTGATCAATACACGTGTATGGGGTATTCCATACCTACTGGCTTTACCCTACATCACAAGTGTGCAGTTTCATCGGACTGACAGTGCATTTAAGGTAATCCCCAAATGCACTTGAGACTACTACTTGAGACTTCTACAATTTATATTCTTAACATATGCAAAAAAAAATAATTTGTAATAACTAAAATTTTCCATGTGTAAACGGTTTGATGAATGTTGACATTTCATTAGAAAAATGAAAATGTAGTTATTCAAATGATTCCCGCAGTACTTCTAGGTTTGATATTTGGCAACATTGGTTCTATCTTCGTCTCTTTTTACTCAACCGGGCGAGTTTAACCTCCATGTTTTTTAATGTCGATCCGTCGAAACAATGTCAGGTGCGGGAAATATAAAGCATTGTATTCGGGCCACGACTGTTAAAAAGCGTGGTGAATTTGTGTCGGCGAAATATGTCGGTTAAAAATGAAATATGTGTGGAAATTCGAATGGGTGAGATGAGGTTAGAACTACAGTCAGCTGTTGCCTTGCCGTCGCGTCTCTTTATGGTAGCAAGTGGTAATAAATCCAATAACGGAAGTTCAATTTAAACTTGATATTACATAAAAATTAGGTCATTAAGCGTAATTTTTTCTCAGGGCATTGGATTACTACAAGTGTTAAGCATGTAAATGTGAGTATTTTTACGAATGCGACGGATACCCAATTTTTTAAAGTGAAAAAACGAAATTTCTCACTTTCCAAAAATTTGCCTAAAAAATCGTCAGCTAATTGTTAATAACAAATGAACTGTGCAATATAAAAAAAAATCCTACGTACTTCCATAGACAATGTCAACATTTCAAGTGAATCGTTGAAAATTGTCTGATAAGGAACATCCCTCAGGTGACACCCTTCGATTTTGTTGAAATTTGGATATGTTATAAAGCACCGAAAAGTAAGCGATACGTATTTTTTTTGATCGGCGGAAAAACGGTTTTAAGAGGTGAAACCTCGAAAAAAGGCATCTCTAGGGGTAATATAGCAGTTTCACGCACAAGGAGTCCACCGATTTCAATGAAATAAAAACGAAAATTCTTCTAATCCGAAGCAATGAAAAATCCACTATAGTGACATTGCAAAAAAATAATTAAGGGGTGAAACCACCCCTTAATATAGGGGTAATATAGGGGCGGTTTTAAGGGGTGGTTCACCCCTTAAAACCGTTTTCCGCCGATAAAAAAAAACACGTATCGCTTACTTTTCGGTGCTTTGTAACATATCCAAATTTCAAAAATATCGAAGGGTGTCACCTGAGGGATGTTCCTTGTCAGTTATTTTTCCGGCCAACTCAAAAAATGCAGTTTTGAGATAAAAGCTGCACAGCCGCCATTTTTAAATTGATCCTTTCAAAAAAATTATTGTATATAGTCACTGATATGTACGATAAACACCCTTTTTTGTAATCTCGATTTATTTTGTAGTTTTTCTGAAAAAAAAATCCCCAAAAAGCCTATTTTTCTGCCTCTAGAGTGGCCTTAAAACCCGTTTTACCTAGTAAAAACTAGAATTTACTGATAAGTACTTCTTTGGTTTGGGTTTGTTTGGGTTTAAGACAAGTTTTAACTAACATTCAAATTAATTTATCGGTCAATTCTGGTTTCTACACGGAAAAACGCGTTAAAACTGCAAATGGGTTTTAACTGAGACATGTATATATATATATATATATATATATATATATATATATATATATATATATATATTTCAGGAATTATCAAACAAAGCGTCGAGAGAATTGATTGGATTTAAGGTTGCTCGTAACGACATGAAATATTTTGTCCTATGTTCGGAGGCGCAGTAGGGTTAAAAGAGCTTGTACCAATAAGTGCAGGGCCTCGGTTCACGCCCTTTTTTTATTATCCTCTTCCTGTCGCGCCCAGCAAGTTCTCTCGATAATTTCCGACGTTTTATCGCGCAATGAACCAACGTCGAGCTATTAAAAATATCTAGTGATGCGTGTGAACGGACGATCGCAAAATCAATTACGAAAATAATGATTCTGCGCACAGGCCGAACATTTTTTAATTCCAGTCGACTTGTTTTTATCCTCAAGTCATTTTTAGCTCTTGAAAAAATCGCTGACGTGAATTTTTCGTCATTCACACAAATGTTTTGTGTAACTGTATGTATAAGCTGGTACGATTGAGTAGCTATTATCAATATCAGTTAACAAAAATAGAAAGTACGTCAATTTTTTTCTACACAATACTCTCGATCATTATGAATAAAAATATTTATGTGTTTTTTGTGTTTGAAAAATGATGCTTCCAAATTATACTTCGTCTCCAGTTTTTTTTTTTTTTTTTTGTAAAACCAGCAAACATTTCGCACTAGAATTTGCGTTATCTTTGATAGAATTCATTAAACGTCTACGATGAAAATTTCAAGTTTAATTAACCTAGATCTATGCACTGAAAAAAAAAATTGTTCATCCACCCAAAATTCAGTTGGTTCAACAAAATGCATCTTTAAATACGTTCAACTTGATTTTTGATTGGCATAACAAAATAGTATAGTTGGTGGTAAAATAGTATAGTGGTGTGAACTGTAGCTTTTTTAGCATGTTTGAGCAACTGTTTAAACAACAAAATGCATTTTGCACATTCAACGATTCTTTTTTCTCAGTGTGCATTTCTTTTAATAATTTTCCAGTATCGTTGCAACGCGATATAGCTACGACAAATAAAGTATCCATGTCGTCGTCTTCCATATCCATGTACAGATCGCACGAAGGAAAGTGCAAATTTATATCCATCTTCACAGACACAATTGATACATATATATTTCTAAAGGAGACTTAGGGATTTAGAAAGACCTAAGTGAAAGGGTAGCTGGCATCTATTCTAAAGTATAGGTCACTGTGAACAAACGAGGGAAAGAGTATAAGAGAGTACTGTGTCGTGAGGTGGTTGTCGTAGGTCGTGCTTTTGGACTCACGTTCAGCACATAACTTGCGTGTCCGCCAGCCATCCTATCATCATATCCATATATATATATATATATATATATACTCAGAAAAGTGATTTTGAAAACATTCGGCTTCGAAGACCGCCCTCATAGTAGCCAATCGTCCCCGTACTCACCAAACTAGGTGAACCCCGACGTCTTCGAAATCACTTTCGGATAAATTCGACCATATTCATATAAAGACCATTTCGAGGACATACATGTCTTTAAAGTAAATTATTTCTAGGAAACTTTAAGAGCGCTCTTTAAAACAGCCGACTGTGCTGGAGGTCAACATTACGTACATATGAAGGATCCAAAACGAAGTTTTCCTACTCATAGACAGGTATACATATATGTATTTCCATATGCATATATGTATAGTTCTATGCACGCGCAATACCAGTGATGGGCATAGCTAAATCACATTGTCGTTTGATTATTAATCTGCTTACAAAGTGATTTAATTACAAAGGAATCGGATTGAATTGCATTTTATTACATTGTAATTAAATTACTCAGTACATATTATGTAATCTGTTATAATGTATTTCATTACAAAGTAATCTGATTAGAATGTATGCAAATACTTTGTAATCTAATTACGTTGTTATTATTTATGGCATAATATAGGAGAAAATATCATCTTAACCTCTAAAGTTGGATCAAGTGTCTTTACCTCTTAAATTGGATCAACTTTTGTACCTGGCGGACACGCAAACAGCGCACTCTAGTGCAACGTGCAATTACACGAATTACCACATGTAAGGTCCATTCGCGCTCGTGAATTGCAAGAACCGTAACTCGGATTTTTGTAACACGCACAATAACATTATTCGAATTAGTGTGTAATCGATTGATTTGTATCGTTAACTTTCAATTAAATTACACAGTAATTAATTACACTTGGTACTTGTGGTAACTTGTTACTTCAGTAATCTTTTGCAAAGTAATTAAATTATCAAGTATAGTAGTAATTTCAATTGTTAGTTGTTAATTTAATTACTTTTTGCCCATCTCTGCCCATTACTATGTATATAAAGGGTGTCTCGAAATTACCTGACATTTTAAATTGCGCGCCGTTTTTTTGTGCCGAACATTCGGTACCAATCTTTGACACCTGGCATCAGGAAGTATTGAGGTTTAGTCATGGAGAATTACACGATCGAGCAACGCATAGAAATTGTTATTTGCTGCATTGTTACTGCATAGATACTGCAGACGAAGTTTCATTATCGTGATATCTCACGCCCCGGTGATGTGAGTTGGCCACCAAGATCGTGCGATTTCGCGCCATTGGACTTCTTTCTCTGGGGTTTTCTGAAAGGAAAAGTGTATGACAATGATCCACAGACCATTGCGGAGCTCAAAAGGGCAATTAGAGACGCACCGTTAATAAAAGTAGTCCGCAATTATGCCAAAATGTTATTGAAAATTTCGACAAAAGAGTGGACGATTGCAAACAGGGAGGAGGCGGCTGTTTATCGGATTTTGTGTTCCAAACATAACCTCCATGTTTGTACTTTATATTGAAATAAAGATATTCGTACTTTTCAAATAAATAATACGTTTTATTCATAAATTAAAATGTAATTTTGAGACACCCTATACAGCAGCCTGGTACTGTATAGTTGGTGTAGTTAGGCGCTGCTTCCATAGTGCTCGTTTTCGGTCCAGCCACAGGGTCACCCTCGTATGGTCAGAAAGGAAGAAGCCCTTTCTTTAAGCAATACCATCTCAGCTATACTGCACACTGTGGGTCATCCTTGCAGTTGGTCCGAGATAAAATTGTGTGCACTGGACGAACGAGGCAGAAGACCTCTTCCATTCCGTAATATGTACATACAGGGTGTCCAATAGGAAGTTGATAAAACTAAATAAGTGTCTCTTCCCTCCATGAATTCAATAGGGGTCCCTTTTTCTAAGGCGCATACCTGAGGCCCCGCACTTTTATTCCAGCCGTGGTTGAAGCAAGTACGCGCGCGTCAAAATGAGTGAGCTCACCACGGAAGAAAAAGTATATCTTATTGAGTGCTTCTTCTCGAGGGGAAAAATTTATAGTAATGCGTATAGAGGGTTTCGTACTAAGTTTGGAACTCATAGAGTTGCCAGCGAAAATACTCTGAAAAGGTAAGAATTGAATATTTATTCATATTCATCTATCACACAACTTGTGCTTCAATTCAATTAAACTGCATTGAAGTAATTTTATGTTAATTTTTGTAGGATAATCGATAACTTCGTGAAATATGGTACACTCCAGGACCGTAGACACGAGTTGCCAGGTCCATCTGTTACGGTGACTACACCAGAGAAGATCAACGAAGTTGAGAATTATTTCAAACAAAATCCAAATGATTCGATTCGGAAAGCTGCTCAAGCATTAAAAATAACCAAATCATCATTACACAACATTTTGAAAGATTTTTTTAAGTTTCATCCGTATAAAATAAGCACTCATCAATTGTTAACTGAACATGCCATGACGAAGCGCATCGAATTTTGTAACACTATTACGGGGATGTTTGAAGCCGAAGAACTTAATGAGAAATTGATTATTTATTCCGATGAAGCACATTTTTGGATGAATGGGTACGTAAACAAGCAAAATTACCGGTTTTGGGGAACGCAAAATCCCAACATATCGCTAGCGAAGTCTCTCATCCACAGAAAGTAACGGCATGGGCAGCGATTTCAGTAAAAGGAATTTATTTGCAATTCTTGGAATCTACGGTAACAGGAGAGAGTTACAAGCAGCTTTTGGAAACGAAATTCTTCCCTTATGCAAAAAAAGAGGGGACTGGTTAAAAATGTTTACTTCATGCAAGATGGAGCGACGCCGCACCAGACTCATGAGGTGTTTAAAGCTATTCATCGCGTATATGGGACTCGAGTAATCGGTCTGGGGTACCCTAAATTTGCTCAAGGCGGAGTAGAATGGCCTCCGTACTCACCGGACCTGAACCCTTGTGATTTCTTCTTGTGGGGTTACATTAAAGATCATTGTTACGCTAAAAACCCCAGCACAGTAGAAGAACTGATCGCGGCCATCCAGGAAGTGGTTCGCGGCATTACGAACGATATGTTGGACACAGTTTTTCACAGTTTTCAAAAGAGAATTGATTTTTGTGCACAATCTAACGGTTCGCACTTCGAAAATATCTATCATTAATCACTGTACTTTTTCGTTATTTTTATAAGATGTAATAAATTGATATAAAAAATATTTGACTGGGACTTTGACTGGGACTTTAAATATTTGACTGGGACTTTATTTATGTGCGTTTAAAACTGCAGAGTTTCCTCTGTTTAAAGCAATTTGGCTTTTCTGATTCTGTGCCACCCTGTATATGCTTTTTTGATGGGGATACGATTAGAGTATTCCTTTCGCGGTCGGCCGTATTTTGTAGGGGCATAAGCAGGGCCCTTGTGAATCATAGGTAAATTCAATTTTTCTGCAAGTCACATTTTTCTAAGTTTCATCATTAATATTTACTTTAAACTTTCGGTGCTCCCGGTGTTTATTGTCGTTACGGTATCTTTAGATTTTTTTTCACACGCGTAAGCAGTTTATATCAGGCGTATAGAGTTATTTAGTGTATAAATTATTAGATAGAAATGTGGCCAGCGTGTCATCTCCATAAAGCGCGGTATAATTGAGACGATTTTTGGAGTCGTAATTTTTCGTTAGAAGCTCGGTTGGCTTGCAATTTTACCAGTATACTGCGATGTGTTTTTACTTGATTATAGACGAAAATCAGTTAATCGTTAAATATTCGGGTCCGTAAAGGCACACCTTAAACACAACCACCTACCGATCGACCCACATAGCAGAATCGATTAAGGCTGTTACGGAGTTTAGCCGTCGGGGACGAAGTACGAGGGGAGCGCCCTATGCTTATGCACGGAGCCGATTGACAATTACCAACTGTTAGCTCAAATAATCGTCATATTAAACGTGCGCTTTCGAACTGTTTTTCTACATCTATTTGTAAAAATACACATTTTTGAACATTCGGTGATTACATTGAGTGTTTTCATTACTTTGTATAATTATTTTTCATGACTTTTTCTCACTCAATTAACACAAAACGAATTGGCAACGTCGTAAACCGTGGTATATCATAATGCCCAGGTTGGCAGAAGTGTCGCGAAATTAGAAACATATACACCCCGTGCGTAACCTCAGTATCGGTCCGAGGAGCAGTAAAAAGTGAATATCGGTCCGAGTAAAAAAAACCCGCTGGAAAGAAAAAGTGTGTACTAAAGCTGTCTATAATCTCGAAGAAATCAAAAACTTTAAAATTTGCCGATATTAAAAAAAAAAATTACGTATGAAAAAAAAACCGCGTTATTTTGTCTGCTTAGAAATTTATAATTTCTGAACATAGTTATTAAATTAATATTAAGTAATTATTACTAATTAAGAGAATAAGTACCAATAATATTCGTTGTTAATTATCCTGACCGAGTAGTTTGAGATTCCCGGGCATAATTACCGAATACCGATAAGATAGGTAGCATTTGTGCCGTCCACGACGTTGCCACGATTGCACAGCCTAATATTCTGTGTTCTTGATTTTCGCACAGATTCGCTATCAAAAACATTAATAATTTTATAACAGTACTGTGAATCCTCATTTTCACGGTACCAAGGGGTCGTCCGATAATTAGTCGAACCGACCCTATTTTTTCACCTCCGTGGTAACATTCACTTAGCAGATATCAATAATGTACTGAAAAATCATCGGGTGTTTAGCGTAGTGTAATTAGCCCACGAAATACGTCGAGCTGCCGATTTTTTTCTTCTGAAAAACGGTACTGTCTATCGTATTCAAACTGCACAGGCTGATCAGCAAAGAGGTCATAAACGTCCAGAAAAAAATGTCAGCTCGGTGGTAACATGTTGACTTAAGGGGCTATACCAGTGCGAACGCTGAAAATTTAGGTGATTTTTAGGATTTTTTTAAACGTAAAGTACTCAATTACATGTTTCGGAAAATTAAGAATATATTTGGCTATATTTGACCTATATTACATAATTTTTCATCGTAAAATATTGAGATACAAGCAACTTGTGCGCTGCCTTCGGACGGGCCAAAAAAAAGTTCCTCTACTGCTGACATGATTCCGGCCGATTGAGTAGGTGAAACCGAAAAAGGAAAAAATGTCGTTAAACTGGAAGGTATTTTCTGTACAATGATGTAGGATTTTCGAAAAATATCGAAATCTAACAAAATGGCGTAGTTATGAAAAAAAGTCTGTTTTCTTGCCTATAAAATGGTCGTTTTTTCAATGCCAAATCGTCAATTTTCATCCAATCAAAAATATCCTACGTCATTGTAGAGTAAATATAATCAAGAGTACTCAGTTCAAATTTCAAGTCAATCGGGTAATTGCTCTTTGAGTTACAATGTCAGCAAATTTGAAAAATCTCATTTCGAGAAAAACGCGTTTAAAGATTTAAATATCGATTTCTGCAAGATAAAATAATTGGAGATACGGCCTTGACATTTTTACAGGATATTCTTGAAAGTATAAACTGTCGAAAAAGGCAAAAAGATCGATTTTTTTAAAAGTGTCACACTGGTATAGTCCCTTAACCCCAAAAAGACCTTAAAGTGATCGTTGTTAATGTGAACTATCATTTTCGTTTGTTGGCGCTGAATCAACATTAATCGATTGCACGTACCCGTGCAGAAATGTGTTGTGAAGTCCCGAGATCCTACAATATCCCCATAGGGATTCGATAGAGCCGCACGGAATTCAAGTGGATTCTGGACTATTTTCCGATTGTCGTCGCTTGAGAAGTTTTTATTTGAAAATCTCAACTGGAATTTGTTGTATCTCCCACAAAAATCCGTTCGTGATTCCGTGCACAAATTTATTGAGGAGTTCCAAGATGCACTCCCATCTCTATCGGGATTTGTTAGGGACATCCCACATAGGGAGTCCTCGATGGGATCCAATTGGATTTTGCACTGTTCCCCGATGAACGCCGTTTGAGAACATTTACCACGTTCGAATCGAAAATATGTAAAAAGTCACGAGACAAAACTCGGCGTGTTTGACGTGTGTTCAAAGTATGTATAAGTAACACAACATAAAGGCTAGACACGCGTTGCCATGTTGATTCTACCCACTTATGCATTCGGTAACACGTAATGCGTTACAATTATACACGCAATGCGATAAAATTACACACGTGAGTGTGGAATTTTTACGCATTGCATTATGACACACTTTCGTAGCTGTCCCCATCAATAACACGCTCATTCGAACACACATAAAGCGTGTAGAATCAACACACAAGACGCATATTTACACACATTGGACTAAACAACACACGTTGATTACAACACACGAGCAAAAATAATATGGGAAAAAGGAACGCAGTTTAAGGGGAGATATACACCTAAATGGTCGAGGTCGAGGATTTAGAAGCTATGAACATTCCGTCGACCGTAGAAGACCTACACTATGGGCCTGGTATCGATGATTCCATGTAAGTTGATAAATTTCATGATTTATTCATTCCCAAATTTTCAAACGCGTTTTTCTCAAAACCACGTTTTTCAAATCGGTACCCAAAATTTCTCGAAAACCAATGAACCGATTGCCTTGAGATTTTTTGTGGTTCTTCTATACACCATTATCTAGTACTTGTCATAGGATTTTTTTCCGTTACTTAGTTTCTGTTTTATAGGAAAAATATTAATTAATTGTTGGCCCAAAAATCACTATTGACGTTCAAACGTCTGCCATTTGGTCATAAATCGATATTTTCGAAATCGGCTAGGACAAGTACTAGATTATAGTATCTAACTTAATAATCTTTTTGGTTTTTTTTTTCAGATGATTTTCGAAGAAACGCCAGTGGGTACCGTATACACAGATTTTTTTACGCTCCAAGGATCATGCAATATCCTTGTGTATCCTTGTAATCCTCAAAGCTCCAAGGATCATACAATATCCTTGTATATTTTTGATATTTTTTAATAAAGAAAATTGAACATATTTTTGAATGTATATACTTTTAGGTAATTAAAACCCCAATCCGAAATTTCAAATAGTTTTTCTTGAAAAAATTCACAAAAATGACCTTTTTCCGGCTCCTAGGTGTATATCTCCCCTTAAGTGTGTTAATTGCTCGTTATTGATCATATGTTTGAAAAAAATCACCTTGGTTACGGCATTACGTGAAACTCATTAGTTGATTTGACATCGATTGATTAACTGGTTGATTGAAAACCACACTTGGTCTTAACTTTTTGTTTCATTTACAAATCATTTTTGAGTTCGTCACGTGGAAGAACCTGAAATTCGAATCTATTTTCCAAAACCTCGATAGCTGCATGAATCTTTAGCGACGTATTTTTGTTTTGAGGCCATCGCCGACAAGCAAAAAGCGGCCATCATCGTGAAGCTGCATGAGAAGCCTATGCGAAGACAAGAAAAACAGTGCCACCTCTCATACATACTACAGAGTAATATATAAGTACTGTTGAGTACAGTTCAATAAATGCATATATTTTTACGATAAAAAGCTTTTGTTATTCTACTTATTATTCCGACGCATCTCATGTATATACAGTACTGAAAGAATAAGTGTGTTGTTTTTACACGCTTTGAGTTTATAAATGGCTGTAGACACTTTTTACACGTTTGAACGTGTGTAATAAAGTAACACACGTAAGGATTTTGTTTGAATGCATCTATCTGTGTTATTTTTACACCGTTATTTTCCACACACGTTAAAACGTGCAAAAGTGTATACCACCTTTACACACGTAAAGTGTATAAAAACAACACATTTGTTTTCGCAATATACGTGTGCCGTGACATCGTGTCAAAGTGCAGTAAAATCAATAACAAACCACAATTACAGTGGATTTTCGCTGATGTGATGTGAATCGATCTTTGAGATATACTTTTTTTTAAAGTTTTTTTAAAGTGATTTATATCTTTGGAAATCCACTTAATTTGTGTATCTATATATTTTGTTCAGAAAATTCATCGTGCAGAATGCGATGGGACCCATTAAGAATCGTGTCTGCTTCTGTTCGATCCTGTGGAAATCCTTTAGAATTTAAGGCCTGAGGCCACAGTAACGGGTATAAAATCGTGTGCGAATTTAACAATTTTTTTTTCGTATGAAAAAGTGATTCACTCATAGTAATTAATTACACATCTATTTAGTATGAATATCAAGCTGTTAGAAAATATATATATTTTTTTTCGTTGTACGAAATGGCCGACTACTTGAAACCTCTCGAAACAGCTTTTTTCCAATTGGCGTGACCAATAACTTCAACAATTTTCACTCAATTCACTTCAAATTTAATAGTTATGTTGCTAATTGCATTTCGCAGAGAAGTACGTACGGAATTTCTGGTTGATCGAAAACTTTTCATTTTATGAGCAGTTTATGAGCAGTTATAACGAAGTTTTTCACTGAAAATTCATTTCTTAAGTTCAAATACCTACAACTTTTGAATAAAACAATATTTTTCAAATTCCGTACGTACTACTCTAGGTATTCTAATGCAGATCGTCGAGAATTTTCGTTTTTTGTTCTGGGTAAAAAATTGTGGATGCTAATGTCACGGCGCGGAGCGCCTAAAAGAAAATATAACAAAAGAAGATATTAGTAGTCGGCCATTTTGTACATCGAAAAAATTTATATATATTTTCTAACAGCTTGATATTCATACTAAATAGATTTGAAATTAATTTTATGAGTGAATCACTTTTTCATACGAAAAAAATTGTTAAATTCGCACATGATTTTATACCCGTTATGGTGGCCTGAGGCCTTAAGGTAGTACCTCCACAGAAGAGTTGAATTAAGAAATGGTTGAAATTTGACATATATGTTATTTAATACATTATCCAAACATCTGTGCAATTTGAATAAGTTTGACCACCCCAAACCTGAGATAGTTGCACTTAAAGTTGGCTTGGTTTACACGTAACAAATGCGTTATGACGGGCAAACAGAGCATCATTAATTCTACCGTTAAAACTAAAATTAAGAAATTGATAAAAAACGAGGATAAGCTAGAGTAAGATATCACGAATAATGTGAAAAACAATGAGAATGATTCACCATCTAGTTTCCAAGATATAACCACGAGAAGCCCTCACAATTTTGGTGCAAAGCCTGGACAGTCCCGGCAAAAAGTTTACTGGCAATGGTAGATCAAAAACACAATATAAAATATATTTTACGGCAATAAATTATATCCATCGTATTATCTACTAGTACCGAGTCAATATTGCGTAGTTTTTAATTTTATTTATTACTAATTGAACCAATTATCAATCTTTTAAACATAAACATAGTATGTAAACTTTTGGTTGAGATTTTCGCAGAGGAACTACCTTAAACTGGATTCGCACAGTATATTTCAATGGGGAGCCCAATATACAAGAGTGACGTCTTAGAATAAGGATCCAATGCAACGGCCCATTGGATCCCTTTCAGGAAGCAGGGACAAGTATGGGAGTCCAATTGGATCCCTACGACAATGTCTGCATGGATATCCCTGTTCGTGGCTCCAATTGAATGTGCTATTGACGAGGGAGCAATTTCCAAAAATCGCATTAGTCGAGAGGCTGGGAATTTTATACGAAATGTCTCGTACACGCGTGTATACAGTGAGGTGAAGGAAACGTCGAGGTGGGGAAAACGAGAGATCGAAAGGGAAGCAAGAAATTGAAAGAAGCAAGAAAGACATCACGCCAACGTATAATGGATGGTAGCTCAAGAAAAGGAAAACATTTCACAGAGGGTTGATGTACGTATACGTCGGCGTTAGGTGCCTCGTTGTGTTTTCGCCTACGTGCCAAAGACGGTGGAACTGCAAAAATACCATGAGAATTTAGCCAGCAACACACTTTCGCCGACTCCGTTAATGTCGATGATTTCCAATGGAGTCTGCAGGAAAGCAAAAATTGTAAAAAATGCACGCCGTCCTCTTCGATGGAATCGAGTTCGAGGCTTTTTTTCATTCACTTCGCGGGTTTTCCATTTTATCGACGTTTCCCACATTCGATTGATTTCCGTCTGGAAAGTTTCGTTTTGTCTGTCACGCTGCAATGTATTTCGGGATTTCACGGCTCGCTTCATCGGCAAACACTGCCTTCCACGTCGTATTAGGATTTTTCCGATATGTATCCATCACATTAGGAAGCGGTGAAACGAGAGGTTAATTCATCGTTGAAAAATAACATCCTTCGGAACTCCATCTCGGAACTTCAGATAATGTTACAAGCCCGAGGGAAAAATGCCCTCCTCAAACTCTGAGTAGGGGAACTCGCGGCAAGACGAATACGCGGGGTGAGATGAATCATAAGTCTACACGGTAAAAAATTTCTGTATAAAAAATAATATACAAGTGTAGGAAGTTTTTATGCGGATACCGCTTATGAAATTTCAGATACGATTTTGAAAATCCAAAACAGATTATTTTAAAAATGAAAGTGTAGTTCCGTAATATTAATATACTTGTGCGTTTGAAATATAATGCACGTGTAAAGAAATAATCACGTCCAAGTATATTGAAATCAAGAACCATTTGCTGATATCAATATACAAGTGTATATTAAATTCAAGAACCATTTGCTAATATCAATATACGGATGTGTATTAAAATTACTGATCCTAAGTATTAAGTTTATTTCAGAAATTGATAATTGCAATACGTTTTTATGTAAAAATTATCAAATTAAGACCACTCAATTCATATGCTGTATGATGCTTTCGTGATACTTGTGTATATGATTTTTTCGCAGCTTTATCCCATAATTAATATTGAATACTTGAATAATAAAATTTAAATGCAGGGAAATTACTGCACGTATGTATTTTTTTTCTTTATATGTGTATTCCTCAGAGGCACGGGGCCTTCTCCTTTTACCATACTCTCCTCTATTCCTTCCATCATTTACAATCCTTCCAGAGTCCCCCACATTCCTTCCAGAGCCCCCCCCCCCCCCCCCCCCGAGAATTGACCGCATCCACTCTTCCTAATTCACTACTGTATCGCATTTGCACGAGGGCCCAGGGAAACTGCGTTACCTGGGCCGATACAGGCGGCCATATTTGGCTGAGTTTCAGTTGTATTACCATCAGAAACTCAGACAAACTGTTTCCCACTCAGAGGTTGACGCGCAAACCAGTGCACGGGCAAACGGTCACCGCTCCAAGTATTGGCCGCCTCCAATGCTGCTTAACTTCAGTGACCGCCGAGCCCGCACACCGACCGCGCGCCCATCTCTGTCCACTGCACGCATGTATTTGAAATTCATGTGATTTTGAGATATCGTCCGGGTCAACAATGACGAAAATCATAAAATGTTTCTTCAATATTAATATACGAACACATTGAATTCATCTTACCTGTGATTTGTTTTTGACAAACAATTGTTAATCTCAGTGGCTTTTGTCTTGGAAATTTCTGAATCGAATCACAGTATTCATGTACTGGATGGTATTATTCCGAGAAGTATATCATCGATATTCCTAAAGATTTGTCTTATATTTAACTCAGCGTCGATGAGAAATAATATCAGATAGGGGTACAATCACGATACTTTCCAATTCCAATTCAGTTCCACATGTATTATATTTTTCAGGCAGCCGTAAATAAATTTCAAACTTGTTTTGTATTTTCAATACTCTGTTTTTTATAGTTGATTTATTATACATCTGTAGCAATTTTCAATCGAAGACACGGGTTAATACAATACATTTCCCACAAATTTACAAACTTGTCTTTGAAATTCCATGTTGCGTCTATTAAATTCTATATCCACGTTAGCATTTCATGTTCCTGTTTTAAATTTACGGTACAAGTGTTTTAAATTTAATTTCATCTACTGAGTTCGTAAAATTCAATGCCTTGTATCTTAAATGTATTGTAAATTTCATATCATTTTTTACAGTGTAGTTACTAAACAGTGTGTGCGAGCACAGTACTGCCGTTGGAGTTTGGCGGGGAGGTGAATGAGTGTTAAAGTATCAACTGTGGCGGAAGCACGCGTCTCGAGTGAGAAAACAATGTCGATTTTTTGACAAAACGATGTAATTTTCGGTAAAATTTAACATCGTTTCTGTTCATTTGAGTTGCTGATATTTATTAGAGACATGTAGGTAAACACAATGAAAGTACTAATTATTAATGTAATAAGAACGGTTTGTCGGAATTTTTCAAGCTTATTGCGTGATTTTTTCTTAAGGGGAGATATACACCTAGGAGCCGGAAAAAAGGTAATTTTAGTGAATTTTTTCGAGGAAAACTATTTGAAATTCCGGATTGGGGTTTTAATTATCTAAAAGTATATACAGTCAAAAATATGTTTAATTTTCTTTATTTAAAAATATCAAAAGTATACAAGGATATTGTATGATCCTTGGAGCGTCGTAAAAAAAATCTACGTATACGGTACCCACTGGCGTTTCTTCAAAAATCATCTGAAAATAAACCGAAAAGATTATTAAATTGTATACTATAATCTAGTACTTGTCATAGCCGATTTTGAAAATATCGATTTATGACAAAATGGCGGACGTTTGAACATAAATAGTGATTTTTCGGCCAACAATTAGTTATTATTTTTCCTATAAAACAAAAACTAAGTAACGGAAAAAAAATCCTATGACAAGTACTAGATAATGGTGTATAGAATAACCACAAAAAACCTCAAGGCAATCGGTTCATTGGTTTTCGAGAAATTTTGGGTATCGATTTGAAAAACGTGGTTTTGAGAAAAACGCGTTTGAAAATTTGGGAATAAATAAATCATGAAATTTGTCAACTTACATGGAATCATCGATACCAGGCATATAGTGTAGGTCTTCTACGGTCGACAGAATGTTCATAGCTTCTAAATCCCCGACCTCGACCATCTAGGTTTATATCTGCCCTTAATTCGGTAACCGTCTGATGGGGCAAGATGAATACAAGCTGTCGCAAAGTCGCATTATCTTACACCGTACCAATATTTACGTTAGAAAGGGTGAAATGAAACTAGTAAAGCATTTGTTTCCTCTTGAAGCGGTATTTCTACCAGGGGAAGAAAAATAACTTACAAATGATTAAAATCCTATGGAAGCAAGATTATTCGGACTAATCCCACAAAACAAACAATTGGCTTATCGAATTGCTGGTATTGCGAATGAAACCACTTTTATATGCGAAAGATGCCGATAATTCGTGTCCCAACATTCTCCCAGCGCTGTTTCATCTTGCCCTGCATACGGGTAAGATGGGAAAAATAAAAGTTTAATTAAAATTATATATTGTACGGTACAAATAAAAAAGACTGAGATTTTTGCTTTCAAAATTAAAAGTGAAATAAATGTTGATTAGTTAAAAAAATAATCAAAGTTCACTGACTCATATATGTAGTGTTTCATTTGAACATGACCTAAGCGTTATCATCTTGCCCCTATCTCCCCTACTCATTGTATTGGCAAATTACATCCGAGGTATTTGAAATTTAATAAAAATAAATGAAAAAAACGAATACCGTTCATTGCAGGCGCCTGCACGAAATTCAGTATTTTTCTCAAATACAAAATCAATCGTGACGTTTTCTTTCACCATCAACTGTCTTACGAGCGAAAATTCGTAATACGTTTTTACAAATAAATGGTAGATGTTCGTGTTTTACGTGCACGCTGTACCCTCGGTGTCCGTATTATCCTACGTGCACACACCTACACACGCACATGTACATACATATGTACACGCGTAGACACGAAGTACATGCCGTTTCGAGGCAGCAAATGCTTTCAGGATATTAAGCGTAGCTGAGTGAGGAAAGCTCTCGTGCTTTGTATGAGAGGGAATTTCACGAGCTATTTTTTCGCTCGTTCGCTGGCACTGATGTACATGTCCAAGATGTGTACGAGACAGGAAGGCGAGGAACCTACTGCGGTTCCTTCGGTTGCGTGTATACCATTGACTGATGCGTCTATTATATATATATATATATATATATATATATATATATATATTGGAGAGAGAGAGGGAGAGAGAGAGAATTGAATAAAAACCGTATGAAAAATGGAGAACACAATAATATTTTTGGATCTTTCGCACGCTATGTATTACATATATAAATATACCTATATAAATTCATACGTAAAGAAGGGAAAATTCTCCGTTTTCCGGACTGACACGAGAGTGCAAAGGATCAGGCAGGCTAGTACGGAGCTATAAAATCTCAGACGCCTGCAAATGGAGTGCGTCTGTGGAAAAAAACCGCTCACAAAATTCTCATCCCTGTTTCGAGGCAGACCAACCCCAGTGGTTCATGATCCTATAAGGCTCATGAACCATTGGGTGCCTGAGCCTTGGCACCTGTCCCATGTGACAGGTCCAAAAAATCGCAATAAATTATTTTCACGAATTCCAAAAAATGTGTGTGTGTTATATGGACCCGACATAGCAGAATAATGGTGAGTCAACATTTTTTTTGTGTAAATCGTCCTTGTACTTTTGAACGCGTTTTTCTCAGAACTGTAAGTAGATGTACTAGGCCGGTTCTAACTCAAGGGGAGGTTGTGTGTCAAAAGTGGTGAAGCCAAGGTGGCGCCACCGTCGTGGGGAGGTCGCCGGGCGCGTGTGACGTCACAGAGAGGCCTATGTGGAGGGGAGGGGGATGTGGTCCGTGCAGCGACTGGGGGGGGGGGGGTCGATGAGTGTTTTGTGTGTATGTGCGTGCGTGCGTGTAGGGAAGCCAAGGTGGCGCTACGGTCGTGGGGAGGTCGGCGTGCGTGCGTGCGTGTAGGAAAGCCAAGGTGGCGCTGCGGTTGTGGGGAGGTCGGCGTGTGTGCGTGCGTGCGTGTAGGAAAGTCAAGGTGGCGCTGCGGTCGTGGGGAGGTAGGCGTGTGTGCGTGCGTGCGTGCGTGCGTGCGTGCGTGCGTGCGTGCGTGCGTGCGTGCGTGCGTGCGTGTGTGTGTGTGTGTGTGTGTGTGTGTGTGTGTGTGTGTGTGTGTGTGTGTTTTATCCAGATGTTCTTTTTTTTCTACTATCTCGACGGAGGCTCATGTTCGAGACGCTGTTATACACGGCAACGTTTCGACCACCTCGTCCGAAAGTTTCAAATTTTACGACTCTTTTTTTTTCTGACGTCGAGCGCCAGGGACCGTCATACCCTATCGCTTCGCATGTGCAACTTGAGCCTCATCATTCCATAGGTCCACACTTGAAAACCCATAAAATTTTACGACTGCATGTGACGAAGACAGTGATCCGGGGAAAAAAATGCATTTCCATTGTACAGGGCTTCAGTTTTTCATCTCTGAATGATAATATATACAAGGAGTGCAACGTCAAGCCTTGATGCCGACACTTGAGATCATGCAGGTCTGGACAAGTTAGCCCCATGGTTAAGGATTTTTTTTCGTTAACACCACTCTCCAAGCAATTAGAATTTTTTTTCCATTGCTCCGCTATTCAGAGCATATATGATAACGGGGTGTTTATTTTGAAAAACTATAAACTTTCGGAGATTTATGGATAAAGACCTTTTTAGGCTTCAACCGTGGACCACTTGAGCACCGATGGAGAGCCCATGAATTTTTTTTTTTTCACTACACGCATCTCGACTGAGATGCTCATTTATTTTTCCCGGCAATCCAATGCGATATTAGAAAATTCTCGTGGGTTGGTGATTTTTTCCGAGATGGTAGGGAAAGACGAAAAATGTCTAAAGGGGAAAACCATTTTTAATGATCTGCTGCGCTCACAAGTGTTCACACTTTGGATCGAGCAGTCAGTTAGTGAACATCATCTCTTTTGGGAAGCCTCGTTTCATCAAATATGGAGGGCAACGCGGAGAAGTCGGAACAAATCTTGCACGACCAAGCCGCGCTTCTAAGTTCATACGAAGATTTTGCTGTGTGGGAACAACGGTGCGTTGAGTTTATCGAAGAATTGGAAACGCAAAGCCGGATTAAGCGCCCGCGACTATCAATTGGACACCAACAGTCACTAATAGCCCAAATAGCCCGTCTGGAAGGATTGAGGAATTGTGTGCGGAGTCGTTTCGTACACACGGGCGCAGGACACGGTGATCATGAGTTAATCTGGCGTGAGATTGAAACATCCTTCGAGAGTCGCATATTGACCGGTTCCATCATCAATCGCAGCCACATCGAGCCAAGACACTTTCTAAATGATGCTCGCGACCTAGTGCTTCAACATGTACAACATATTATCAGCAAGCACAACAACATCAAAATCAACACAGTGTTTAATGGTGAATTCGCAAGCGGTGACAAACATGCGAATAAAAGTATCAACACGCGAAACTGCGAACTATTTAGAACAAGCGATTTGGGTGAGTGGTATGAACAACGTGTTGTGGAGCCCACTTTAACATTACTCGATGAATTTCAAGAACGTGATAGTGGCTGGGCTCTGCAGAAAATACTTAACCTCACGATAAATGTGAATAAATATAATCCGATGCGTGCCGGGTGCTCCATATCATTACCGCGGGAAATAATGATGAAGAGAGCTGTGGTTAACGTCAAATCCGACGATAACGCATGTTTCGCATGGGCAGTTGTCGCTGCTCTATACCCAGCTGAACGAAACAGCGCCCGTCCAATTTCTTACCCTCATTATTCGACAGTACTGAATCTGAAGGATATCGAATTTCCGGTGACGATACATCAAATAAAGAAATTTGAAGCTCATAACAATGTATCGATCAACGTGTATACTACCACCACCAAAAAGGACATTGTTCCAATACGAGTTACTCAAGACAAGAAGGATAAGCACATCAATTTGCTGTACATGCAAGATACCGAGGACAGCAATGTGGGGCACTTCGTTTGGATCAAGAACCTGTCGAGACTCGTGACGGCGCAACTGACCAAAAAGGAGCATAAAAAATATATCTGTGATCGGTATGTAGTCACCATAATATATATAGGTAATTATATATGCTAGATGAATTAAACAAAAACAATCTTTTTTTTTTTTTTTTTTTTTTTTTTTGCAGATGTTTGCACTACTTTGGTTCCGAGGAAAAATTGCAATCGCACGAGGTCGATTGTGGGGCGATAAACGACTGCGCGATCCGACTACCGAATGACACCAATAAGTGGCTCCAGTTCAGCAACTTTAGTCGGAAAGAGCGACATCCTTTCATCGTGTATGCTGATTTGGAGTGTGTGCTGGCAAAGACCGATGGGGAGAACCTAGCGAAAGATATGTATCAACACCATGAAGTATTTAGTATTGGATATTACGTGCGTTGTTCGTATGACGACTCATTATCTTCCTATCATTCACGCCGCAGTGCTGATTGCGTATCATGGTTTGTCGAAGAACTGAAAAATCTAGCATTGCGCATAAAAGAAACTTTCTGTGATAATGTACCAATGGTGCATTTAACACCAAGTGAGTGGGCTAGTTTTCGCGCAGCGACTCAATGTCACATATGTGAGAAACCATTTGCGCAAGAAGATGTACGCGTTCGAGATCATTGCCATCTGACTGGACGCTATAGAGGCCCTGCCCATTCCAACTGCAACCTTAATTATAAACAGTCATTTTTCATTCCAGTAGTTTTCCACAATTTATCCGGTTATGATGCACATTTTATAATCAAGGAAGTAGCCACAGCGTTCGAAGGGAGAACCGATGTGCTTCCAATCACAAAGGAGAAATACATCTCCTTCACGAAGCATGTTAAAATTACAGACGATTCGAAACACAAGATCCAATTGCGCTTTATCGACTCATACAAATTTCTCAACACGAGTCTCGACAAATTAGCATCATTCTTGACCGACGACAAACTCAAAATTTTACACACACAATTCACAACTCTCTCGACAGACGATTTCAATTTGTTGACGCGAAAAGGGGTCTTCCCTTATGAATATATTGATGACGTGACGAAGCTAGACGACACTTGCCTACCGCCACGTAACGCCTTTTACAGTTCCCTGACAGATGCTACAGTATCGGAGAGCGAGTACGCACATGCTGAGAAAGTTTGGGAGCGGTTCTCCATTCGAACGCTGGGTGACTATAGCGATTTGTACTTGAAGACAGATGTCTTGTTATTAGCCGATATTTTCGAAAACTTTCGGAATACGTGCATTGAGAGCTATGGCCTCGATCCCGCGTATTACTACACATTGCCCGGATATACCTGGGATGCAATGTTAAAACACTCGAATGTCAAGTTTGAATTACTAACTGACATTGACATGGTTTTATTCGTTGAGCGGGGTATACGCGGTGGTCTGAGTCAATGCTCAAACCGATATGCACACGCTAATAATAAATACATGGAGTCGTTTGATCCATCGAAAACATCATCATACTTGATGTATTTTGACGTCAACAATTTGTATGGATGGGCAATGTGTCAACCCTTGCCATATGCCGATTTTCGATGGGTCAACGACGTGTCCAATTTCGATCCATTATCCGTCGCGCTAGACTCACCTATAGGCTACATCCTTGAGGTCGACTTGGAATATCCCCAATCTCTACATGATGCGCACAAAGACCTACCGTTTTGCCCAATACACGAAAAACCACCGGGTAAGCAGCAGGAAAAGCTACTAGCAACTGTCTGCGATAAAAAGCGCTACGTCATACACTACAGAAATTTACAACAATGTTTACGTCATGGACTTTGCCTCACGAAAATCCATAGAGTCCTACAGTTTACACAATCCCCATGGCTGCGTTCGTATATTGAGTTGAATACCCAGTTTCGAACGCTTGCCAAAAACGATTTCGAAAAGAATTTATTCAAATTAATGAATAATGCGGTCTTTGGCAAAACGATGGAGAATGTGCGCAATCATGTAGATGTAAAGCTTTTGACAAAATGGGAGGGCAGGTATGGCGCAGAGGCCATGATTGCGAAGCCAAACTTCCACAGCCGAAGTGTTTTTTCGGAAAACCTCGTGGCCGTGGAATTGCGCAATCTCGAGGTGAAATTCAACAAGCCAATATATGTGGGGATGTGCATACTCGACATATCCAAAACGTGCTTGTATGGATTTCACCACGAGTATATGGTACCTCTGTATCGAAATAGATGTAAAGTCATGTATACCGATACGGATAGTCTCATATATGCCATTGAGAGCGATGATATATATGCCGACATGAAGCGCAACATTGAAAAATTTGATACGAGCGACTATTCAGCGGACAATAGGTATGATATGCCGCTTGTCAACAAGAAGGTACCCGGTCTCATGAAAGACGAATGCAATGGTGCAATTATGACCGAGTTCATTGGACTTCGATCGAAAATGTATGCGACACGTGTCGAGGGTAAGAAAAACACGAAAAAAGTTAAAGGTGTCAAGAGCAGTGTTGTGGCTAGGACAATCACGTTTGACGATTATGCTCGATGCTTGAATGAAGAAGTTGAAATGGAGCGTAGTCAAACGTGCATTCGATCAAAGTTACACCAAGTCTACACCATTCGCGAGACGAAAATTGCTCTAAGTCCACATGATGATAAGCGGTATATCATACCTGGGACCTCTGATACCCTACCATGGGGGCATTATAGAATCCCGTCGTGAAAACTTTTGTAAATTTTTTTTTCTACAACCTTCATGTAAAACTGTGTACATTTTTGTGAATATCGATGTATAAAACTTGTGAAAATTATGTATATATTTTGTTCACTCGATGTTAAAATTATGTTTGTTGTATATTGTGCAAGAATGGATTTATTATTTTCTGTAAATAAAGAAGCGGAATTTTTATAATCCCATGTGTTTGTTCACTCTATCCATCTCCTCACGTTCCATGAAAAAAAAAGGGTGACGGCGAGAAGGGGCAAGCCTGCTGTGGAGTCGGTCGGAGGTCTTGGAGGGATGCTTGACCAGCAGGTCAAGAGTCATAAAACACACATATTTTTCCACTTTCTTTATTATCGACTACAAATCGGATTTACTTATCCAACTATTGTGGCTATTGTCGAAACCTAACCACTTTACAAACATTCGATTACCGCGCTTCTTCAATACCGCTTCGATGAGATAGATATCGGGGTGCTTGACCCTGAGAAGCTCTTGTTCGTAGAAACCACCGGCGATCGGTTCATCTTTATGGTCCTTCAAGTGGTACGTCACGGGATGAGTTTTTTTCACACGATAGATTGTAAATATTTCCGTTGTCCAGTTTGGGGTGTAACCCTTTTCGAAAACAGTCTTAAATTTGCTGATTCTCACTTTATCACCAACGGCGAATTTTGGCGATCTTTTCATTGGAGGCTTATTGAAAATCTGCTGCAATTGCTTCTCATTTTCCGCGTTGACATTTTTCGGCTTCATCTTAATGGTACGGTGTACAGAATCGTTGTACTCGGCAATTAGATTATCAAGAATATCGATCCACTTATAATTACCACGAAGACTAAATTGCATCCACATCTTGTTCTTCAATGTACGATTGAAACGCTCGCAAATGGATGCCTTCAAGTTGCTATATGTTGAATACATGTGAATATTGTACTTTTTCATGATGGCCTTAAAGTCACAATTGTAGAATTCTTTTCCCCGATCAACGTGTAAGTTCTGCGGTATGCGTCCCTTAACGAGGATCGACTTCATTGCTGCTGCTGCATCTTTGCCATTCTTACTCAGCATTGGCACGGCCCAGGCGAATTTCGAGAAGGTATCGATGACGGTGAGGAGAAATTTGTGGTTGGAGTTTTGACGAGCGTATGATGACATATCGACGAGGTCGGCTTGCCAGGTCTCGTCCAAGCCACGGATGTCCACATGTCGACGCGGATAGTTTCGTCGAACAGGCTTATGTAGCTCCAGCACGAGAGCGCCCCTTTTTTCGTTCATTTTCCAGTCCACTCAGTCGTGCGTCCAATTCAGCAATGACGTTCGAATTACGAATCACCAAATCTTGTAGAGCTTTAACATCGGCCTCGAGTGTCCTCGCAATGTCTCGTATCGTAGCTTCAAGTCCATTAACCAACAAGTGACTACTCTCATTCATTTCTTTGCGTATGTTTTTAATGATAGTTCGAGATTTCTTTTGTAACGCACTTAGAGTGATGGCGTCATCTTCTCCTTCCGGATTTGCAATGTTACACAATCGTTTCTGCCCCAAGTCATAATGACCATCTGCGGTAATTCTAAAGCCAATCCCGGGTCGACCTGGAGGACCTTGCTTACTGTGGAGTACACTCCTACTTGAATGACGTCCAAACACATCGACACTCATGATGAGAATGCGTAAATTCTCCGATGTCGAGTTAATAAATGATTTCAGCTTCACGCAATTCCTCAATAATCGATATAATTTCATTCGCATGTGATGAATTTCCGGCTGCTTGGGATGCCAGAAGCAAGCGAAGACGATCCACTAGCTCGTTCGGATTATCCCAATAAATATAGTCCAATTGGGTGTTTTTTCTAGCTAGCTTATACTTTGGCATACCCTGTCCCACATGATGATCGACTATATTGGCGATATATGTGTTAAATTTGTGGCTGGTGTTACGTCGTATAGCCTCACTAGGCTTATACAATTTTTTGTGTGCATTCGTCGAGATTACAATCTTTTCGTAATTTTTCAAATCATCCGGTGTGAGAGTTTCGACATTGGGCACTTTTTTAAACAACAGCTCCGTTAATCCAACAGTTTTCGCATAACTCGCATCTCCCACACGAATGTGTTGAGAGTCGAAAATTATCGGAGAATTGCCAATCATTAATTTGTTGTTAGCGAGATTTCGTACACCGTATAATACATCCAAGGTTGCCTTTCTATTTGTTTGTAACAGCAGGAGATATTCGCTGATCAGCTCATCGACATTTTGCGAGTCATCATCATCCTCATATATCAATTTAAACGAATCTTGTGTTTCACTCTTCAAGGAATCATGTGCCGCATTTTGATGTTTCACACTATTTAACGCATCTTCTTTTTCTTCTTCAACATCATCACCCACTTTTTCATCCTTAATTTCCTCCTTGACCACCTCACCGTTTTTATACGCCACCAATTTTTCCAATGGCCCCACTATAGGCTTAAAGACATCCTGCATTCTCTGCTGATCGTTATCTTTCCCAATTTTCATCATTCGATGCTTTCGTCTGATTGCATCGCTCGCCTTGGCAATTTCACGCAACACATCCTTTTCACGCAACAATTGTTCGCTCTTCATGTTGTCACTACCACGGCATGCGTAATACTGTCTCTTCAACTACCAGCGATGAGTCATTTATCAATGGTGAGAAAATAATCAAAACCTTGTCTATATCGACCTTCGTTAATATCGCTATCCTTGTCAATCGTGATAAATGCATACTTGTCAGAATTCCAGCATTTCACGCACATATTTTTAAAGCACGTATAAGTCATATCCGTATTAACATGGTCATTGTAGACGTGCTTGAGATTCATATCATCCTGCTTGAAAAGCACCAGGAAATTTGCATTATCCCTCACGAGATGTTTGGGAATACGAGTGTACGTCTGACAAAGATAAAAACTGTCAACAATCTCATGTCGTCCCATGGAAAAGAAGGCCCGAACATTATCCTGCTTTTCGCATGCTATGTCATCAAAGATGAATATAGAGTTGGATCGTGCATCACTTGGTGCTATCACGTGTTCATGCGCCTCGAATGGATGATATTCAACTCCACTCACAGGTTCGAGTAGGTGTTCCAGCAACTTATACTTTGGCTGCTTGAGCGATTTAGAATACAAGTAAATATTCTCAAATCTCAAACCATTCGGATGGATGATGAGAGTGAGCAAAGCGTTGGTTTTCCCACAATTCGATGGACCGCAAAACAGTGCACGTATGCTATCCGGCAATAAATTCCCATGGCGTTTCTTTTTCCCTCCACGGTCTTCGACAAACTCGTCGAAATTTATCACGGGAAGTCCGCCTCCGATAGTTTGCTTCCTGGACGTCATCTCGCACACGACTAACGACGAAATCATATAAATAGGCTTCTTATAGGGATTATCCGTCAGTCGCGTATTGTCTTTAGACATGATTGTGCATAGGAAGAGTGGTAAAGGTTTGGTCAACCGTCTAATCAACAAACTCCCCGTTGAACTACATTTGCCTGGATATCAGTATTGTGGACCAGGCACAAAGTTGGCCAAGCGCCTTGCTCGTGGTGATCCGGGCATTAATCCATTGGATACGGCTTGCAAACAACACGATATTGCGTATTCGAAAAATCCGGATAATCTTGAGGCGAGACATTTGGCGGATAAAGTGTTGGCTGAACAGGCTAGGCAACGTGTTACCGCGAGAGACGCTAGTATCGGTGAAAAAGCCAGTGCTTGGGGTGTGGCAAATATTATGAAGACAAAGAGAAAATTTGGCATGGGAATGAAGGCCCGCAAGGGTGGCGTTTGTTTGAAAAAGATAATTGGCGCTGCAAAGAAGACAATGATTCAAAGTAATGATCCGCATAAGATTATTAAATCAGCTTTAAAGGGTGCTCGTGCAGCTGTAAAGTTGCAAGGTGGTAAAGTGCGCACACCTCGGGTTCTACCTGTACCCCATAAAATTGGTGGTTTATTGCCCTTCCTCGTGCCCATTTTTGCTGGTCTTAGCGCTGCGGGTGCTTTGTCGGGTGGTGCGGCTAGTATAGCTAAAGCTGTAAATGCTGCTCAAGCAGCTAAACGTGAATTGGATGAAAGTAAGCGTCATAATCGGACAATTGAAGCAATTGCATTAGGTCGGGGTCTACATCTGAAACCATATAAGCAAGGATTGGGCCTTCATATTAAGCCAAAAAACTAGAAGTTACGCTACCTCACCGACCCCTCACCGACCGTGACCTACTTAAATATGCAAAAATCCTAAAGATTCCACATTTTCGCGGAGTTTACATGCGCGACACATTGCCTGCGAGCGGACCTCTCAAATGTGAAGCAGCAATTGTAAATTTGGATGAAAATGTCGGTCCTGGCACGCATTGGGTCGCTTACAAAAAGACCGGATCGAAAGTCATGTACTTTGATAGTTTCGGCAATCTTCCACCACCATCCGAGCTCATGAGATATTTCGGTGTCGGTAGCGTAAATTATAATTATAAGGGATATCAGGAATATGATACGATTGAATGTGGACATTTGTGTCTCAAGTTTCTTTGTCGGCAGCTGCAGCACAAAGACAAATATACACTATATATAGGAGGGAAATGACGTGGCGAATTCAGTTGTTAATTTACCAGCATCATGGACGAAAGTTTAACATTGACCATATCTGGCTCATCGTCCATACTCGAGGCGCAGTACTTTCCCCCCATCGAACTCTCGCCACACAAAAATTATACCCTCGGTCTCGTGGAATTGTTAACCTTCAACTCTATTCCCAATATCGACGTTGACCACGATAAACTTTACGTGGGAGATGAGGTGTTGACGATACCTACGGGCAGTTATGAAATAGAGGATATTGAGACGTTTGTACAAGCAGAGCTCGCGCGTAAAAACATCAGCATCAGCATTAAACCCAACAATAACACGCTACGCAGTGAGATCGAGTGTGATCGTGATGTCAATTTTGAGCCAAAAGATTCTATTGGTCATCTACTAGGCTTCACCGCACGCAAATTGGAAGCCAATAAAAGACACGAATCCGATCTTCCAGTAGCCATTCTCAAAGTGAACGCCCTACGCGTTGAGTGCAACATTACCGCTGGCGCCTATATTAACGGACAAAAAGTACACACAATTCACGAATTTTTTCCATCTGTGCCACCGGGCTATAAGATCATTGAAGTTCCCTCCCACGTAATTTATCTGCCAATCACGAGCCGAACGATTGACACGATACAGCTTCGCATAGTGGATCAAGACGGTGATTTGGTAAATTTCCGCGGTGAAGTAATCACCATACGCCTGCATATAAAGTCGTGATGGGCATTGTTTTCAACAGATCTTCCAATAACAATAAACGGTCATGGATAAAAACAATCAGTCGTCGGCCAGCGCCCAAAGTGCTAACACCTCAAAACGTGCTACTCTTGAAGAGTTTGGGTCTCAAAGTGCGTGGCGAAAGCGTGTAAAAAATTATTTAGTCTGTGCTCTGTGCATCTGTTGCGTAAAATGGAAGAAGAAATCGTAAACATTCAGACACCCGTGGTCTTTGATGAATCCATCATCCATTG
Source organism: Ophion ellenae (assembly GCA_963210295.1). NCBI lineage: Eukaryota > Metazoa > Arthropoda > Insecta > Hymenoptera > Ichneumonidae > Ophion > Ophion ellenae. The sequence goes on along the minus strand of OY723387.1, from coordinate 39,202,634 downwards.
TGAGATTCACGCTCATCAGCCATATGCATCTTCAACCTTCAATAACAGCGATGAAATCCGTATTGCCATCCAACATCAAGACCTCTCCATCCTGCCAAGCAAGAGTTCGCTACACATATGTGGAAAATTATCCAAGCGTGATGGGGCGCCAACCACTGCTACAAGTCTCGTCAACAATGCCATTTGTCATTTGTTTGAGGAAGTGCGATATGAGCTGAATGCCATAGAAATCGATCGTAATAAGAATGTCGGCATTACAAGTGTAATTAAGGGATATTCATCTCTCTCACCGGCCAAGAGTTCTATGCTCGAGAACACTGGATGGCTCGATGTCGAAGAGACCAAGCAGATTGTAGATGTATCGGGAAACTTTGATGTGTGCATTCCGCTCAGCATGCTCCTCGGATTTGCCGAAGATTATCGGAAAATTGTCGTAAATGCCAAGCACGAGTTGATTCTCACGCGATCAAAGACCGACGACAATGCCATTGTACAAACAGCGCCTGAAGACTACAAACTCGTATTGCATAAAATAGAATGGCTCGTGCCGTATGTGACAGTCTCGGATCAGCGAAAAATTCAACTGTTAAAGTTTCTCGCCAAAGACGCACCAATCTCCATGAGTTTCCGAACATGGGAACTGTATGAATATCCATTGCTGCCTGCCACCTCCAAGCACGTGTGGTCTGTGAAAACTTCGAATCAGCTGGAGAAGCCACGATATGTCATACTCGCGTTGCAGACGGATCGGAAAAATAAGAAACAACACAATGCGAGCCACTTTGATCATTGTAACCTGAGCGACGTCAAGCTATACCTCAACTCGCAATGTTATCCATATGGAAATTTAAATTTGAACATTGATAAAAATCAATATGCTCTTCTCTACGAGATGTATGCAAACTTTCAGCCGACCTATTACAACAAAGAGGCTGAACCATGGCTGAGTAGGATGGAATTTTTAGAAAAAGCCCCCCTCGTTGTCATTGACTGCTCAAAACAAAACGATTCGCTCAAGTCCGGTCCTGTTGATGTGCGCCTTGAGTTTGAATTGAAAAACAATATTCCATCGCAAACTTCAGCGTACTGCATGATCCTCCATGATCGTATTGTCGAGTACAATCCAATCAGTGGTGGGGTTAAAAAATTGGTATAAAATCATGCCAATGATCCGCGCCCACTTCAGTCATCATGGAGCTTATCGTCGACGTGCAAGGGTTCAAGAGACCCGTCAACGAATTTGTCCTAAAGGAGATGTCCATCGTCAAACTCCATGAGAAGAACGCTGAACCGCTGACATTCTTCTTCGATGCACCATTCGCCTGGGACGCTTTACCGGCCAAGTACAAAATGACAAACAAGTGGCTGGAACGCAATTATCATGGAATACGATGGGAACACAGTGGCATACCATACGAGGCAGCTAGAACGACAATTCGAGGAATCTTGGAAGGAGCTCCTACGATCTATGCCAAGGGATTCGAGAAGTGCTCATGGCTATCAAGATTCACGGATTCAGCAACAAACGTCATCGATCTGGAGACTCTGGACTGTCCATCGCTGCAGAAGTTGCCGAAAATCGCAAACGTTAAATGTCCCCATCATTCCTTCAATACAAAATACAATTGCGCCAAAGCGAATGTAAAGTCGTTGAAAAGCTGGCTCTCTGTGTACGAAGCGTTGTGTGAGCGAGGGATTTTTTTTAAATGAATAAAAACATTTTGAACAAATATCGTTCTCCATTTATTTCCTATATCTACGGCGAATACAGTTTGACGACAATTTTTTTTTTTTACATTATATTCGATGAAAAAGTTTTTTCGTACATTTTTACATAGCACCAAGCGTTGAAAACTCTACGATGATGACTGTGATGCAAACAGTCCTTGCACTCTACGATGGTGATGATGCTGGCTGCTGTTGAACTCGTTGTTTCCACCGGGCCTTCACGAGCGTTCTTTTCCACCATACTCAGACTCGATGGAACTCGACGCTGTTGTATTTTCCACCAATGTACTTCATGTAGAGTTGACCATTGCGCGCCAGTTGCAGCATACTCTCGAACATTGTCAGATCTTGATCGAAGGCCTTTACCAGCCGCGCTGGCAAGAAGACGGCAAACTCATTTGCAACGTCCACGATGTAGCGTTTTCCAAACTTGGTCTGTACAGCTCTCATGTCCGTGATTTGATAATCCGAATGGATGTGGAGTTCTGACAGCTTCTTCGTTGGGAGGAATTCCGCCATCAGGCTGACTTTGTTGATATTTGAGAGATCCATTTTCGCTCTTTTTCAAAGTTCTTTTTAGATGTTGATGGTGCAGTGGAGTAGTACAGTCTGAGCTTGGCCCACGAAATTATAAGCTCCCTCGTAAGCCTCCCACTCAAATTTTCGACCCCCCCCCCCCCCCAAATCGTGGAAAACAGGTTTGAACACGTTCGAAGAACCATGGAGAGCGCAAGAGTGCAGCTGTGCTCAAGTGGCCCATCTGCGGTCCCTTTGATCCCTAAAGATTTTTCCAAGAAACCTGTCAGAACCTGTCTCGAGTGTCGGCGAGCTTTGAGATGGGGTGGATGCAGACATCTTGATATTATCTTTCGGAACTGAAACAGCTGCATGTCATAAATAATAGGCTTTGAAAGGCTGCTCTTCACACACACACACACACACACACACACACACACACACACACACACACACACACACACACACACACACACACACACACACACACACACACACACGCACGCACGCACGCACGCACGCACGCACGCACGCACGCACGCACGCACGCACGCACGCACGCACGCACGCACACACGCCTACCTCCCCACGACCGCAGCGCCACCTTGACTTTCCTACACGCACGCACGCACACACGCCGACCTCCCCACAACCGCAGCGCCACCTTGGCTTTCCTACACGCACGCACGCACGCACGCCGACCTCCCCACGACCGTAGCGCCACCTTGGCTTCCCTACACGCACGCACGCACATACACACAAAACACTCATCGACCCCCCCCCCCCCCCCCCCCCAGTCGCTGCACGGACCACATCCCCCTCCCCTCCACATAGGCCTCTCTGTGACGTCACACGCGCCCGGCGACCTCCCCACGACGGTGGCGCCACCTTGGCTTCACCACTTTTGACACACAACCTCCCCTTGAGTTAGAACCGGCCTAGTACATCTACTACTGTATTTTTCAAATTGGCATCCACGATATCTCAAAAACCATTGAATAAATTTCGCTCAAATTTTTATGGTACAGCTAGCACATCTGTAATTCTCAGCCTAACTAGAATATTTCCGATATCTGCCGTAGTTTTTTTAAGCTTAAAAAGGTCGAAAAAAAGACGAAACTTCGAACTTAACTTTTGAAACCGTGCCAAAAATTAGTTTCTTATGATTTTACTCTAGTGCCTATGATTTTACTCTAGTGCTTATGATTTTACTCTAGTGCTTATGACTTTACTGTAGTGCCGGCGATAGCCTCAGGTCTACAAATTAGAATGTTGTTTGATTTTTTTTAATTTCAGATGAGCAGAACCTCCGGGATCATGGCAGCTGTCTACCAACTTTTTTTTTACACACGATTGTCTTCCGAACAAGGTCGATTCAACTCGTTATTTTTGTTTGATAAAATTCTGAGGGACTGTAAAAACATGAATAAATGTTTGGTAACAATGCAAAGATAGTGCATACACCTTCAGTAGAGTGGTTTTCAACGTTGATAGCAGAATTCAGTCGAAATCAATTTTTTTTTTATATGACTCGTAGAAATGTCAGAAAGATAGGAATAATTGACGATTAAAGTTTAGAATGCCGGGATGTTGTACATTTTTTATTGAATCTGGTACATCGCAACATTCATACAGATTAAGAACATCTTTGGTTTTTTATATCGATACAACGTCAGAGGAGACGTTGTATCAATGTAAAATTGGTCTCCAATTACGGACGTTTTCCTCGCACTAGTGTTAACAAATGTATGGAAGTATATTATCATCATTTTTTTCAATTTGTACTTATTCTTGAAGGATCTTTAAACATGTGCACACAATTTCAGAAATAAAACTGGAACAGTTTAACAGTTATTCCATCCCGAAGTCACCTGTGAAACAGCGCTCTAGACAACAATACTGCCTTAAACGCGTTTTACCCACAAGGAAAGGTTGCGAGGTCGATCTCTCCGATTTCAATTAAATCCGGCATGCTTATAAAATGGGTAAAAATAGGCGCCACGTATTTTTTTTATATCTGCGGAACCCTATTTTTGAGGGTTGAAAAGCACCCTCGAATATAGGGGTGTTTTTCGTTTTTTGTCGATAACGTTATCGTTGTCATCACCAGTACACGAAAAGATAAACGTTACTGCAATTTGAATTTTTTTCATATTTCGTACCGTTAAAACGTTATTGACGAAAAACACCCCAATTTTCGAGGGTACGTTTCGACCTTTAAAAATCGCGTTTCGCGGATAGAAAAAAATACTTGACGCCTATTTTGACTCATTCTACAAGCATGCCAAATTTCATGGAAATCGGAGAGATCGACCTCGCAACCTTTCCTTGCTAGTGAAAACCCGCTTTGACTGACCGCCTTCGTTACAACTAGTTTTTCCTGGTGAAAACTAGAATTCATGTTTAGAAACCCAAACAAACTCAAATAAACCCTAACAAAACTAGATAAACGGAAGCAAACCTAAACAAACGCAAACCAAAAATACCCCAACAAACCCAAACTTTCAGTGACTGCGAGCAGTTCAGTCAGAACGGGAATTTACTAGATAAAACGTGTTTAACTTGAAAACTTGTCTCAGCCTCAACATATATAGCTTATGGATGATGTAGGTGTCAACCATTTGGATTGCATGCAGTTGGTTGGTGGAGAGCTCTTCCATCGATTTATTATTGATACAGTTGGGAAAAGAGTTTTATCGAGAGCTGATGTGACGAGGCTTGACGGAAAGGTTTGCTTTTTCCGTCCCCTTTGATTCAGCCAGATGAACGTCTGGTCTTTCCCAGTTCGACGGAATTTTAGACGCAGAATTCTGATCAAAGGCCCACTCGGACTATATGTTGAAGCGACGATATGGATGATCATTGATTTTCATACGATTCGCGAAGGGCTTGCGTTCTAGCAGAACCTTGTGCACGCTGATGTACCGATACATATGTATTGATACATCCCATACATATACGGACCCGTATATTTAGGCAAAGTAAAAAAAAACAATATCAACTTAGTCAACATTTCTTATGTTCAAGTGCAAGAGTTCTCACAGTAGGAGAACGTTGCAAATGTTTATGTATTTTTTTCATACTTCCATGAAGTTAAGGCACTATTCTACTTTGTTGGGGCAGAACATGTTTTATTTTTTATTTTGCTGCATCGGAAAGACTTTCGAAGAAGAGGAAGGTGTACTTTATGGTTCTGGCATAGCAGATTGGATGTAAGTACGAAACTTTTCATTTTATTCGGACATAAACTTTAATTTAACTTTAAACGCGTTTTTCTCGAAAACACGTTTTCCATGTTTGTGGAGATGCTTCCACACGTCCTAGATGAGCGATCGTTATGGAATTTGGCAGGCACGTGTACAACAAACGTCTTCATTTGTTGAACTAGAATTATCCAAAAATATTCACACGTTTTTATTCAATGAACAAATAACTGTAAACATTTTTTGGCGAAAAACTAAACATCCCCTTCAATCACTATCTACTTTTTCTATTTTTCTATTTTTCTTCTTGATTCTAGTTCGACTTATACACAATATTGCACATAGTGAAAATATGTTTGATTTTTGTGCTTCGGATCACCTCTTCATGACTTGGCACTTCCGCAAGAAACATCACCTAAGTGCCCGACGCCAATTTTTTTGAAACTCATATATGTGATAAAGCATTGAAAACTATTAGACACGTATTTTTTTAATCTGCGGAAAATGGTTTTAACGGGGGGAAACCACTCCCCATAGAAAGGCGTGTCGAGGGGTGGTTTTGCAGTGTCACCCACAAGCAATCCACCGATCTCAATAAAACAAAAACCAAAATTATTCTAATGTAAAGCGATGAAAAAACCACTATAGAATTGAAACAAAAAATAGATGATGGGGTTACACGCCTTTCTCTGAGGGGTCGCTTCCCCCCTTAAAAACGTTTTTCCGCAGATACAAAAAAAACGTATCTAATAGTTTTCAATGATTTATCACATATATGAGTTTCGACAAAATTGGAGGCGGCCACTTCAGTGATGTTCCTTGTGCGTAAACATACCAAATTTTGACATTTTATATTCAATATCTTTCGCATAAAAAATTGGTGAAAAATCGAACATTTTTCTAGCCCAATAAAGTCGAAACATCCATCAAAACGCAGTCATCTCATCGCAGTCAGTTGGCTTATTAGGGCGTCTTCAAATTGGATGCATGAAGAAGTGCTGCCGTGGTGCAACTGCAGTGCTTTCTTGGATTATACAATATACATGCCGTCTCATTGATTACCATTTGCCAATCAGCGAACAAGAGAATGACATCGGTCGATATTCGATATTTCGAATATTTCGATTATATGTATAATCTTAAGGTAGTACGTGCACGAACCTCCTCATTAGAAAAAAATTGCTTTTTTGTATGCTGTAGTAGAGACACAAAAAATGACGTCCGAGAAAACTCTGCAGGCCTTACCGGCTAAATGCAATAGTAATTAATTCACGAAATCAATGCATTTAACCCGCACCATATAGGGAATCCGTGCGGATCGAACTTTGGAACGGAAAAAAATAATAGTTCCCGATTACATCAGAGCTACGCGAAAAGCGACGAATAACAAGAAAACTGTCGCGGTCACGTATGTTCCATAAAAAATATATGTTATGGGACATTTCGAGCAGATATCATTGATTCAATCGACTCATTTTTGGATTCTCTAGCCGCGTCTGCCATCTCTCTTGTTACAATATGCACATTACACATACACCACAACACACGATTATACATACGATAAACAAACATATGCTTGACGTATCGAAAGCACCTGAATATAGCGTTGGCTGAATATAGCCATGGATATTGCGAGAACCATAAAATGGCGGCATGTGACAACTCAAGTAAATCTGATTGCGATTTTGCAAACTATAATACAAACAGTTATCAAAATGCACTGCTCAAATAATTATTTTCTGTATCATGTTTATTATTATACCCAAATACATTATATTTTGCTTTTTTCAGATTCGATAATTTATAGATCTTCTGTTGACTAGTCAATCCGCTAGTACTACCTTAAGGGATTAGGCCACAGTAATGGGTATAAAATCACGTGCGAATTTAACAATTTTTTTCGTATGAAAAAGTGATTCACTCATAAAATTAATTACAAATCTATTTAGTATGAATATCAGGCTGTTAGAAAATATTTTTTTTCGATGTACAATTTGGCCGAGTACTAATATTTTCTTTTGTTATCTTTTTTAGGCGCTCCGTGGCGTGACATTTAGCATCCACAATTTTTTACCTAGAACAAAAAAACAAAAATTCTCGTCAATCTACATTACAATACCTAGAGAAGTACGTACGGAATTTAAAAAATGTTGTTTTATTCAAAAGTTGTAGGTATTTGAATGTTGTTGTAGTTGTAGGAATGAATTTTCAGTGGAAAATTTCGTACAAAACTGCACATAAAATGAAAAGTTTTCATTTAAGGAGAGATATACACCTAGATGGTCGAGGTTGAGGATTTAGAAGCTATGAACATTCCGTCGACCGTAGAAGACCTACACTATACGCCTGGTATCGATGATTCCATGTAAGTTGACAAATTTCATGATTTATTCATTCCCAAATTTTCAAACGCGTTTTTCTCAAAACCACGTTTTTCAAATCGCTACCCAAAATTTCTCGAAAACCAATGAACGGATTGCTTTTAGGTTCTTTGTGGTTATTCTATACACCATTATCTAGTACTTGTCATAGGATTTTTTTTCCGTTACTTAGTTTTTGTTTTATAGGGAAAATAATAACTAATTTTTGGCCCAAAAATCACTATATATGTTCAAACGTCCGCCATTTTGTCATAAATCGATATTTTCAAAATCGGCTATGCAAGAACTAGTTATAGTATCTAATTTAATAATCTTTTTCGTTTTTTTAAGATGATTTTTGTAAAAACGCCAGTGGGTACCGTATACGCAGATTTTTTTACGACGCTCCAAGGATCACACAATATCCTTGTATATTTTTGATATCTTTAAATAAAGAAAATTGAACATATTTTTAAATGTATATACTTTTAGATATTAAAACCCCAATCCGAAATTTCAAATAGTTTTCTTTGAAAAAATTCACAAAAATGACCTTTTTTCGGCTCCTAGGTGTATATCTCCCCTTAATCAGAAATTCCGTACATAATTCTCTGCGAAATGCAGTTAGGAACATAACTTCAAAGTTAGAAGTAAATCGACTGAAAATTGTTGAAGTTATTTGTCACGCCAATTTGAGAAAAAGCTGTTTCGAGAAAAACGTGTTTCAAGTTTTACACATGCCTCCGGCCGTGCCAGCCGTTGGCTCACGTTATACGCTCAAAGTCGGTGGAAAAAAAATGTTTTTGCTGTAAATCGAATAGTAACTTATTCTCATGATGATGAAGCACCGTTTTAGCGAATAAAAAAAATCGCTTTTTCGAAAATTCTACTGTGGCCTTACCCCTTAAGTACATTGATACTAATATTTTCTGTTTCTCGCGAATATAGGATACATGGAAATATAAAAAAATTCCTTTGTTTTATTTGTCGCTCCCCTTTCATATTCGCTTCTTCTTTAAAATACGAACTGTTGGCGCGCTTCGTACAAAACTTTAGAACGGTAAAGTTTTTTGTGAGCGAATTTCAAATGTTGGCGCGTTTATTGAACTTGCAATGGAGGGGAAATCGGTTCAGGTCTGTGCCATACGTAAAACATTTGGTTTCATAGTGTTCTATTAATTTGAAAACGGTAGTTTACAAGAGATAAACTGTAAAGTGTTGCATACAACATATCAATATTACGTGTAATGTGATTTATTAATTTATTATAGACAATATCCTGATAAGCACGATGATGTTGGCCCATTTACGATAATTCTACGCCCCTGGTAAGATAGGTGCTTCGCTTCAGGTTGCCAACGCTGCTCGGAGCGCAAGCACAGTGGAATACACGTGAGAAAAAAACTGAAATTTCTCTCTACCAATGCACAAGAATTCAGACAAAACTTGCTGATTATATATGCTGGTATGGATTATTTTCCAGACTGATTGTGAGCCAGTCAATTGCCATCAGCCGCTCGTCGCTTAATAAAGTGCTTGGAAAACTCGAATGTCTCCGGTTCATCATCGCGATACGTCCGTACACCTGGAATGTGTGGTTGCAACTGCACACGGAGGCTCACTATAAATCGAATCCGAATCAATCGATAACCGCTATTTGCTGCCGGTTATTATTGCCATTGCGAAACCGTCCAACGAACCGCAAGACATCATTCCCATTATGAAATTCTCGATGGCATATCTCGAAATCTCATATTGATGGACATTTTTGCAGCAATTTCCAATCGCCACGGTATGTTGGCCGGGACTTCGAATTATTTTCGTTTTCCTAATTGTTCGTTTATTTGTACGTCCGCAAGCACTCGGCATCAAGAGTAGGGGAGGTAGGGGCACGATGATAACGCTAAGGTCATGTTCGAATGAAACAATACATATATAAGTCAGTCGACTTTAATTATTTTTTTGAACTAATCAACATTGATTAATCTTTTAATTTTGGAAGCAAAAAAATCAGTCTTTCTGATTTGTACCATACAATATATATTTTTAATTAAACTTTTATTTTTCCCATCTTACCCCGTATGCGGGGCAAGATGAAACAACGCTGGAAGAATGATGGGACATGAATTATTGGCATCTTTCGCATATGAAAGTGGTTTCATTCGCAATACCTGCAATTCGATAAGCCAATCGTCTAAGTTCTGTAGGATTAGTCCAAATAATCTTGCTTCCATAGCATTTTGATCACTTGAATGTTATTTTTCTTCCCCTGGTAGAAACACCGGTTGAAGAGGAAACAAATGCTTTACTAGTTTCATGTCACCCTTTCCAACGTAAATACACCGAGAAAAAAAATCATTGATCCAATATCATAGGTGTTATTGAATGAAATTTCGTTGATTCAATTGTAAAATTGTTGGTGTAAATAATCGGATTTATTAGTCCAAACAAAACGCTATTGACTTTAACAACATGATCAAATCAAAAGTTTTTTTTTAATTCAAAAGATATATTTTTAGCCGAGAACAATATATTATTGAAACTATCTAAAAAATTATCGCGAACAAATTATATAGTTTTGAATTCATTTTCTGCAACGAACAAAAAAAGCGTTTCAATTCACAACATGAATATTGTTGATTCGAGTACACAAGAAAAATTGAATTTCGCTCGTGTGATTCAGATAAAATTTCTATTGAGCAAACATGTTCTTTTATTTTTTTCACCATATCCGATGTTGATTTCCAAGTACTTCATTCGTTAAAATATTAATATCTTATTTTTATTGAAAAATATTAAGCAAATGTCAGAGTTGGTCAAAAAATTATGCGAAAATATAATTAGCTTATTGCGCATTTGGTTGAAAAAATTCAACCAAATGATGGCCGAGCGCCACCGAATTTCTAGGTGTGAGGAAACCCGTAGTTCTCGGAGTAACCGCTAGAAGCCGCACGCGCGCTCGTTTCTCGTAAGCGTAGCGCGAACCGAAAATCTACTACAACGCCGGAGAAACTCTAAAGAGTATCGTTTCCTAGCCTGTGACTACGATCGAAGTGTAGTTCCTGTTCTTATCAGATGATAATCTGATATTCTCTCCATGGATATTCCATTGGATATCTGATATTCTCTCTACTATTATCGTGGATGATCATTCTAATGTTCACTTTTTATTCAAGATTTAACACAAATTGATAAACTTACGTCCCATGGCATATTAGTTTCGATGCAGTAAAGAAACAATTCATTCGATTGTTTACATTTTTGTACGAAATAAAAAATGTAGCAACCGCTTAATTATTTCATCCATACATATACGGATTGTATATAGTATGTTTTCAATAGAATATAATTTGATTTAAAAGATAATGTAGATATCCAGAGAACAGAAGAGCTTTTTCAAATAAAATAAAATGTTATTTAAATCAATCACATTTTCCAATATTTTATAGTATTGTATCAATCTCATATATCGGTGGTACTCCGCAGCAGCACATTTATTTGGATAAACCTGTTTTTTTTATTCAATCGGTTTTTTTTCTCACTGTAGTGGGACGTTGTAAAATATTGCGGCTTGCGTCAAGCTTGTATTCATCTTGCCCCATCACACGGTTACCGAATTAACAAAAAATCACGCAATAACTTTGAAAATGTCTGATAAACCGTTCTTATTATATTAATAATTAGTACTTTCATTGTGTTTACCTACCTGTCTCTAATCAATATCAGCAACTCGAATTTACCGAAACGACGTTAAACTTTACCAAAAATTACATCGTTTTGTCAAAAAATCGATATTGGTTTCTCACTCGAGACGCGTGCTTCCGCCACAGTTGATACTCCCACACTCATTCACCTCCCCGCTGCCCTACCAAACTCCAACGGGAGAACTGTTCTCGCACACATTGTCCAGTAGCCAGGCTTATGATTCATTATACCCCACGTATTCGTCTTGCCCCGAGTTCCCCTAAAGCGACGATCACCAAAAAAACTCCCTCAAACTCCGTCGTGACTTCATTATTATTGTGAGCAAAATTGATCTCTGCTACTGGCTAAATTATCAGGTCTCCGCGGGCTAGAGGGTCAGGGACCTGACGAAAATGGGAATATCCACCCACGCAGCCTTCTAAATTTCATACACTGAAGAAAGCTACGCGTACAACCACGCCCGAACAAAAAAAAAACAAATTGGCTCACAGGAAAGCTGCGCATGCGAGATAATTACGAAAGTGAAGAGTAACGGTTGAATTTCAATTTACATCTCGGTAAAATTGAAACATTGGGGTAAGAAAAGTCAGCGGTTGGTCGCTTGGAAGCGAAGTCTCCTCTATTATTCGTACTAGAATAGCATTCACGAGCCATTTCTTCGTGTTCGCGTGTTATTCGGGAACGAGATTCCGTCCTGGCTGCGGCGCACACGGGGTGCTTTTCAGACGTTCCTGGTCGCGCCATCGGACCTTGGGGCGGAAACCAAGCCGTTAGAATGTTAAAGGCTTCCCGGTACACGCTCGGTTAACGTTAAAACGCCGATTCCACCACGTATACCTGCTCCTTACATTCCATTTACGGCCACATTTACATACACAGGCACATACATAGAATATGGGGAATTTCACGCTTTATCGACGTTTCTACACGAGTCTCCACGTTTTTTTTTTTTTTAGTTCGTTCGGTTTCCACTTACCCTAGGCTGTAAAACATTTCCGTGAAATATCCACGTACGCGTTTCTACATTATTACAGCTACGTATATAGATGTGGAACATTTATGTTACGCAAAGTTAGCGTGATCTCGTGGAAAAACTGTCGTAGGGATCCAATTGGATTCCCATACGTGTCCAATGGGTCATCGCATTGGATCCATATACCAATGAGTCACGCTCGATAATTGGATTCTAATCGGGATTCCCCAGTGGAATCCAAGGTACGAATCCAATTTGAATCCTAATGGATTCCCACATCATCGAACAGAATCCGATACGATTCTCGATGGATTTCACCGCATTCTGTACGTTTAATTTTCTCAATGAAATACATAGATATATACAAAATGAGTGGATCTCAAAAAAGTATAAATCTTATCTTGAGGTAGAATGAGCGCGCGCTCTTGATTTCTATAGATTGTGTGAAAAATTTTAACCAGGCATTGTTCATACCATCTTGCATGTTTGCGTGAAATTTCAGAACAGTCGACTATTCAGATTGGGAGATAATGGGTTTTAAAAATGCAACCTTTAAGAGATCGTCACAGTGTGAAATTTTTGAAAAATCGATTTTTTGTTGCATTCTGCGATAGTATGCACGGTTGTAAACGTTCTGTCAAATTTTTAGAACGAAATTCGAATTATTTCGGGCGCTACAGCCTTTGTTAGAAAAAGTGATTGGAGCGTGAGATCGCGCACTCCGAACTTTAAACGCGTTTTTCTCGGAACGGTGTTTTTCAAAACGGTGGCCACCCCCAAAGGAAGAGTTTTCAAGCTATCCGTTTGAAATTTGAACAGAACATTCTTCACGTCATTCCTTATGTTGCCATAGAAGCTTTGTTTGTTTTAAATTCTTCCTATTTTCTCCCTTATGACCCATTTTTCGGCCCATTCAGCGGACAAAAATCACTGTAACCATTTTAAAGATCCTTACTAGACATCCGTAAACTAAACGTGCCAAAAAGATTGAAAAGTAATCAAAATAAAAAAGGGAAAAAAGAAGAATTTTCGTTGCATTCCAACGATGCAAACTTCAACACCATAACGCAAGAAAGTATAAATCGCTTGAAAAAAGTAGACCTTAAAAATCGATTCGAATCGCATTACTGAAATTCCACTGTAATTATCGTTTGTTATTTATTTTACTGCACTTTGACATAATATCATCACACACGTACGCGCTTACGGAGCGTGCAGGTTATGTTTCACCACGCCGAGTTTGTGGTCGTGACTTTTCACATATTTTCGATTCGAACGTGGTAAGAATTCTCAAACGACGTTCATCGACGAACAGTGCAGAATCCAATTGGAACCGAATGAAGACACCCTATGTGGAGTGTCCCTAACAAATTCCTATAGAGATGTGCGTGCATCTTGGAACTCGATAAATTTGTGTACTGGATCACAACAGGACATTTTTTTGGGAGATTCAACGAACTCCGGTTGACAATTTCAAATAAGAAATCTGAAACGACGTCAATCGGGAAATAATGCGGAATCCACTTGGATTCCAATGTCGACTCCCTACGTGCAGCGTCCCTATCAGATCCCTATAGTGATATGGTGGGATCTGGGGACTCCGCATGAAATTTCTGCACGGGCTGTACCAAAAATAAATAAAGTTCTCGGGGGATCGACTTTAGGGATAAAAGAGGATCTTTTGCTTCAGTAGCTCTGCAAGTTGACAATTGAAAAAAATGTATTTTTTACATAGTTAATCTTTCCAAAATTGCTTCGTCTACCCTTTTGGGCTTTTAGGGTCCCTTTCCCTTGTCGTGCCCCATTTTTTTCTCTAGTCATTTTAGTTGCTGGAAGAGCGTCCCGAGTGCCTACTCCTTAAAGTCGTGTTTCCACAAGGGCACAGGGAAATTGAGGAAAACCCGTGCCAGTGTACACAACTATATTTTACCCAATCCCACTTGTGTTATCAGCCGAAGCTCAGTAAAACTGACCTTACTCAGTAATCGATGCGCAGGCCAGCGCTCGGCGAAGCGGTCACCCATCCGAGTATTGGACCTGGCTAACGGGGTTTAATATGGAGGACCGCCGAAGTCGCAGACGGCCTGTGTGTTCACTGCTGCTCGCAATTTGAGAAGAATATACAATGAATGGTGGAAAGTGCCACAGCCAAAAAAGAACGCCCTTTACGGTGCTCAATTTGTTACTCGAGAAATCGGAAAGAAACGTGAGTATGCAGAGGGCTACGGAGTCGTACAACGTTTGAATATATCAAACCGTAGCACGCATACGAATACTGTAAATCGCACGCACTCGTGAGGTCCGTAATTCGATCACCAATAGATGTATAGTGTACGTTATAGCACGTCACAGCGGTCACCACATATCGTCATATTTATCAATCGCATATTCGAGCTCTTCTATGCCAGCTGGACCAAAAGTCAACTCCCTAGGAGATTGAATTATCGACTTTGAATTTAGACGACCCTAGATTATGGGCACACTTCATAGTCCGGGCAATAAACATGAAAGGAAGCACTTTTTATATATAAATACGCAAAATTAATCTAAGAGTAATTGGATGCCGCTGACTCGAATGGCGATACCAATTTTGCAATCAACCTCCGAGAAAATATTCAAAAATGTTAAAAAATGTTTTAAAACCGATTAATCCGGAACCTAATAATTTTATCGAATAATATTTGAAACAAAAGTTGTTTGGAATATAAAAGTACGTAAAAAAGTATTGAACGGTCATCTTCGTATCATAAAAAATAAGGGAGAAAAAAAACGAAAAACCATTTAACTGGGGTACAAAAACCTCGGAGTTTCAAAAAATTAACAAAATATCAAATTCGTAGATATCCCGGATTTTTTCGTTACATATTGCTTTAGTGAGAGTTAATCTAACTTTCTAGACTTTTTAAATATTTTTATTTATTGTATTCGTATTCAAAAATGACGTCTGAACATTGACAAAATTACTGGTTGAGGATCACTGTCAGACAGAGGCGCAGTATATGGCTATGCCGTTCGCACTCATGGGAGCTTCCTTCTATCGTTCCGCCACGCATGCGCGCAACGCGCATCAACGAGTACCTTGCGTCCCTTACACTCCCAGTGGTGCTTCGGCCGCAAAGCGAATTTGTCTTGCAAACAAATTTTCATTCGGCTTTTTCTCCCTCATTTTTGAAGATACGAAGACGAACGTTCAATACTTTTTTACGTACTTTTATGTCCTAAACGACTTTTGTTTGACATATTTTTCGAAAACATTCTTAGGTTCCGAATTAAACGGTCTTTAAACATTTTTTTACATTTTTAAACCTTTTTTCGGGGCTTGATTGCAAAATTATTATCGCCATTTGATTCAGCGTCATCCAATTACCCTTAGCTCAATTTTGCGTATTTATATCTAAAAAAGTGCTTACTTTCGACATTTTTACCGGACTATTGGGATTCGTTTAGAGAACGAACGAGAGAAGAGGATTTTCCAGAAGCGTCGGACGTTGCTCTTTTTTGACACAGAATACCTCGTACTGGTATCGACTCCACCCCTCGTCCATCTACTGCGACTGATACCCAGGGGGGCACTATATTTTATTTATTGATTTCTCTACACGAACTCTACGCGGAGCGTCCATAGAATCGATCCTACGACGACAATTATGAAGCTGTATCCCGCGAGATGTAGACGGGGGTGAAGAAGGAGGCGTGGGTGAGACCGTAAAATTTACGACACACCAAATCGACATGTCAAAATGAATGTATATATTTATCAATAGTTATGGGCGTGTAAGAAGATTAACAGGTGAGCGATTTAATGCGCAAAAGTTCAAATCAATATCTTTAGAGGGAACTTGCTTGTTCATTTTACAAAAATGTCTTCTTTAGTTTCCAAAAAGATCTACCCCTCTCTCTCTCCACAAAAAAGAGATATTGCGAAAAATAGATGATGCCTTTCTGAAATAATTGCACATAACTGAAAACGCCTGTCTCCACCAGTGGACGATAAAATAAATGTAGGTACTGAAAAGCAGGAGGCAGCGCTCAAAGACAAACTGGAACTAGAATCACAAGGGCTCTTATCGAATATACCATAAAACGGGGCAAAATTGACATTAAGGGTAACTTTGTCAGCTTTTTGGGCTACTTCAACAGAGCGCGAAAATACGGTTTTGACGAATTCTTTTTTAACTTTTTTTTCTATTGTTGGTTACATTTGTTGTTCAAGATCATTAGAATCCTGCTAAATTTGATTGTAATGTTGCTGAAATTAATTTTGATCTCAATGATAATTATAAGACTGATCAAGTGCCTATAATAGTACCCCAGGTACTTGATATTTTTATGTAAAATGTTTCCTTGATAATGATGACAATTTGATTGTAAAAAATCGCTGTCTTTCATTTAATTCCATGTATAATGCATAAAATATTAAATTTGTTTTATCAAAATGATGTCAAAGTAACCCGTAATCTTTGACATAAGTTGCATTTCAATGCCTTGTCAATGAAACCCCATACTCGAGGTTACTTTGACACTGCAAAAAAAAATTATAGGGGGGGACGGATTGACAAGAAATTTTCTGTGTGGGTACTTAAATATATGTACATTACGAAAATAAAATTATAAAAAATCGATTTTTCGAAAAATTTTACTGTATACAACCCCTTGAAAATATATATATAAAATTGTGGGGGCTCGTGGGGCTTGAGTTTCTTATGCATTTGATAGCAAAAGGACACATTGTTCTATAAGAGCAAAAAAAGTGGAATTTACGATGCTAAAAAAGGTTACCTACAAAAAACTTCCACAACCTGTTCAAAGTAACCCCATTTTACGGTAGTTTTGTAGTGATAGTTCTCGATTCTATCAACGGAACAAATTCAAGTATCAATAAGGGAACGACCCGAGACAAAAAAAATCACTTTTCTGACGTACCCCAACATAAAAATGAAAAAAAATTTCGTTGGTAGTTTTATACGTAACAAAGAAACTATCCTGCCGCAAGGAAACGATTAGCGATATAGGTGAATTTCGACAGTTTTTTTATGGATACCCGGGTGATATAATGAAATTCCGTTTAATGGAATTTATTCTACATATCTATGAGTATCTTTACTCATGTTTTCACAAGATTTTGTAACAAAATGGCGACTCTGAAGCTGGCTCAAGCGAGTTACCTTTGACTTATTGTGTCCTGCGACCGACAACGTTACATCGACAACTCTTCACCGATTGTCTTGGAATATTTTTTAAACCCTATAATGACAGTTTACATAAAAGTACGTAGAGGATTTTTTAAATGTTGAAAAGTTTTTTCCGAAAAAATGTATGTTCAGTGATTTCTTTTTTCCGAAAACATTTTTTTTCCGTACGTGGACAATTTTATCGAAAATTGATATCATTCGATTTCCCTACGTATTTCAAAGAGAAAATATTATCTAAAACTCGAATTATATTGAATTTTCGTTCCAGGGGAAAATTTCTAGACCTCTTGCGGGCGGCAGGACACTATCAGACAAAGGTGACTTTGTTGTCTTGTCGCTTTATCCAGCTTCAGCGCCGCCATTTTGTTACAACAATTTGTGGAAAAATTGGTAGAGATACTCGAAGATATGCTGAATAGAAGCCTCTAAACGGAAATGTCGTTCTATCAACTGGGTATCCATAAAAATTGTTACAATTCATTATCTATTCTTGACTGGTAGCCTTTCTTAAGGGGGGATTTTTTTAAAGTGGGGATACCTTTGGGCGAGATAAAAATTTGCTGATTTTCACGATTATTAAAAAAAAATCTTTACCATTTTCGAGACTTAGGGTATGTTCTAAACTGCATTTCCAAAACTGGCGTGACGTATAGCTAAAAAAACTAATCGACAGATGTTGATGAAATTTGGAATAAATGTTTCTAACCTTATTATCTCAAATAAAACTATAACATAAAAATGAAACTTTCAATATTTTTGAAAATGGAAAAAAAAGAATTTTTTTATTGCAAAACGTGGCCATTTTTTCCCGAAAATTCAATGTTTTTTTATTCAAACCGTACCATTTCATCGATTTTCAACATTTCTCACTTTTTCTTGGTTCATATTCTGCGCATGAGTGTTGCTGAAAGAGAAATTTTCGTTGGTTTTTTTATTCAATGAAGGGCAGATATACACCTAGATGGTCGAGGTCGAGGATTTAGAAGCTATGAACATTCCGTCGACCGTAGAAGACCTATACTATGGGCCTGGTATCGATGATTCCATGTAAGTTGACAAATTTCATGATTTATTCATTCCCAAATTTTCAAACGCGTTTTTCTCAAAACCACGTTTTTCAAATCGGTACCCAAAATTTCTCGAAAACCAATGCACCGATTGCCTTGAGGTTTTTTGTGGTTATGCTATACACCATTATCTAGTACTTGCCATAGAATTTTTTTTCCGTTACTTAGTTTTTGTTTTATAGGCAAAATAATAACTAACTTTTGGCCCAAAAATCACTATTTATGTTCAAACGTCCGCCATTTTGTCATAAATCGATATTTTCAAAATCGCCTATGACAATTACTAGATTGTAGTACCTAATTTAATAATCTTTTTCGCTTTTTTTTTAAGATGATTTTTGAAGAAACGCCAGTGGGTACCGTATACGCACATTTTTTACGACGCTCCAAGGATCATACAATATCATTGTATATTTTTGAAATTTTTAAATAAAGAAAATTAAACATATTTTTGAATGTATATACTCTTAGATAATTGAAACCCTAATCCAAAATTTCAAATAGTTTACTTGCACCATTTAAAAAGATTAATAAAAATAAAAAAATACCATGCAACAGTCAAAAGTATTGATAAAACTTACCCGAAGTATAAAAAATTGTAAAGAAATCTTTCCTTTAAAAAAAATAATGAAAATCAGCCATTTTTTCCTCGTTCAAAGCCCCCCCCCCCTCCCGTAATCTCCAGGAAAAAGATGACGATTGCTAAATTCCAAAAATAATCCCGTCAAAGAAGAATTTCTATCATGATCGCTAATACTCGCTACAAGCACGGTTTGCGGAGTGACGTGAAAATGATCAAATTTAAGCGCGATGTGGATGATCCCATAGAGTGCCGCTCGATATCGCGCTGGAATCTCCAACGGCCCTCATAACATTCCACAAGAAGCCTCTGGCTATATAGGGGCTGAAAATATTTTGGGGAATCTACCGAGGGAGCCGAGAGTTCCCGGCCCTCCTCCGGCTCAACCCGTATTCCCCTCGTTTTGGCTTCGAAAATAATACACAAGCGCTCACCCTCTTCTGGAAATGGTATATGCATATTCGGGTGCGTGTATCCGTGTGCATATCGCGGCCGAGAAAATTTCCTTCCCGAATAAGCGGCGGCGACCGGCGGTGAATGTGAAAAATAATTAGCGGCATAACTTAAATATGGAGCGGAAAAGTTTTCGAACTTGGACGAGCACGAGACCGACGCGAATGAATAAAGGAGGAAATATAAGCGACATTAATTATTCGGTAACACTGAAAAAGACCGGAGGCATAAAGCTATACTCCTGCACTCGTCTGAAATGGTATATATTGATAAACGGCCATGAGTCTGTGGACACAGCTGAATATGAGAAGTTCTTTGCCAACTGGACCAATATCGATGCTCGAACATTTTCATTAGATTTATTTCCTTCGTATTACAGTATATATATTGTAACTTCTTACGAAAAACTATTTTTTTTCCCTCTCTTAACCCTATGTTGACACACTGGGTTATTTTGACCCGGACGAATTTGAAACAAAATGCTCACCCTTTTAAAACTGAAAATTTTCAATAATTTTTTACGGCAAATTAATTTAATATTTGCCGAATTTTAATTATTGCAGATATCTTAACCCTTCGACTGCACACTGGGTCATTTTGACCCCATTTCTTGTTTCAACTGTCTATATCGCAAAACGGGGTAATCGAATGTTCCCCCACTCCTACTCTATAGGTGGATACTCGGCATCCTACATTCTGCTTGTGTACAGGAGACAGCTGTCGGAAAAGGACCTGGGGTCGAATCGACCCCGGTTGTGCAGTAGTGCGGTGAAAGTGGAAACATTTTTTTGGGTTAAATTTGGTGTTTTATTACTATATGTGAGTTAGTTGCGATAGAAAATGCTCGTAGATATTTTTTATTTTGGGCTAATATAGTAAATTACATGGAAAAAAAGAAATAGTACAAAATACAGGGGCTATCACAGTTCGCATTGGACTCGAGCGATTGCACAGCGATATTTACTGAAACACAGTGCTCAAAATACAGTGTGCTCAAAGTAAATTATTACAGTTCCTATACTGTCCTCTTTGGACTCGAACCGCTCTACTGTATCTTTTACTGGAACACACAGTCCAAAATACAGTGTAGTCAAAAGTATATTTTGACAGTTCAACATTGTAATATAAATTTAACAAAACTTGTAATTTGACAGTTGGTTGATCTGTATTATGTACAATGAATGCGCCAGATATATCGACAGAGTTTATGTAGACACACAAAAAAAAGTTTATCCATTAAAGAAGTTTGAAAAAAAAATGTGTAGAAAATATTTAAAAATCAGTCACATACACAAGAACGTACCTTTTTGTAAATAATTCTCTCTTTTTTATAATTTCTCGAATTATGTCGCACAAATTTCAACGTTCGCATCCTATCGACCACGCACTACTAACTGGCAATCCTTTGTATCCTGGCCACGTGCTCACCCCACGCGCGAGACAAGTCCTAATTAGACAAGAACGTACCTTTAAAAAAATGCTCTCTTTCTTTATAATTTCTTGAATTCTGTCGCACAAATTTCGATGTCCCCGTCCCATCAACCACGCACTACTAACTGGCAATCCTTTGTGTCCTGGCCTCGTGCTTCACCTCGTGCCTCATTTGCGTACAGTATAAAAAATCAGTGATCGCATTTAAATTTTACAGTTGAACATTTTTACTGAAATCACTGATGTATTCACAATATCAAACTGGAAATAAACCAGTGTAACTGTAAAAATCGCAGAGTGCACAGATAACGTCCCGAACTGTCGAAAGAAGAGTAAAACTACCGTGCCACACTGTGAAATTTAAGGTGGTCCTCTAGTTTCTCGGGTCGAAAAAATCGATTTTTTTTTTCATAAATCACGTCTACAACATGTGTATAAAATGTGTGCCAAAAGATTTTTCGATATTCGAAGTGGTTCACAAGTTACGGCCCTGGAACGGAGCAGGTATACGGAGCCGGTATACTTTCAAATGCGTTTGTCTCGAAACACCATTTTTCGAAACGGTGACCACGATATTTCAGAAACTACTGCACCGATCTTGTTCAAATTTATACAGCATCTTTGATATGTTATAAGCCAGCGATTGAACTAGGATTATCATGATTGCTTCGATAGTTTTTTTTGTACGAGCGAAAAACTTAAGAAAGAATGAGTAAAAAATAGAATGTAATTTTCAAAAGTGTATAAAAAAGTCAATTTTTGTAATTTAGAATTCACTCTAGTTCAATTGCTAGTCTTAAATATGAAGATTAAAATGCCGTTTGGTTTTTTTATTTCAGATAAGCAGAACAGCCGCAATCTTGGTCACCGTCAAGCACCTCTTTTAGTTGATGTCTTCCTGTCGGCCACTATAACTTTTATTCTATTATATATTTTGACTTCAAAAAATTTGTAAAGCTTATTTAAATGTTAATAAAGATTATGCAAAAACAATGAGATTGATTATTTCGATGCTTTGCCCGTAAAAAAATATTGAAAAAGCCGTAAAAAAACAGCCGAGAAACTAGAGGACCGCCTTAATGAATCAGTCTGTACTCAATGCAGTGTACACTGTAAACCCTTGCACTTTACGTACAGTATAAAAATCAGGGACCTCATTTAAATTTTACTGTTGAATATATTTACTGAAAACACTGATGTATTCACAATACCGAACTGTAAATAAGCCAGTGTAACTGTAGAAATCTCAGTGCGTACAGGAAAATTTCTCATTTTTGTAGGACAGGATCTACATTACTCTGTTTCACTGTAAAATGAAATACAGCACCCTCTTCTTTATGCGGTTTATACTGTGATATTCGCTGTTTCTTTTTTTCCGTGTATGTGTTTAGAATGCCGATCATAAAACTAAAAGCAAGTGTCCGTTATACAGGAGGGCTAAGTGCAACGAGCACCGAATGTACTTATGCGTCGATTGTCGAAAATGTGAATAATAGTAAGTCGTTGAAGTAAAAAATGCAGAAAATATACGTTTTCAACAACTAATCTGCCGAAGGAGTCGATTTTTTCCATTGTATCTACGAATCTTCCTTTTTAAAAACCTCAAAGAATTTTTTTTATATTTCGAAAACAAAAATATGATCTTTTTCGTGGAAGTACGTATTTCTCAACGCATCTCCCACTTTGAACGAATGTTTGGGCACTTAATTTTTGTTTTTCTTAAAAAATACATGTTCTACCACAAAATAAGGATCATTGACTGCGAAAAACATCTGTACGCAAAATAAATGCATATTGACCGAAATACAAAGATCGGAAAAACGTCTGGGGTCAGATTGACCCCATATGCAGTCAGAGGTTCGTGGCGGACGTGTGCAGTCGAAGGGTTAAGGAATATATAAAGTGTACCCCTGATTTTTTTTCAATAAAAACCGACCGAAGGCTTGCCAATGGCAGGTGGATGAAGTACCTTTTTTGACACACTGGGTCAAATTGACCCACTGTGTCAAAATCGTGGCCAAATATAAATGTGTCAACGAAGAATCGAATTCAAGCATTATTGTTTCATCGATCGTTTGACTGTAATCATGAATGTTTGTCTATCCCTTGAAGGACCCTGGACGAGTCGTGGATGTCAATTAACCGAGGGCAATACGTTCTGAAACACGGCGAATGATTCTTTCCTCTTTTCTTCAGTCAAGCATTCCCGGATATTCATTGGGGAGTCTCCAGATCCTACCACACCTCTATAGGGATTTGATGTGGACGCCGCACGTAGGGTGTCCACATTGGAATCCAAGCGGATTCCGTGCTTTTTCCCGATTGACGTGGTTTGATCAGCTTTTTATTTGAAATAGTCAACAAGAATTTGTCGGATTTCCCAACATATCCCTTCGTGGTCCCGTGCACAAATTTCTGGGGAGTCTCAAGATGCACCCACATCTTCATGGGGATTTGAGGACGTTGAAGTTTGCATTGTTGGAATGCAACCGCATTTTTTATTCTTTATTTTTATCATCATCCAAATCCTTGTTTTTGGCAGTTTGAGATTCTAAATTTCTAATAAGAACACAGAGAAGCGTTTGAGCAATTTTTGAGTAATTAAAAAGAATTACTTTTCGTTGCATTCCAATGATGCAAACTTCAACGCCATGGGGTTTGTTAGGGATGCCGTCCATAAAAAGCCCTCATTGAGATCCAATTGGCCTCTGCACTGTTCCTCGATGAACACCGTTTGAGTTTTCTTACCACGTTCGAATCGAAAATATGTGAAAAGTTACGAGAAAAATTTCGGCGTGTTGAAACGTAACTTGCACGCTTCGTGAGCGTGTACGTGTGAGGTGATATTATGTCAAAGTGCAGTAAAATAAATAATAAACGATAATTACAGTGGAGTTTCAGTGATGTGATTCAAATTGATTTTTAGTATATAGTTTTTGAAGCGATTTATACTCCCTTAAGTTATGGTGTTGAAGTTTGCATCGTTGGAATGCAACGAAAATTCTTATTTATTTTTTCATTTCTTTATTTTTACTACTTTCTAAACTTTTTTCGCACGTTTAGTTTACGGATCCCTAGTAAGGATCTTTAACCCTTTAACGGCCACGCCTATTTCTGGATGGCTCAAAATCATTTCCTTTGGTAGTATAGCTAAAAAAAAAGGGTTAAATATGAATATCCAACCATAATTTTGTCGATAAGGGCCTGGGAAGTACTATTTTCGGACTGTAGCAAATTTGCTACTAACTTTTTCACCCGCTCGGTTCGAACTATTATTCTGATTCAATCAAAAATCTCCGAAGCCATGTTCACCCAGTCAAGCTTCCTTTACACAATTATATCAAAAAATATTTCAAGAATGTTCATTTTCTTACTTTTTTGGACAAAAAACGGGCAGCAGATCAAACGCTGGGGCAAGCCTCGTAAATTTTCACGACAACATTGTTGCCATATTAACATAATTCCATACGTTTACATAATAACGTAAGTTTAATAATATTAACATAATAACATAAGTATAATAACATTAACATAATAACGTAAGTTTACGTTTGAATTTCAAGCTATCCCGGCATTTGTAGCTGCATCTAGCATAGATTGATGGAACTGTGAAGTAGCATGTCCGTTACCCGAATAGAAATTTCTTAGGGTTAGCCTGACCAGGAGCAGGTCCCGATCGGGGTGTGATACGGGTAACACCTATTACGGACATCCTGATCTGGCCCTGATCAGGCCGGAAATATTTAGGCCCTAAATCAGGCTATACTAAAATGACCCTACTAAGGCCGTCCCTGATAAGATCCTACTAAGGCTTTCCTCGATAGGGACCTACCAAGGCTTGCCCTAATAGGCCCTATTAAGGCTTTCCCTGATGAGGCCATAAATAGGCTTGTCCTATAACTGCCTCAGCCGTCGATAGATGCACATAACCTCTTATTTTCCACATCGAAACTTCGATTTTACAGCATCGTGGCTTCGAAGTTTCGATGCATTCCTGAATTCTATTTTAAAAAAGGTGCTATGGACTGTGACGGCAAAAAACGTTATGCAACTCGGATGCGTGTTAGAAGATTTCGGCAGCTTTGTAAGGCGAAGAGAGAGAGGAATTATATATATATATATATATATATATATATATATATATATATATATATATATATATATATATATATATATATATATACACACAAGGTTAAGTTTCAAAAGTCTATAGCATGTTATTCAATAAACCTCTTTAATTGTCACAATGATATTAACTAATTTATATACTTTATGTGATACAACAAATAATTATAGGAATTCATTTGGTCTCTTATGCCATATCTGGGACCAAGATGTTACAAGCACTCGGTAGCATAGGGGCAGCGTGCTTAGCTTTGGGTAGGTAGGTACGAGATTCGATTCCCATATAGGCGAAATATTTTCTTCGAACGAAAACATTTCAGCAGGCCAGGGAATGACGAATTATGATACAAATTCATTGTAGTGGGACTCTAAATTAAGTGGTTCATTCCATTTTGGATTTTTGAAATATTACATGCATTTCTCTCTGATCAGGCAACCTGATAGGGGCCCGATCAGGCAACCAGGTCAGGCCCATATGTAACACAACGTTACATTTCCTAGTAGGGCCCTTTCAGGCTGCTTTATTAGTGCCCCACCAGGGCAGTCAGGCAATCTGATCGGGCCCTGATTTGGGGCCCATCAGAATTTCTACGCGGTTATAGCGTCCTTACGCTTTTACCGACGGGGTCAAAGTGAACGTAGCAAATTTCCTATAATGGCAGTTAAAGGGTTAAAAATGTTACAGTGATTTTTGTATGCTAAATGTGCCGAAAAAATCGGCTCATAAGGAAACTATTTTCGTTGCTTCCAACGATGCAAATTTCATTTTTGAGGTCCAGTCATTTTGTATATCGATTTAGTTTGTTCAGAAAATTCAACGTATACAATACAATGGGATCCAACAAGAGTCGTATCGGATTCTGTTCGATTATCTGGCAACCACTTAGGATTCACATTGGATTCGTACAGTCCAATGTACGAGCGTGACATTTTGGTATAGGGATCCAGTGCGATGACCCATTGCGTCCCTATCAGGAAGTAGGGACAAGCATGGGAATCCAATTGGATCCATACGACAATTTCCGCTCGGGTTATTGTTTCATTGATCATTCCCCCGTAATCATCAATTTTTATCTACCCCTTGAAGGGCCCTGAGGGGTCTTGTATGTTAATTGACCTAGGGCAGGGGGTTTGGCCGAATTTGAGATCATATCTCTACACTCATAAACGGGAGAGTCTGTCAGGTTGTCTGTTGGTTTATCTGTCAGTTTTTCTGTACTCCATAAACTTCGGAACCAATGGTCCGGTTTGGTAGCGGTTTTCACCAGTGTCTCATGTATTTCCCGGTACAGGTTTTGAGCTCCATATCATCACTGTAGGTTATCGGGGAGCTGAGCAATGAACAACAATGTGAGACGTTCATCAAGAAAATGGACGGCGTAAACATGCGCGAGCGGGCCCGCGCCACTCCGCGCTCGCCTTGCACCGGAGCGGAGCCGGGTACGCAGCTAGTTTGGATATACGGTACCTGCGGGTAATAAGGCCTGTCGGGCAATTAGGCCTAAGTAACGAAAATCGTGTTTAAAATAACCGCTTATGCTCAAGGCCACACTCACAGACGCCTATTGCACGAATATGTCGCTACAAGTTTGCGGAGGCGCGATACCCCGCTACCCGCCACCAGTGTTCCATCATCCACCATAAGACGCGGCCACGCAGCACCAATAATAAAAATCGGTCCGAATAAATCGTAAGTATTTTTTGTAATATTACACTTATCTATCTAAAATCACTGACTTTGTCTTTATTAATTCAAGCTTCGATGATCATAAATAATTGAATAACGCATCGTGGTCTAAATATTTTTTATTTGGTTTTCCTTACATACGTGGTCGACGGTTATTAATGCCTTGGGTAACAGTAACGGGTACAAAATCATGTGCGAATTTAACAATTTTTTTTTCGTATGAAAAAGTCATTCATTCATAAAACTAACCCTCAATGCGTGAAGGTTTTTTCGGCACCCTAATTCCGTGAACCGGGGTCGTTTTCGCTGTCACACTTACAATTATTGTCAAAAAAATCTGAAAAACATCATGGTTTATCTTTATACTTTCCTTTTAAAGCGAAAACAACGAAATTTTATTTTTAATTTTTAGTTATTTTTTTTTTCAACAAATGTGAAGCAATGCACGCGAAAAACGTTTTTTTTTTAAATGCAGCGGGCGTAAAAATCATGGGAAAAAATTAATAAACGGTTATTCAAATGAAAAATGTTGTTTTTTAAGGGAAAAAATACTACAGTATCGTAGGAATAAACCAGATACCCTATTTTAGCACCGGGAACATAGGCATATTTTTGGGAGGTTAAAACGAGGGAAAAATACTCAATGTCCAAGATATTTTTGTTTCTTATTTTATTTATGTTATTAGACCATAAGTAATAAATCTCCTCGGCCCTTCTTATCGCCATAATTTGTTTTAACTGAAATATTTACGTGAAATTGATTGTTTACAGTGCAAAACATCAAACTATGAACAAAAAACAAACAAAAAATTCGAAAACTGCCAATTTTCCCGTCCAGGGGCACTGACATCGCCGACGTTCGAGAAATTTCGAAAACAATATTTCGAAATAGATTGAGAAATAGATTGAGGGTTAATTACACATCTATTTAGTATGAATATCAAGCTGTTAGAAAATATATATATCTATTTTTGATGTACAAAATGGCCGACTACTAATATTTTCTTTTGTTATCTTTTTTTAGGCGCTCCGCGGCGTGACATTTGGCATCCACAATTTTTTACCTAGAACAACAAACGAAAATTCTCGTCAATCTACATTAGAATACCTAGAGAAGTACGTACGGAATTTAAAAACTATTGTTTTATTCAAAAGTTGTAGGTATTTGAACTTAAGAAATTAATTTTCAGTGAAAAATTTCGTTAAAACTGCTCATAAACTGCTCATAAAATGAAAAGTTTTCGATTAATCAGAAATTCCGTACGTACTTCTCTGCGAAATGCAATTAGGAACATAACGTTTAAATTTGAAGTAAATCGAGTGAAAACTGTTGAAGTTATTTGTCACGCCAATTGGAATAAAGCTGTTTCGAGAAGTTTCGAGTAGTCCGCCATTTTGTACATCCAAAAAAATATATATATTTTCTAACGGTTTGATCTTCATACTAAATAGATGTGTAATTAATTTTATGAGTGAAACAATTTTTCATGCAAAAAAATTGTTAAATTCGCACATGATGTTATACCCGTTACTGTGGCCAAAGGCTTTAAGGCCAACTAAATTTAACCATAGGCTTTATTATCCTCCTACTTCTCGTAGCAAAGTTTGTTTGTTTTATAATGTATTTTACATTACTTTTAATATGTCACGAATGTAAATAAGTAGTACGCAAATCTATTACTAATTAATTGATCGTTATTTTTAGTGCCTCGATCCCGATGCCTCCAAAACGAGTGTTGGGGTCAGAAAACGACCTGGCGTCAGCTGTCCGAGCAGTGCAAAGAGGAACTTTAAGTTTAAGCAACGCTGCAGAGGATTATTGATCTCAAATACCAAATATATTACGTATAGTTTGATTATTTAAGTATGTTAAAGCCGTAGGCCTTATTATCCTACCATAGTAAAACAAGGCCCAGTATCAAGTTTGTTAAAAAATGTTTAATTTTTTTTTTTTATGGTACAAGTTACCTTTTGTCGTTCATATTTTATAGAAACTGAACTTGAATAAATATTGCAATTAAAATATTTCGATAAAATTGGATATTTTTCATTTTATTTCAAATATCCCTTAGCTAGGCCTTATTACCCGCAGGTACCTTATATGTGTAACCGTGATTACTGGGTGCCTCTGGGTAAATTGTATGCCAGGCTATCAAATAAGGTAGTTTATCAGAAGATTGATCTATCAGATAAATTTTCATGGGTGCCGTTCAACTGTATTAGCGGTTGATCGAAACACCCAGGATTATCGCCACTGCAATGACATTGCACGTACACACTAGAAATTGGATCGATGAGTTTGGCGCCTCGTAATCAAGATTCAATAAGATCGAACTTGATTTTGCACACTTGATTTTCATCCAGTTGACCCAATCACTAACTCTATCTTCCCACTAAGATCGTATCGTCTACTAATTATAATTTATAGTGTGATTATCCAGAGGCGTAGCCAGGACTTGCTTCGGGGGAAGGGGGGGGGGGGGGGCAAAGCGAGGAAAATTAATATGAAGTACTTATTGAACCATTTTTTAAAACTGTAATCGTCTTCAATCATGTCAAAACTGCATGCCGTAGATACAAAATTTTTGCGGCCTCTTCACTCGTCTGCAACCTTTCCCTATCCTGGCATAGCAGCTCTGAGCTAACTTCGTAGGCCGTTCAAATTGACACGTCGGCAACCCTCAGAATAAAATATCAAATATTTCGGGACAATTAGTAAAATGTGAACATTCGGGTTAAAGTTTTGCCGAATACAAGTTTTGGTTGTAATGGTCTTCATAATTTTTGGGTACTGGTTTAATCAACGTTACAAGAACAATCTACTCAGATACATAGATACGACTAATGCCATTTGTTGAATTGGTCAGCAAGTACCATTGCTTTTTTATGCAATGTGTATGCAATCCAAAATCGTCGGAAATTGCGAACGAAAAACGAATGTTAAATTTAAACGGTCGCAATTCCGTCAAAAATGAAAATTAAAAAAAAAAATCCGACGTGGCGAATGAGAAAAACTATCGAAGAATATTGTATCCAAATTTGGATAAAATCGGACAAGCCGTTTTCGAGACACATCTGGCACCGACTTTGAAAACTATGTTTCGAGATAATCGCGTTTGAATCGCTTCCAGTCAACGAAGTTATTTTAAACAATTCCTAAACACACCTGTATGCACATATTTTCCAATGAAAAAACCTAGATCCAAAAGAAACATTAGTTTTCGAGAAAAAAATGGGGGGGGGGGGGGGGCAAGTTCCTCATTCTGCCCCAACGTACCGCCCATGTGATTATCGACGACTTCGGTGCTTTCGAAATTTGCCTTTCAATTATTCGGCCTCGGCTCTGCCGAGCGTCTTGGTGTACAGATTTTCGCGACAATTCAATTCGACAATCTTCATCTTCATTCGACCCTAATGATCATCTTTGCATTTGTGACGCACGTTTCGTTGTAACATGGAAAATTTCAAGCCCTTTCATTTCTCGCAAAAAAACGGTGATTTTGACCCGATCCTCAACGACGTCATGGTCGTCTACCCATCGCATTTTAATCAGCCCGGTACGCCGGCAGGCCGGGAATCCTCCTACCCTCTCTCGGCCGTATTATATTCTGAGCTTTAAAATCGGGGGTATTAGGTTCATAAAAGTGATTTTTTTTTCTGGCAAGTCGTCCCACTGGGATATATCCGGCGATGGAAGCGTGTTAACCCTTCCGTGAAACGATGTAATAAACGCTTACGGTCAATATCGTAATGAAATCCTCGCGATCTCGTTGCCCAGCCGGGCACATTATTATGACCGTTAATTGGATATCGAATTTCGGTCGATTAAACCCTCTTGGGACAGGATCTATTGGGTGGGAGAAATGTGTGAAGGACCAACAGACCCGACGGCCACACGAATAGTAGGAAATTTTGTGCATACACTAATGTCACTTTGTATAAACGCCGAGCACTAAAGTTTCCCGAAATATTGAGTTCGTCAACTTCCGTTGATTTGACGCTTCTCGACATTAGAAACGGTCAGCGTCTCTGTAAAAATTCCAGTGCATTTGAAAATAATGAAGATTGGTTATGATACGTATTGTATTGAACTAGCAACACTCGGAGGAATCATCTGACGTTCGTCAAATCATTCATGGGCTTTCGTGTAATGCGCCTACTGCTATCTAAAGCAAGACCGATATCTCGTTCGCCAGAAAACTCTCTGGGTTTCTGTGAAACAAGTATATCCTTATCATTCGACAATTATCGGGCTACATCTACCGTGGAGGGTAAAAAAATTCATTAAAAAAAATTTTTTTATTCTATAGTATCACCGTTTAGCTACTTCCTCTACAAATTTCATTGAACTATTCCTAAAATCGAATGAGCTACGGCTTCTTACAAAAAGGTTATTTTCATAATTTTTTTTGATAGGTTTGTATTATAGATATTGATATAAAAATTGTTACACTTAATAAATACACTTTCGAAATACTTTTTTTTTAATTTGTATTTATATAAGTCACTATTTATAGGCAAAGATAGTAGTTAAAAAAGACCCCTTAAGAAGTAGGTAGAGAACACCCCTTAAACGCGTTATTCTCGAAACACTGTTTTCAACGTTGATGATCAATCTCGAGAACCACTTGATGGATTGTTTCCAAATTTACAGGAGAAACAATGATACGCATTTGAAGGTCGTTGACGATTTCACTTCTTCAAAGTAATCTTTGTATTTAACAGTTACGTAAAAATGACGACTTTTTTTCTTAGACTTTTTATGCTTGAGGCTCAATTCGTCGCCACGGCGTTAAAGATTATGATTTTGAAAATCGACCATCGTCAACGACTCGTATTTATTGTTAACTTGAATATCCCGTTTGGTTTTAAGATTCCGGATAGACCGTTTAAGCTGGAGAGTGGCCACGGCAAACGTCGCGAAAAAAAATTCATCATCTGCCGGCGAAGTGAAAATTTTTAAAAAATATCGATTTTTTTTCCTGCCAGTGAGACCTGGCATCGCCGACAAACTATCGCCATTTTGTCAATTTTTATTTCAACAAAACCTCTATAGCAAGATGGCAGCTTTCATACTGATTAAAAATCTTTTTACCAATTTTGTTTCAGATAATATTTACGGCCGCAACCGTGTACACCGTGAGGACTGCTTTTTTTCGAAGACATTTTCAACCGTGAAACCGTGAATCCAAACAAAAAATAAAAATAAACGTTTAAAAATTCATTTTCTGCTGTTCATGAGTGCTTTGATTTGACATTAAAAAATCAGCCTGATTAGGGTATTTTAACCATCGAATAAAAATCGCAAAAACCAGCTGTTTTTCGACTTGTTACACTGTGTTGATTGCTTAATAGCAGGTGAAGGACCCTATCCGGGTAAAAATCACCCGGATCGTGGCCAAATATTAGGGTGTTAATGAAGGGTTAATCGCCAAATGCAATGAAGCCAATTGTACAATTGTGTCCGTGTATTTGCATATTTGCAAACATTTTTCCTAAAATAGCAAGATGTGCAGTTTGGGGGTAAACGATGACGACGGGACTAATAATGCAACAGTCTCTTTTTCTCCCTCTCCCTTTTTCTCTATACCTCTCTCCATTATGTTAATTAAAACTTTGCTCTCGGCTCGACTCTCCGCAATAATCTTCAGCTTTCACTGCCTCTCTCGCTCTCATTCTCTGGGGTCGCGAAGAATCGCTTTCGTATATTATAAGCAGTCGGTATGGGAAGTATGGGTGGCGGAGGGGGGGGGGGGCTGGAGTTGTATAACCGCAGTGTTAGCTTTCCGAATGCGACCGACCCCAAGCCTCTCTCCCATCGTCTTCGTACGGGTCTCTGCACCCTCTGTGTTTTCTCACCCACTGGTTCTCACGTTATGTATACGTCTTATGTGCTCCCTCACCCGAAGATCTCGCTACGTTTCAATTTGCTTAATCTTCGTTCAACCCTCTCTCATACTCCGCGAACTCTGTCTTCTCCCTCGCTAGGCCTGTATCTCCGGCATTGAGATGCCAGTGATCTATGTACTCCCCCCGACCCCCTACGGCTGCCGGAAATTCCTATCACGCATGCATACAACCTGCACCTCGATCCGTATCGAAATTTTCATTGCGCGCGTAGTAAACTTTTTAAATGAAGTGATAACCACTCGTCAATAAGAAAAAAGATAATTGCGAATCTTCGCAATGTGGGGTAAAAAATAACCTTTGTAATTCCAACGCAAAAACAGTCCTTTTTTACAACTTTTTGTGAGATGCAAAACGGAAAATCGATATTTCACCCATTTCCCGACTACTTAGAGTTCTGAAATTTTGCAAACATGCATCTAAAAGGTGACAATGCATGATTCAATAAAAAAAAAAAATATATATATATATACATAACATTTTCAACTTTTCATGTAAAATTAGCGATATCTAATCATCCAGTCAGTATCGAATACCTATTACAATGAAATTCGAATCTAAATATCTCGGATCACTACCAAATATTTGGTAGTGATCCGAGATATTTAGATTTGTATCATCGATACTGACCTTGAATGACCTTGAACGACTTTGACTCCCTAATGTTTTTTATGTGGCCTGAGGCAGTTCACAAGATGGTTGAAAAAATGTACCATTCCATTTTAAAAAGTGGAGGTGACCTCCACTGTGGGGCAGCGCCTTCACCGAAATGAAAAAAAATTGGTCACATTTGATGACCCCCTACACACCGTACAACTTTTGTCGGGAACATTTTTCTGTGACGACGATAATTACCGAGTTATTTCGGGTGGGAGAGATAAGAGGGACACCCTGTGTATGAACAAGGTATCCTGTTATGAGTGGATAATACGGAATCTGTCGATAGGTCAGATCATGTCCTAGTATATGCCGGCATTTCGGTTTCGTAAAAATCACCCGGTTTTCAAGATGAAAATCATCTGCTTTTGGTTTTTCGCATGCCATTTCTACAAATAATAACTTATTTTACCCATTGAAATAAAATACTGTCGGTTATTTGTTTTATCTAGAAAAGTCTTCTTTTTAACCTTAAATATTAAGGAAACTTTATGAAAAAAGATCTTATCTTGTCTGGTACCAGAAAAAAAAACTGCTTTGTATTTTCATACAACCCAATACAACATCAGACTTTGATAGCCTGCAGTGTAAAAAAATGGACCACACATATCGTGCCAATTACTTTAAAAAGTTGCTTGGTTATTGTCGATTCACATCATTTGTAGAAATAGCATTCAAAAAACCAAAAGCCAATGATTTTTTTGAAAACATAACATAAAGCACAGAATCTCGGAAACCGTGGGTTTTTTTAATTAAATTGAAATTCCAGCATATACCCGTGAAAAAATTTGCCGGCGCTAAAGATGCGGCCGAAGTTTAGTATGAAATTCAGCACCAACCACTAATAGCCAGTGTTGGTCTTTTATACGGGCCAATGATTTGGCCATGATTCTGCCAGTGCTCATTTGAAGCATGGCAAACCAACGAACACCCAACCTTGGGCCAAATATCCGCCAACTGTCAGCCAACTATCGGGTCCCAGTGTTGGCCTCGAACATGGACCAATCGGTTGATCATGGGTTTGCCAGTCTCGAATTGAAGCTCGGCACACCATCGAAGAGCCAACGCTGGGCCAGTACTAATTAATGACCGTCGGCCAATCGTCGGGGCGAGCGCAGGCCCTGAGTCTGAGCCAATCGTTTGACCGTGGTTTTGCCAATGCTTATTTTTAGCCTGGCAAGCTGACGAATTGCCAATCCTGGCCCAACACTGGCTTTGAACGGTATAGTCCATACATATATACAAGAATGCTTTTTTACGTATATTATTATTATATATTTTTTTATTATCGCTGCATGCAATTTTCTACGTCCTGTGATAATAAGAACTCATAATTACTGTTATCTGAAATTCACTTTATTAAAAATAAAATTGATTTACACTAAAGTTTCGTGGTGTATTAAAAAAATCCCGAGTTATTATGATAGTATAGAGAAACGTCGAGTGTTAAAACGACGACAAAAATTAGAAGACTCTTTACAGCAGGTTAGGATCAGAGGCAACGAAACAAAAAGACAAGTAGATAGTGAAACAAATTTGGAAACATTCCACGAACAAGTGATTGTGCATAACGATGTTAGTGAATCTAATAATTCTTTCGATGAGCAATCATCGAGCACAGAAACTGGTGAATCTGATCGATTGTTAGCTAAGCATTGGGTTGTTTTGACAGCCCTACACTGGGCCAACACTAGCCCGAATATTGCGCCAACAATATGAAGCCGACCTTAGCCCTACTATGGGCCGGTGATCACGCCAACCGTCAGCCAATGATCGTGATCTCTTTAGGTCAATGTTGGGCCAATACCCGGCCAACTGTTAGGATTTCCGGTAAGCCTACTATTGACCAACCGTACATCACAGCGTTGGGCCGAAGGGATCACTCGTACCGTGGCGCGATACTAAACCGGTAGTGCTGCCGTTCATCGGCCAATGGTAGAATGTGATTGGCGTGACGCTGGCTCGAGGTTGGGTCGGCTCCGTCGTTTATCACGGGCCCAATGTTGGGCCAATATCCGGCCAACTGTTAGAATTTCTGGTAAGCCTACTATTGGTCAACCGTACATGCCAGCGTTGGGCCGAAGAGATCACTCCGACCGTGGCGCCACACTAGGCCGGTAGTGCTGCCGTTCATCGGCCAATGGTAGAATGTGATTGGCTTGACGCAGGCTGGAGGTTGGGTCGGTTGCGTCGTTTTTCACGGGTAGTAAGACATGATATGACCCATCGACAGTTGCAGGATTATCCATTCATAACAGGACACCCTATGTATGTATATATGTATGTGTGTGTGTGTGTGTGTGTGTGTGTGTGTGTGTGTGTGTGTGTGTGTGTGTGTGTGTGTGTGTGTGTGTGTGTGTGTGTGTGTGTGTGTGTGTGTGTGTGTGTGTGTGTGTGTGTGTGTGTGTGTGTGTGTGTGTGTGTGTGTGTGTGTGTGTGTGTGTGTGTGTGTGTGTATAGCTTACTTTTAGGTATGTGGATAGTATACAAAGTACGCTCGAGACATTTCTCCAATGTCATACGCGATTTTCTTGGATACCAGTACAGTGCTCGATTTGAGTTTAACTTTCGTCGCATTGCTTGTGCAAGTCGCGAGGGGTTGCCCTTGGCGTTTGAGAACACTCGCGGGTAACGGCAAATTGGCTACTCGCTCTCTGCCACGTTAACTCTTTCTTGTCTCCTTTCTTTTGCCGTCCCGGTTATATATCTCTACAGCGAACCTCCTTTCACCACCGGCTTTTTCTTATATTCTTCTCGAAGTCTTTACTTCCCTCTCCGTCGCTGTATCTCTCTTCATGCGGTTTTTCTCCTTCGGCCGTTATCATCTCTTCCCTCTCCGTAGCTAAAAAGCTCCGGAGTTCTCGGTTACTTACCTTACTGCGAAGTACTCGTGCAAGTTTGGCGATCGTTTCAAAGCAGCGCTCGATTTCCTTCAGCTTTATCCAATTTATAGAGTCGAGCCTTTCGTTCGGCTCCTAAATTGAGGCTCTTTGAGTTTGTTAGGTGCTCTAGGCTTTTCCCTACTTTTGGATGCTTGCCTGTGGAGCTTAACGCCCAGTTTGTCCCTTTGGATGTGCTGGTACCAATCGTACAGAGGATGGAATGAAGTACTGGACGTTTTTTTTTGCTCAAAGGCTCGATGGCTGGGCAAAAATACCCAGGATCTTGATACTCAATAGGCATTCCAAATTAAACGGTATTCCTCGTATTCCCAAATATGAGCAAAGTTCAGTCAGTTGACGTTCAAACAAACAAGAAAGTTCATCTTACAAAGGGGATTGTAAAAATGAGCTCGGAAAAAAACGGAAGTTCTGTGAAAACATCGATGTAGGTACATGAATAGTGGAAAGAGTTTCCTCGATCTTCGATATCAAAGGCAAAAGTTTCGAAGTTACATTTTCAAGCATTTTATTCATCATCCCCATACTTCATTCTCTTTAGTTAGCATCAATTATGGAGGAGTTTGTTCAGCGGAATGAACAAACTTTTCTACACGATGCATGAAGTTGCGGAAAGACGGTGGGTCAAAGGCTACCGTCAAAGGCCACCAAGAGGGCATTTTCGAAATACTGTTTGCACAAGTTTGCAACGAGCAAAACGATGCGCTAGTCCGAAGACGCTTGAATTAATGGCGGATTGATGCACGCTTGTTTGACTCATAATGTTCCAAAAGAATGAGGACTACTGAAATAGCCAAACTAGGGCTCTGCATTAAGGCCTTAGGTCACAGTTACGGGTATAAAATCATGTGCGAATTTAACAATTTTTTTTCGTATGAAAAATTAATTACACATCTAGTTAGTATGAATATCAAGCTGTTAGAATTTTTTTTTCGATGTACAAAACGGCCGACCACTCGAAACTTCTCGAAACAGCTTTTTTCCAATTGGCGTGACAAATAACTTCAACAATTTTCACTCGATTTACTTCAAATTTAAAAGTTATGTTCCTAATTGCATTTCGCAGAGAATTGCGGACGGAATTTCTGATTAATCGAAAGCTTTTCTTTTTATGAGCAGTTTATGAGCAGTTATAACGAAATTTTTCACTGAAAATTCATTTCTTAACTTCAAATACCTACAACTATTGAATAAAACAATATTCTTTAAATTCCGTACGTACTTCTCTAGGTATTCTAATGTAGATTGACGAGAATTTTTGTTTTTTGTTCTGGGTAAAAAATTGTGGATGCTAAATGTCGCGGAGCGTCTAAAAAAAGATCACAAAAGAAAATATTAGTAGTCAGCCATTTTGTACATCGGAAAAAAAATTTCTAACAGCTTGATATTCATACTAAATAGATGTGTAATTAATTTTATGAGTGAATAAAATTAATTAATTAATTAAATTAATGTAATTAATTTTATGAGTGAATCACTTTTTCATAGGAAAAAAAATGTTAAATTCGCACATGATTTTATACCCGTTACTGTGGCCTAAGGCCTTAATAAAAAAAATCTTGAAGTAACTCGTCCATTCATTGAAAATTTTGAAACTTTTAAAACTTCCGTAGCCCAATTATTTTGACGGTGTTCAGATTTTCGAAATTTTAGTCTTTCGTGTAAAATTCTTTCGAAGTTTTGATCATTCGGGGTAGTATTTTTTCGCAGCAATGAGCGTTCTGACCATTCAAAGTTCGGAATTTCAACCCATCCTCATTTAATAGGCAAAATAAGAGTAAAAATAGAAAAATGAATTAAAAAATCGTTGCATCCCAACGATGCAAACTTCAACGTCATCACTCGAGGTTAAAAGAGTCTTATGTGTTTCCCCGCCAGTTAGTTTATCCCCGAAGCGAGACGTATGCCATGTCCATGTAAGAGGGTTAACTCTTGCAAGCACAGGTTAATGAGGGAATGAGAAATTACGCGGAAAACATAACGCAAGCGTTGGAGATGGGTTTTCAAAAATGCTCCCGAGGTTCCGTACGTAGAGCTATAGCGGGAGCTTACACATTAAACTGAAAAAAGTGCCTGCTTTATACCGCCTTTCTCTCGTGTTCCCCCGGACCACTCGGGGAAGCCACATTCCCTCGGGTTCCACCGAGGCGGAAGTGAAAGCCACCAACAAAAACAGACGTTCGCGCACACAAAGCCGAGCGCCGAAAGCTCGTCCGAAATTGGATCAGCACGCGGTGTAATCCTTGGATTACGAATCTACGCGGATTTAGATTCGAGCGAGACCCTCACCAACGAGGTCGTTGTTATCGCTCTATAGGTATATGGATGTATATAGGCGTGCTGTGTGTGGGTGTGTGTACCGGAAGTCTCGCTCGTTCCTCGCTGCTGTACTCCTATCGCGCTGTCTCAACTTCCGCTTGATGAATATCTGTATCGCGTTGCTCCGATTCTCGTTCTTTCGCGGCCGCACTGAGATCCGGAGCAACCTTTGTGCGTATCTGGATAACACGGAACGTAATCCTGAAGTTGTGGAGAGAGAGAGAGAGAGAGAGAGAGAGAGAGAGAGAGAAAGGATGATGAGGGAGACGGGGAGCTTGAGGAGGAATGAAGAGGAGGATTCCTCGTTGCTTTTCCGTCGTGTGCAAACAATAATGATCCATTCCACAAGAGTGTCGTCATGCCTGCCTAGCCTCTCGAGCAAAAATATTCCCAGACAATGGCGATCCGGTGTCTTGAGTGTTAAGACTGATATACACGGATACGGAAGATGGAAATGATTATACAAGAGATTAATTCGAACAAGTAAGACTCTCAACAAATTTACTTAATCCCTTTCCTCTTGTCTCCTTTGGTTTGTTTTTTCTCATTGTTTGCTTGCTGGTTCGCAGGCACGTTGATCATTCCCTGCACCCGCCTCATTTGGAAACCGTATTTGATAAGATTGCCGGATCTACATTGGGATTTCGTTGAGGCTATGTTGTTGAACTTTGCATCGTTGGAATGCAACCAAAGTTCTGTTTTTATTTAAATTCTTCTCCATTTTTATTGTTAGGGCAAAAGCCGGATAGTTGCCCCACTTTTCAAAATAGCTCTATTATTAAAAAATATGTACTCACTAAGAATAATGCGATATGTATATTAAAACATAGGTCTTTGATCTTTTATAGTAGCCTCTTTTTGTAATGATAATTAATATTGGTTTTGAGTAAATCCTGTTTTATTTGACCTCTCAAAAAACGGATAGTTGCCTACTGTGACGGATAGTAGCCTAACGTTAAAAATGCTCCGGGGGATACCTGCCTCGTGCGGGGATAGACGCCTCACTATGATTTGATTAGATAGAAACCAATTTATGTCAATTTAAGTAATCAATCTTTATTATTTACTGAGATCCTTTATTAAGTACTAATTACAATATTAATCAACATGATAAAATAGTATTAAGTTTTAACGTCTTAGACTATAAAAATACAACAGAAATAGCGTCCAAACTTTAAATTAGTTAAGTTATTAGCAAAATATTATTATTAATCTTAACTATAGAACAACATGGCAATCAGCTTTGACATACGCATTAATTATATCAATTTACCAGATATTCAGAGAATTATATCATTATACCAGAAGCCAGGGTTTTCAATATTCCACATCTTATGCAGTGGCTTTTGAATGGTGTGCAAGTTTCATGCAACCACATTCGACATATCCGACATTGAATCCAATCTGATTTCGATGTAGTTAAATTATAATTCTCAAAATATTCTGCGCAATAATCATCAATTGAAACGTCTTTATTTGTATTTTCTATTTTGGAATTAGCGTTTTTCACCTGTAATATTTTTTCAGTGTCTCTTATCGATTTTTCGTCCTTATTTCTTTTAATTGGTAGTCCTTCGGTGGTTTTTCCTCTAGATGTTTTTGATCCTATAACATTTTCTTCGTTTTCACTGTCAGGATTGGAAATTTGTATTTTTCTCTTTCTTAAAGCGCTTCCTTTGATCAGTTCAATAAAATCTGTGTTATCGGATTCAGTTTCACTGCTGGTAATATCGATATTTTTTTGGTCCTTTTCTTTTTTTGCGGCTGCCCTCTTTTCTTTACAATACTTTTCTTGCTACCAGCTGGTTTCTTTTTTACTGTCTTACAATCTTTTTTCGCTGCCCTAATTTTAGTTTCCGTTATTTCGGTTGTTTTCTTTATTTTTTCTTCGATAGCTCAGTACAATGAAAGATGTAATTTTCAATGTCGCCATCTCCTAGGGCTAAACAGTCTTCAGAAAGATTCAAAAGGCTTGAAGACGGCCTAGGTGGCGTGTGATCTTGGTTCACGCTATTCTGCTCAGCCTCATTTAAGACAGAGTCCAGTTCGTTTTTATCAGCATCGTTTGGGGCTTGATCGCCTAGTGGAGGCACTTTGTTCCGCTGATTTAGTGCAAAACCTTCATCAGACTCACATTCCTGTACGCGCTCGGGTAACGCAGGCTCTCCAGAAACGCCTGATACTTGATAGTCACAACAAATTATAGTCACAAGTTGAAAATAAGACACCAAAAGAACAAAATATGCCTTTGCTCGCTAAAGAATTTATAGTTGCGGATAGTTGCCCTAGGG
Organism: Ophion ellenae; assembly: GCA_963210295.1. Classification (NCBI taxonomy): domain Eukaryota; kingdom Metazoa; phylum Arthropoda; class Insecta; order Hymenoptera; family Ichneumonidae; genus Ophion; species Ophion ellenae. Next base: position 39,161,540 of record OY723387.1, on the reverse strand, counting down.
CGACTATCCGCCAAAGTAAATGGGGCGACTATCCTTTTTGATACGGATACTTGCCCTTGTTTTTTGCGAAATAAATAAAAACTATTCCACAACAAAACCTAGTAAACAGAGTAACTTAAACTCTAATGCGTGCTGAGAAACAAAAAGTTGACTGAAACAACAATCAGTAATAAAGATATTCAATCGAAATTACATATCAATGTAATTTCGACGCCCGTCAAAGTTGTGCCGCGGAAGATTTTTGCTCGCACGGACAAAACGCGTGCGCCTACTTCGAAGGCTTACATGGCACCGAGGCCTGCAGGAGGGGCCTTCCAATCACAGTCAAACGTTAACCCCCCCAACATCCCTAACATAGTGTATTTAAAACCGGGGCACGTATCCCCCTGGGGCAACTATCCGGCTTTTACCCTATCCAAAATCATTTTTGATATAAGTTGATATAAGTCTCTAATGAGGATCTTGGGAAAGTTTGCAACAGCTTAAATTCGCCGAAAAAATAATTGGCATTTGGAGAACAATTAATTTCGTTGTCTTCCAACGTTGCAAACTTCAATATTATTATATTAGTTAATGACTATGCCCCGGATGACTAGAATTGAAAACCCGACTGTTCGCACGACATGTTCATCTTACACTGATGAGCGATACCATACTTGAACTATATTTTATACTTCCGTGAGGGGACAATAATGTTTTGGAGCCATAGTTACCACCAAACGTGCAGTACTATTTATTGTTATTTTAGCAGTTGCATAAACTATGCGATATGCATGCATAATGTATGCATAATAAAGTAGGATTGCATAAAATGGATATTGCTTGACACTATCAAACATGTACTCCCCCAACATCCTAATAGTGAACAGGACTAAAATATATATATACATTGATTTAAAATGTTGCCTTCGATTTGGAACCATGTTTATAGTGATTTTTACCATGTTATAAGGTACGACCTGCCATACGCTTAATTAGGGGCCTATTCGATTCTTTTTTATGCACTGCATGGGTGCTGCTTCAAGGAATCAATGCTGTCTACTAAATGCATAAATGTTTCATGAATCAAAAATAAACTAAAATACTCAACTGAGAGATCGACGTCAATGATTTTTTATAATAATTTTTCATTCCCTGACCTCCAGTAATGATTTATTTCGAAGAAAATATTTGGCCAACACGTGGAATCGAATCTACAACCTACCTGCCTATGTTCTGCATATATTACGCACGCTGCCACTACGCTATCGAGTGCTTGTGGCATCTTGATCGCAGATATGGCATAACAGACAAGTAATTCCTGCTGCACTTCCGAATACCTGTTACTTCCGGTTTTGGGAAATTGTGCACGGATGTTCTTTTTAATTGATAATATAAGTCACTGCCTAAATGGATTTTTGGCCCATCGAAATAGTTTTGTACCATATAACAGTGATTTGTACCATATTGTGTGATGCGACCTGCTATATGCACAGCAATATGTCTTACAATAACAGAAGGTGAACTACAAGAAAAAGTGTCGAATTGACATTCTATTTTTGCAATGCAACTAACATACTCTGAAACAGTTCGTGAGACACGCGTAGTTCTTCAATCTGCTGAGCCTTGGGTGCTCCAACTGCAAGTTATTAACGGCTTTGCTATAAGTCAACATTACCATAATTTGTTTAGAAAAAGTACTTTTATAAGGTCTTGGAAGAAAATGAAACACGACAAACGTTAATGTTAACTGTATGGATTGTACCAACTTAAACGGAATAGTAGCAGTTTGACCTGAATGCAACTAAACGTACAGTATACAACATTAGTGTTTGTGCGTCGATTTTGTGATAGCACTGATTTAACCATATCTCTATTGTCAAGCCTCTCACAAAAGTTAATAATTATTTCGGGGATACCACATAGTCAAGCACGCCACCCAAATCGCATGTTTAGATATACTTGACACCTATAGTTGAGTAGATCTCTTTTACCATGGGGATTTTTCGTAAATACCATGGGCTTTTCCGCAGCCTATGGACTGAAGCAATGCATTCGATCGTTTGTTCCAATGAATCTCTACTCGGATCAATAGCAGTTAACCATTATCTCTTCCTACAAGATGCTATGATTTTAACACGAAAAATGTTTTGATTAAGGGAAGGTTCTGCCTTGTTGGGCCAAAAAATGTTCGAATTTTCAGCAATTTTTTTTATGCGAAACGTATTAAATATAGAATGTTGATATTTGATATGTTGACGAAGTGGTCTCTATTGAACATCAAAATATTTTTTAAAGTTTGATAAAACATTGTGGTGGGAGTGGGAGGAGCCACGTATGTCGGTGCGCGAGCGATGACATTCTTCGCTTGCGGAAGTCCTAAGTCCCGGACAGGTGATTCCGAAGCAAAAAAATCGAAGATATTTTTATTTTTTACCTTTATGTGTATAAGTTGACCTAGAATCAAGAGGGAAAATAAAAAAATTAAAAAATAGTAAGCAAAAAACTGTGAACGTTTTTGGAAAAAAAAACAAACTTCCTTCCGATCGCTCACTATTTTCTTATTTTTCAATTTTTCTTCTTGATTTTAGGTCAGCTTATACACAATATTGTACAGAGCAAAAAAATGTTTGATTTTTTTGCTTCAAATCATCTGTCTGAGACTTAGAACTTCCGCAAGCGAAGAATGTCATCGCCCGCGCACCGACATACGTTCCTCCTCCCACTCTCAACATCATGTTTTTTCAAATTTTTAAAAATATTTTGATGTTCAATAAAGACCGCTTAGTCAACATACCTAATATCAACATTCTATATTCAATACTTTTCGCAAAAAAAATTGGTGCATAATCGAACATTTGTTGGCCCAACAAGGTAGAGCCTTGCCTTAAGGGGTTAGGCCACCCTAGAATTTTCGAAAAAACGATTTTTTTTAATGGTCCCCTAGGACCTCTAAAATGATGTCCCAAAAGATCATGGCCAGGAAAAATCGCTAAGTACGCGGTTCGCGAATTTTAGTACAAGGCCGCCTGGCCCGCAGGGAGCTACTCAAAACTTCAAACGCGTTTATCTCAAATCTGCATTTTTTAATTTAGTCGGAAACATGACTCAGACAATTTTCAACCGATTTACTTGAAATGTTGAATATATCTTGAAGTACATTGTCTATGGAAGTACGTAGGATTTTTTAAATATTGCATAGTTCATTTGTTATTAACAGTTATCTGACAATTTTTCAGACAAATTTTTCACTTTCCACTTTAGAAGTGCGCCATTTAGCAAAAAATAAATATATCGAAAAAATGCTACGTACTTCTATAGGAGTGATTATGTATAATTGAAAAAAAATCATTGGCTTATTATAATTAAAAAATTACAAGAGTTGTTTGTCCGGCCGTGGACCTTGGAAAACGGAGACGTCATCGCAAAAACGCTGCACAGTCGCTATTTTGAAATTAATCGCTTCAAAAAAATTATTGTATACAGTCACTGATTTGTATGATAAACACCTTCTTTTGTAATCTCGATTTATTTTGTGCTTTTTCTGAAGAAAAATCCCCGTAAACCCTATTTTTCGGCCTCTAGAGTGGCCTAAGGCCTTAATATCATATTCGGAAATTGAAATCCCAATGATGCCCGATGAGTCGTATTTATAATGCTGCCAATAACGTGGAAGCGTATCCTCCAGGAGAAGCGGACATCTACATCCGCTTCCCAAATTTTCGTTATCTCTGCACCGAGTGGATCCTGCATGTTATTCAAAATACCATTCGGGAAAATGACGTGCCCAATTTCGGACATTTCAAACTGTGGCATGCTCCAATATGCATTCGTTTTGTTATTGACGCGACGGATATTGTCCAAATGTAAGCCGAGGAAATTAGAAACGAAAATATAATAGCAGTTTCCTCCGGAAATTTAGTAACGCGCTGCGACCTATCCGGTCGCCAATTTTTCGATATAAAAAGTGTGTCGAATGCACGGATTTGACAGTCGGAATATTCAACATCGCGAGGTTTTATTTGACAGGAGACAGCATACAACCTACAGAGTGACAAAGAAGAGAGAGGGGTGAAGAGGGAGGGAGAGAGAGAGAGAGAGAGAGAGAGAGAGAGAGAGAGAGAGAGAGAGAGAGAGAGAGAGAGAGACAGACAGACAGAGAGAGAGAGACAGAGAGAGAAACAGAGAGAGAGACAGAGAGAGAGAGAGAGAGACAGAGAGAGAAACAGAGAGAGAGACAGAGAGAGAGAGACAGAGAGAGAGAGAGAGAGGAAAAGCGTGACAAAAGAGTTGGAAGAGAGAACATTTCGATGAAACAGAGCAGGGCCGAGAGCCGCAAGGTTCGTGACCGGATATGATCGAACTGCACTGGGTCAACACGCTACGCGTTCCCATACCCACACATACCGATACTCTACAAAAAAAACCTGACACGTGTGTGTCTCTTCTGTATGCGTCCGGTTTTCTGTCTCCAATCTACTCCCGCACGATCGACAGTTAATTAATAAAAGCTCCAGTGTGGCTCGCGGCAGTACTCACTCGTGTCGCAATATAACGAGGAAGCGTCCACCTATGTACGAGAGTTAACGCGATGAAACGCAGAGATACCTACGAGATCGAGTGATTGGAAGACTGAAAATTGAAAAATCGTGCGCGCGGAGTTGATGACGTAAATTGAGGGAGCGAGAATGTGGAAAGAAATTCGTTCTTTTGGCTATTCCATATGTATTTGCATTCATAATCACTTCGATCTGTCTGGCCCGTTGAACGAGACAAACTACACAAATCGTATTCGATCCGTTTGCCTTCCATTTTCGATTCTACTTCATTCGTGCTAGCGCCGAAATTTTTTAACGCTGTTCAGATCTGTACGTGTAATAGCTGTGGTCGAATCGGAATAAAATCCATTTGAGATGCGGTGTGTCCTACGTGGTTTTTCAAAAACTACAACCAACGGCGGAATTACTTTTTTTTTTATTAGTTTGCCGCCGATGACTTGGTTTTTAACGTTTACTGCTTGTGTTAAGGTGGGACACCACTGTGACGGGTAAGAATAATCGGTTTCTTTTGGTATTTTCTCGAATGATACATATTCAAGAATACGAGAAAACAAAAATTTCAAGTTGAAATATGGAATATTACCAAAGTTACAGACGATTTAGTGAGAGCTGTACTAAAACTGTCAATCGCGTTTTCTTCGAAACGACTTTTTTTCGACCGGACTGAAATCGTAACTCTAGCTATAATTGTCCGATTTTTATTTAAAAAACAACATTTTCCGAGTTGTAGGAGCAATCGTTATACGTAGCCGTTTTTTGATTGAAATTTAGTATTTTTGAAGCCCCCGAATATACGTAAAAACTTCGCAAATATTACGCTGTTTTTTTCAAAATTGCAATTAAAAAAAAATCTCTACATCTTTGTACAACGAGATGTACATTTATATAAATTATAAAACTGTTCAATCTTTATTTTCCATACCAACCATTGTCAAGTCATCAACGGGCCGTTGTACCACATTTTTATACAGAGTATCTATTCTACCTCGTCAACGTTGGTGATTATTCATTTTTTTTTTCATATAAATTTACACGAAATAATTTCAATTTTCGCTCAATAACACGATGTTCTTTTAAATTCCAAATAATTAATCTGACAGACACTAAAAATTCGGAATAAGCGACCTATTTTCGACCCGTCACAGTGGTGACTTCCGTCAAATGGACAAGCGGATTTGGTTTCTTTTGCAGAGGGCGAGTAGGATCAGAGATCAAGCAAAATTATCGTTACTGAACAGACACTTTGGGTCAAAGTACATCACTGGTTTTATCGAATCTATTTATTTCCATTTATTGACGATGACAGAATTATTGATTCAATTTCGATGCAGTTAAATTCATGTAATGCAGTTATTTGCCACGTTGCTCGTGATTACTCAACAAGTAACGTAATTTCAAGATTGATAAATATTACTCAACCGTAGTGAATTTTGATTATTTGCATTTGATTGAAATTAAATCAATGAGAGTCAGGGTAATTCATGCTCGGCGAGGTATCTATAGATAGAAGTACGTATCGAGCATAAAACTTACTGTTCTTGGATGATAAACTTTTCACCGTCAGCCTGAATACATTGTCCCTTGGACGATATGTTCGTGCCGTTTACGACCACCATCCCTTGGACTCCAGATTGAAACCAATTGCCGCTCCACTGGGAGGGAAATTTGCAGCCTGAAACACGAAACATCGATGACAATAATGAGAATGAATATTTTTCCAATAACTCAACGCAAATTTGCTCGAAATTATGAAAAATCAAATTCAAGTATTTGCAGAGATTTTTCTAATTAACGGGTTACATCTACCTAGGTGGAACGAAAAATTCCATTTTCCAAAAATATTCTTATTCGGTAGTATCACCTTTCAGTTATATTTCCTGAAAATTTCATTGGAATATTCCTAAAATTGAATGAGCTACAGTTTGTTACAGTCGGCCGGGCGTGCGGACCAGCACCATACTTCAGACTTTGAACACGTTTTTTTCGAAACACTGTTTTCAAAGTCGGTGGACACGATATCTCGAGAACCACTCGATCGATTGTATTCAAATTTACAGGAGATACGAAGAGAAACGATTAAAGGTCGTTGACGATCTCACTTTTATAAAATCTATCTTCATTTTTTAATAGTTACGTAAACATTACGAGTTTTTTCAAAGATTTTGTATGCTGAAATATCAATTCATCGCCACGTTGTTAAAAAAAATGTTTTTAAAAATCGTCGATCGTCAACGACTCGTATTTATTATTAACTTGAATAACCCGTTTGGTTTTTAGATTTCGGATGAACCGTTTACGTCGGAAACTGTCCACCGCCAAACGTTGCGAATTAAATTTCATCATCTGCCCGTGGCGGTTTTTTTTCTGTACTTTTCGGTGGTTTTTTTAAAGCCTCTCAATATATGTATATTTGTCTTGAAAAAATGCGTTTCTTTTTCACCGACCGTTTTGCAAAAAGAAAAAAAAAACGTTATTTGGTTATTTTTTTCGGGCCTCTAGGTAGATGCAGCCGCTTAATATTTACGTAATGCGTAATTCGAGCACCTACAATTCTGATTTATGTACCGATATTAAATTCATTTGTCGCCTTCTCGAGGTATTGCATCAGAAGTCGATTAAATTATTCATACGGAATTCGTTTAGTACACAAAAAGCTTTTAAGGTTATTTGATACGTAATTGAGGGTAAGATTCCGAAAGCCGTCAACCTTCGACCGAGCTGAAAATTGGCACAGACCTCCCTTTTAATGTTTTAAGACTATTATACTATATCCCAAAAGGGATTTTCGGCGACAAGCAATAGTTTTTGGATTTGGGTTTGTTTGGGTTTGTTTGAATATTTTTGTTTGGACAAAACGGAGAGCGCGATAACATATATAGGTGTGATCGGAGACGGTAGCAGATGTAGAAATAGTCGGCGCGCGTTAAAGCGTTACCCCCACTTGTAGCGCAAAAAAGGCCTTTTTCATGAATTTTTTTGAAGAAAACTACAAAACTTTTTTAATCGATCAATATACCATCTTAAAGAACACATCTTGAAGAACTTTCAGTAATTTTTTTATTGAAAAATATTACATTGTTTAGTGGCAAATGGCCGTCAATGAAATAATGTTTTTATATACACGGTTTGCGGTGACCAACATTGTAGCGAAGTGGATCATCTGAAAAAAAAAATGCGGATGGATTTAGTCAAATATAAGTATAAACTAGTCTTTAATCGAAGGATTTTAAAAAATATTCATTTTTCACATAATGGCGGGCAGTCAAAGTTAATGGTTCGATTTTAACGAAAAAAACGGCCGTTTTTTGGCTATAAAACGGCCATTTTTTTTTCGAAAAAAAAAATCGAACGATTAAAGACTACATTTTTATGTATTAAATAAGCCTGCAAAATTTCAAGAAGATCGGTTCATTAGTGTTCGAGTAATCTTGGTCACCGACTTCAGAAATGCCATTTTGAGAAAAACGCGTTTAAAGTTTCTCTTTCAACGCGGATTCTTCTCTTTCAACGCTCATATCTCACGCAATTTTTTTTCGGATCGACTTGAAATTTTCAGGACATATTCTCAGATACTTATCCTTCAAAAAAATGCAATAAAAAAAATCGATTTTTTCAAAATCGCAAGTGGGGGTAGTCCCTTAAATTAAATTGAACATTTCGAAAACTATTGCGAATCGCTAAAAATCCCTTTAGGGGTTGTCTTAAAATATTAAAAGGAAGGTTTGTGCAAAATTCCCGCTCGTTCAGGGGGGGGGGGGGTTGGAAACCTTACCCTTAAAAATAAACTTTAAAATTCCATGTATCAAAAACTACTGCGAGTCGCCAAAAATCCCTTTAGAGATTGTCGTAAAATATTAAAAGAAAGGTTTATGCAAAATTTCAGCTCAATCGAAGGTTGGGGGTTTTCGAAACCTTATCCCGAAATTGAATTAACAGTGAAACTCAAAATTGCATCACCTTTGATTTTTTTTCTATTTGTCACCTCATCATCAGTGGTTGCTTGACAATTTTTTTCACACACCCCACACTTCGTTCGTGAGACAAGTAAAATTGAGTTTGTCACAGTTTATCATATAGCTGAGGTATCCTGAATGTCGAGAAATTATAAAGAGGCAGCGAGCAACTTTAAACTTCATTTTATTCGTTCCGGTGAGTTATGTATTCAGTTATAACGTGGCACGCAAGCGTACGAAGGTCTACCGTTTCTATTTTGCGTACTACGTTGGAGATGTATATGTGTTTTAACGTCCGAGATAGAATGCAGCATCAGACATAGGAACATAGTCGTTCTTGGTCCCTGTGGAGAAGGAGAGCTTCGCGGAGCCCTTTTATCCCACCGGAAACTCGTAGCGAAAGCACCAACAGGAGTGCGACGACGTATATAGTCTGTAGGATAACATCTTTCTGAGGAATTACTCAAGGATTCCATGAATATTTCGAACGTTTCTCCCAGACGAGATTCAACAAAATATGCTTGTAAAAATGGAGAAAATCTTCTTAGCGTACGACGGAAAACGGATTATGAGCGCAAAATACTGGGCTATACATTAAATACACGTTTGAAAACGAGAGAGATAAGAGATTTGCATCGATCATTGGAGTCAAGAATTCTCCCGATTGTTTTCAAAGAGTCTCGAGTAGGGAGGACATGCTGCGAGTGGGAATTGTTCGCCAAAGGTATTTTTCAGTATTCGTTGAGGAAAGTGCTCCATATGCCTAAATACCACTGATGTTCCGTATAGTAAGTACCATAAATCAGATCATTATCAATAATTACTATTCAAAGGCAATAGTAATTATAGATCTTTAGTTAAGTAGATTTAAGTAGTTTTAAGTAGAAGATTTAGTATTTATCTAGTAGTAGATTTAGTAGACTCAACTATTTAAGTAGTAGATTTAGTTTAGATAAGTAGTTTTAAATAGATTTTTAGTGTTTTTTTAAAGGGTTACATTTACCTTGAAAAAGGAAAAAAATTGACGCTTGTTTTTTGCTGTTTCTAAAAGTGCCAAGTGTTGAGAATATCTCATATAAGTTTCATATCGATATCTTTAAAATTGGCGAAGATGTAGAATTCTAAGTAAAGCACATTCAAGCGTTCGGTTTTCACTGTCCTTTCGATCTACATTTGGGAATTGACGACTAGAGGTCTGCCTGGAATTCTACCTGAAATTTACGGCTAGAGGTGAAGCTAAATATCATTCACTCAAAAATAGACGAGCCATGCTTCAAACTTTAAGGGGAATACCTTTAGCCAAGCAAATAATTTGCTGATTTTCATGATTTTTGTTTTAAGGAAAGATTTGTTCGCCGTTTTTGAGACTTAGGGTATTTTTTATTATTATTTTTGGCTGTTACATAGCATCTTTTTTTAGTTTTTATTAATCATAAAAAATGGCAGTGGTATAGCACGGTATTCTAAAGTGAATTTTTAACACTGGCGTGCCGTATAGCTAAAAAACTAAGCGACCGACTTTTATGAAATTTGGTATAAATATTTCTAACCCTATTGTGACCCTAAAAGATGGTGATAAACATGACCCTAAATGTTTTTTTGAAAATTAAAGAAGAAATCGAATTTTTTAATTGCGAAATGTAGCCTTTTTTTGGAAAATTCAATCTTTTTGTTTCAAAGCATACCGTTTTATCGATTTTCAACATTTCCCACTTTTTCTTGGTTCATATTCTGCGTATGAGTATTAATGAAAGAAAAACCCGTTGGTTTTTTTTGTCAGATCAATTCCGCCGACGCTACGTGTCACGCCGCTTGACAACATCCGCCGCAACCCGTTCAGAAGACCGTGCAATACCTCCGCCATTTTTGAAGATTAATAAGTGGAAGAATACCATGTAACAGCCAAAAGTAGTAATAAAACATACTCTAAGTCTCAAAATTGGAGAACAAATCTATGCTTTAAGGACATGGCTCACATGTTCGGTCGGTAAAAATTCGGCTGCCAAGTTCTCTCTCAGGCGGACCACATTTCGGACAAACGAAGAGAAAGGAGTTGTTTGTCGTTCAACAGAGTGGAAGGTGATTCTGTTCGTTTTTCCAAAAAATCAACCATTTAGGAGAACACTGGGAATCAGTAAATCAGCTATCTCTCGCACTCATGGCCGCTCGGTCGGTGTGATACATGGCCTTAAAATAAAATCATGAAAATAAGCAACTTTTTCCCCGCCTAAACGCGTCTCCTTCCTTAAGGAGAGATATACACCTAGATGGTCGAGGTCGAGAACTTAGAAGCTATGAACATTCCGACGACGGTAGAAGACCTACACTATGGGCCTGGTATCGATGATTCCATGTAAGTTGACAAATTTCACGATTCATTGATTCCCAAATTTTCAAACGTGTTTATCTTAAAACCACGTTTTTCATATCGGTACCCAAAAGTTCTCGAAAACCAATGAACCGATTGCCTTGAGGTTTTTTGTGGTTATTCTATACACCATTATCTAGTACTTGTCATAGGGTTTTTTTTTCCGTTACTTAGTTTTTGTTTTATAGGCAAAATAATAACTAATTTTTGGCCCAAAAATCACTATTTATGTTCAAACGTCCGCCATTTTGTCATAAATCGATATTTTCAAAATCGGCTATGACAAGTACTAGATTATAGTATATAATTTAATAATCTTTTTGGTTTTTTTTTCAGATGATCTTTGAAGAAACGCCAGTGGGTACCGTATACGCAGATTTTTTTACGACGCTCCAAGGATCATGCAATATCCTTGTATATTTTCGATGTTTTTAAATAAAGAAAATAAAACATATTTTTGAATGTATATACTTTTAGATAATTAAAACCCCAATCCAAAATTTCAAATAGTTTTCCTTGAAAAAATTGACAAAAATGACCTTTTTTCCGGCTCTTAGGTGTATATCTCCCCTTAAACATGTTATTCTAAAAATATTGTTTTCAAAGCCGGTGGGCATCGTATCTCGAGAACCACTCGATGGGCTGTGGCACATCCTGCGACGTAGTCGCTGAATTGTCCCTAAGTTCCTCTTATCCACGCGAGTCTGATGAATACATCGTTCTAGGACCGATTTCTCCGAAAAGTCGTAAAACAAAAATATACGTAACTGCCAGCGAGATGACTCGAAGATCACCCGTCAACAGGCCCTAACGTTGTTTCGATTTGAACCGTCTGGGAACCAACGATAGACCGAGGGCTCTCGAAAACTCCACTCGGCTGACTCAGCGCGGAAATAAATTCGAGAGCGCGACTAAAATCAAGTGCACGTGCAAGGCCCGCGACGCGGCTAGTCGCTACGTTATCGCGAGGTGACTCGGGCCGAGGTCGCAGACCTCACGTAAACAAATCCAACTTCGCGCGCTTTTCCACGAAAAACTCGCAGAGGAAAGACTTCTATGTCCCCCGCCCTGATTGGGTAAAGGAACACAAAAAAACCAAAGTCCCCTTCTTTCTCTACTCTACCAAAAAACGGAATCTGGAGCAGCAAGGCCCAGAGGACGTATGCAACATCAGTCGTAATCCAACATCAGTCCGAACCCAACATCAGTCCGAACTCAACATCAGTCCGAACCCAACATCTAAAGTTAATCCAGCAGTCTATCTAATCCTACATCCATCGAGCTCAGAGCTCAATCTCCCGTGAATCAACTTCGAATCAAGTTCCTTTATCATATCTTAATTCCAATCTACGTACGAACAATCTTATTGCAAGTCTTTCTTTCGAATTCATTAAATGTATAACTTCGACCCACTGTTAACGTAAATAAGTCGAATCCGTTTCCCGCGCTCTAAGATCGTACAGAGCTTCAATTGGCTCTTGCCGTCCATATATATTGATATTCACGCCGACCGAAAATATTGTGCGCGTGTCACCGACCTACTCCAACAGCGAGTGCATGTGGCCACGAACAAAGGCCCATATTCATAAGAGCGTCTACCGATGTTCTTACGAGCGAACACACACACAGCTACGCACACCAACAAATGTAAGCGAACTACATAATTCTGTTATTTTTCTGCATTATTCCTTCACTATTCTGTTATTATTAATTCACATTCAAATCCGACTACCCATTTGCAATAAAACGTCGGTTAAATTTATATGAGCTTGTCGAAATATTCCTCAATACCGAAATATCGCGTCAATTCCTTAATTCTATTATTTCCCACGCGATACCCCTTTTTACCCTCATCCCGTGCTAGTGCGCTAGGCGTAGGCAACAAAGAGGGAAACGAAAATATCATGCTCGCGTCCCTTCCGGATGTGAAAATTGTTTTTAAATTTACAAGAACTACGTTGAAACATTTAGAGGGCGTTGACGATCTCACTTTTTTTAAAATCAATCTTCATTTTTTAATAGTCACGTAAAAATGACGAACTCTTTCATAGATTTTTTACGCTTGAGTTTCAATTCGCCGCAATCTTGTAAAAAAAATCAATTTTGAAAATCGGCGATTGTCGACGACTCGTATTTATTGTTAACTTGAATAACTCGTTTGTTTTTTTATTGCAGGTGGACCGTTTCAGCTGGAAATTGTCCACCACCGAACGTCCCGAAAAAAACCGCATCATCTGCAGACGGCGGCATTTTCTTGTTTTTCAACATATTTTTTATTTTTTTAGGCTCTTACTATATGCGTTACACCTTTGTCATGAAAACAATCCGTTTCATTTCCACCATTCGTTTCTCGGAAAAAATCCGAATTTTGATACTGTTTTCGGGCCTTCAGGGAGGTGTAGCCCCTTACATCAACAATGCTACAGACAAAATCGTTATGGAGCATTACCCAGGTAGGAAATCAAAAGGCTGACGATGGAAACAAGCTTTTGCGAGCCTTGTTTCACCGAGCCTGAGTGAGACAGACCTAAGCCAGGCTTCATTGCATCGTTTGGAGAGAGCAGCCTGGTATCAAGACTGGCTGCTTAGCCTAAACTCAGGGTTATTTCAAGCTTTATTCAGCCGGTGAATTTCAAGGCTAAAAAATCAAGGCTGGATGCAGGCTTGTTTCAGGTTGTGATAAAATAAAATAAGTTTAAAATAATATGTTTTCTGTACATTTATGAAAAAAAATTTAGCAATAAATTTGTCGGGTGCGAAGGCACGAAAAACGAAAGCGAAGGAGGCAACTCAGAACATTTAAACATATGCTCTTATCGATATTTATGAGGTACACAAAAAAGTTTTTTTCTCGTCACACACAGATTTCGTATATACTCACTCTCTGGAGTTTGCGTACACTCTGTGTATTACGTGTCCCATAAACAACAAATAAAATAAAGTATTGTTTTTTAAAACATTTTTTATATATATTTTATAGCAAATAATACAATAAATAATAAATATATATAATAAATAAAATGAATTGTTTGCAAATTTATTAAATTTACCCCAATGTAGAATATATAAAACTAAAAATAGGCCTCATATAGCCTCGATAAGAGTTTGGGATAAGCCTTGTCATAAATGCTCGTGAAGGCTTCATTAAGGCTCGTTTCAAGCCTTGTTATTTTGTCGTTTCAGGCTTAGTACAGGCTTTTCTACCAGCCTTTGGTCAAGCCTGTGTGCAAGAGCCTGAAACCGCGTTATCATTCAGAGGTTCAGCTAGACCTGAAATCAGGCTGGTGCTCAGCCTGAATTAAAAAATGTGAGCCTTGTTTCAGAGCTTGGCGAGCCCTTTTTCATCGTCATCGTTCATCGTTTTTTTTGTCGACGTAAATTGTATAAAAATCGACTGAACAGGGTTGCACAATAAACGAATTTCCATACGTAGATCGGAAATGATCGGATCGGAAAGAAAAATGATTGATAATCAATGCAAATAATTGAGGAGGTTGAAGCGATTCAGTTGAGTCAGTTGACGGTTTATTCATTTTTTTTTCAATGAACCTCAAAAAAATGCATACGAGGTGCAGATTTATTCTGCATATGCTAATTTTTAAAAAATATATAATTAAAGGGCAAAATTATGCATTTTAATACTTTTATTCCGTAAATTAGAAAAACTTTTGTGTTACTACCAACTTGAAAAAGTATGACATTAACGATGATGGTTATAAAAAAAACTACGATAACGAATGTTTTATACAATTCACAATGAAATTTTGAGTAATTTATAATTATGCCTATTCATATTTACGTCACGAGATTATTGGCCCATGGTTTACGATGGGCAAGATGAGGATTTTTTTTTCTAAATGTTTACAAAGGTTTAGTAGGTTTCTATCAGAGAATTTTGACGGCCTCGGGTATCTCATTTTTCTCTTCAATAACTACGAAAATGATATTAATAATTCTCGTAGATAAGAGAAACTTTTTTTCCAAGGGTGAAAAAAAATTACTAAACTTATACCGTTTAATTAAGCCCACTCGTATCCTTAAGCCAGGAAGGGAGCATCGATGCCCTAATGTAGATAAGAGTATTACGAAGTTATTTTTTAAGTTTGAACGACTTTACGAAACAAATCCCTCGCTAGGCTTCGTACTCGTTCTCCCCTCGGAAACTTTCTTCCCCGTCTATTGCAAATATAATTACTAAATCATCACCAACCGACCACTTCCGTTAATGAGAGACCGAAGACCGGAAAGAAGAATAAGCCCTATGTTTTTTAAGGGGGTACACTATCTGGAAACTTCAAAAAATTGTTTTTTTTTGCATATTCTTATAGTGTGAACTATCAAGAATATTTTTTAGACCAACCGGAACCTCCAATTCTAAACATTGATGAATTTACACCTATTTTAGTGGAACAGTGTGGCCAGCTTAAGAGAGGCCCACACTGCCCACAGATTGCATAGATTAGGTGTGCAACACGGTCTCAATGATGAGGAAGGACACTTACATGGTCCCGGAATCGCTGACTACCGGTAAGTCGACAATATTTCACAAGATCGCGTAAAATGTGTACCAAAACTTTGAACGCGATTATCTCGAAACTACATATCTTGAGACGGCAGCATTGATATCTTGAGTAGCTTTCACACTATTGACTTGAATTTGCAGTGTGCGTTCAAACAGTAGTCATTTTCGATTCACGACCCCTTTTTTGATTGGCTGAACCATTTATTAATAATAGGGGTGTGCGGGTAGCAAAATTGGTCGGGTCGAGTCGGGTAATTAGACTATGATTCGGATCGAGTACCCGAGTTTTTCGAGTACTCGTTTTACATCGGGTACTTGATAAGCCGTGTTACCGGAATAAAATTTTATATTTCGTTTCATAGTAGATGGCGCCACGAAAACGTACAAAAACGGACGAAATAGACTCCAGCTTTACGTTCTCCACCCTTCGCCGATAGATTGGAGTTCATGAGAAATACAAATAATTTATTTAATAATTTAAGTATTTTTGTTATGTGTATATTTACCATTTTTTCCGGCAAACTTCTTTTAAGACACGCATTTCAGGATATATCGAGATATTTGAATGTCGAAAAACTGAATAAAAGCAAGATTCTTCGTCAAACTTTCATTAATTCTTTCTAGTGCTAACTGGTGATTTCGGCGATTCATTCTTCTTAATTTAATTTTTTGTCATTTTTAATTTTCTTTTCCTAGAAAAAACTTGTTCTTCAAACGCTTATATCTCTGAAACTAATTAAGATATTTTCAATTTTGAAACGTCAAATGGAAGCTACATTCTTCTTGCTGCGAATAAACGCAGGGCGTTGAATCTTCGTCTTTTTGGGATTTTTCTCCATTTAAAAACCACGTTAAAAAATTCATAACTTGAAGGCGTTTGCCGGAACAGAAGATATTGATTGTAATTTTTTTCCTTTCGCACACTCTTTAGTAATGCCAAAACGCAACTTTCCCGCGCTGTTACGAGACGATCCGCCAAAATTGACCGTTTTTCACTCCACCCTAACAGACACACACATACAGTATTATAATTTATTCGTTTTATCGCCTTTTTCGAGTTTTCGTTTTCTCCCGTTATTTGATCGATATACCTAGATAAAAAATAAATATAAATAATATATACGGATCTTCGAGTCGCTTACGAATATTCGACGTTTACGAGTACCCAACATTTGAGAGTACCCGATGATCAAATTCGGGTACCCGATCAGACCCGAACATCGGGTACCCGATTAAATCGAGTACTCGCACACCCCTCGTTAATAACAATGACTTCAGCATGCTGTTTTTCAAGATAAATGGGGTTTTCGTTGGAGAAACTGTCATTTTTCGTATATCTTCCAAATTTCGCAAAGTGGATCGTGAATCCACAGCCAGTTGGATATATTTGAAGAAAAATTATTTTGTTTCCGTTTCAGATTACATTTGAACCTGGTAGAGATACCGCCATTTCGGGCCTCGCCGCTAGAGGACTGCAACGCCAACTGTAGCACCACAAACACTATGAAAGATTTTCATCCGAAAAAATTACATTGTAACCACAAACATGTGTACAACATGCTGGGACAAAAATGAATTGATTCCAACCAATGTGTTGCTAGAAAAAAAAAATCATCATCCTGACCCTTCAAATTGGGCTTCCAGAGAGGCTTCCGTTAATGCCGCCCTGTCCGAAAAATACTAGAACGTTAAAAGAACGTATCTACGACAAACCAGCCCGTAGGTATTTCCATATACGGAATTGCGGCCCGCATATTTTTTTAATGAAAATTCTGAAAGTCGTTGAAAATTGTATATTTATATCCACCTTCTATTTCTACCTTCGATCGCCCTAAGGGAAAAGTTGTATTGCGTTTACTTCCTGATTTCTCGGTATTTTCAGGCACTATATTTTTTCATAGTTCTGCAGAATGTTCCATAGTTCGTGGAAAACTTGTTATTGCTCGTACGACGTATATTGTTATACGTGTAAATCCACAGGAGGGAAGGACGTGACTTTTTTTTTTACGTACAGCTCGTAAAACCACTTCGTCTAACGAGAAGGAGCTTTCGTTCCTGAAGCAAAACATTTACCTGCCCATTTTATGGTCGAACACACCTATATATATATATATAGTTAAAGTGCGGAAGAGAAAAGGCGACAACGACCAGAAGACATATATGGCAACGAATGAAGGAAACAAGAAATCACGAATGAAAGAGCGAGAGAGAGAGAGAGAGAGAGAGAGAGAGAGAGAGAGAGAGGGGAAAAGATAAAGGAGAGTGAGAGGGAAGTTTGTGCGAGAAAGCATATACGACATGTGAGTCGTAAAGATCAGAAGAGCCAAGGGAGGAGGAGAAGCACGGGCTTAGAAGTAAAAGCGGATTAACGAGGTCTCTCTGTTCGAATAAATCGAATTTAACGTCGGTTCTCCCAGTGAACAGCGAGAATACGTACGTCGTTCGCTCCAGGAGGCATATACGACCACGCGGTTGCCATACAATTTTTAGAACCAGTCGCGGATGGGAGAATAATGTCAAATTACATACGCCTGTTGAAGAAAAAAAAACGCATAAAAGTGATAAATCAACGGCCTATTGAGCGTCTCAAAGTTTCTTGCATAGCTTCCGGGCTTAATTTTTCGGTGGCAATCTTTTGGGGCAAAATCTCCTCAACATGACGTGTATACATTGGGCAATATAGTTGGTATAGAGTTATTTTCTGATGGACTTCCGGTTCCATCAGTGGTCTGGAACCAAAGTACGGAAATAAATGGCGCGATGAAAATTTGTTGACGCTTTATTAATTGTTTCCCCTCGAGCCCACCGGCTCCTGAGTAAGATTGTTATGCCGCGCAGGCTTGCTTTTTAACGCAGTTCGTGGATTATCGGGTCTCAGACGTACCTCCTCGAACTTGATGTTTATTGAATAAATACGCTTAGGGAGTTTCGGGACAGTTGACGATATGTTACCATTTCATTCAAAATTATGCAGTAAATTCTTTGTCATATACTGAATGGACTCTGCAAATGTTGAAACGATCGTCTACACCGTTTCTATAAAACCTATAATTGAAGGAATTGAGCATAGGTGTCTCTCTTTTTAACATGGGGAGATACCTATGCTCATCGCTGAATGGCAGTTTTACGCACGAAATAGTGTGAAAAAATGTTTGAAATGATATGAAAAACTGTCAAATCACTCACAAGGAAAGATTGCGAGGTCGGTCTCTCCGATTTCGATGAAATGTGGCATGCTTGTAGAATGGGTATAAATAGGCGCCACGTATTTTTTTATATCTGTGGATCCCGATTTTTAAGGAGTGAAACGCACTCTCGAAAATAGGGGTGTCTTTCGTTTTTCGTCGATAACGTTTTCGTTCTCATCTCCAATATATAGTACACGAAAAAATAAACATTGTTGCAATTTGAATTTTTTTCATATCTCGTACCGTTAAAACTAAAAAGTACGTTTAAAACCAAGAGAAGCTTTGCTTTCTTGCTTTGTTTTACGGAAAAGTGCTGCTGAAAGTCATCACCTGCTTCAGCGTGCTTATGGCGAACAAGCTCCATCTGAGACAACGTGCAAAGATTGGTTCAGACGGTTCAAAAGTGGCGATTTTTACCTCAAAAACAAAGAACGTGCAGGACAGCCAAAAAATGTTAAGATGAAGAATTGGAGGCCTTTTTCGATGAAGATCGACGTCAGACTCCTGCTGACATCGATCTGCTACTGCTTTTAGATTGAGTTTAAACAAACTTCATATAGAATCTTTTTCGAATTACTATTCCATTAGATAAACGTTTGCATCTTTCACTAGATCAATTAGTGATTGAGTCGACTAATGGCTATTGGAAATGCACAGTTTTCGATCGGATTCTATGATAAAGTCTCGAAATGTCACGTTGAGCAGATAAAATGTCAGATAGATATGCTTTTTTCATCGAAAAGATCTCGGTCGCTGCGTATAGTAGGGAAGTAGGTCTTGCGCGTTCACGTGGAGGTCGCAATTGGATCTCTACCCGCGTAGAAATTTCTTAGGGTTAGCCTGATCAGAATTAGGTCCCGATCGGAGTGTGATACGAGTAACACCCGTTACGGACATCCTGATCGGGCAGGAAGTATTTAGGCCCGAAATCAGGCAATACCAAAATGGCCCTACTAAGGCCGTGACTGATAAGATCCTACTAAGGCTTTACCCTATAGGTCCCTACTAAGGCTTTACCCTATAGGTCCCTACTAAGGCTTTACCCTATAGGTCCCTACCGACGCTTGCCCTGATAGGCCCTACTAAGGCTTTTCATGATGGGGCTTTACTGAGGCTTTCCCTGATAAAGCCCTACTGAGGCTTCTCCTGATAAAGCCCCGTGCAGGATTTCCAAGGTGAGGCCCTACTAAGGCTTTCCCGGATAACGTCATAAATAGGCTTGCCCTATAATTGCCTCAGCAGTGGATAGATGCACATAACCTCTTATTTTCCACATGCAAACTTCAATTCGACAGCATCGTAGCTTCGGAGTTTCGATGTATTCCTGAATTCCATAAACAAAAGGTGTTAGGGACTGTCACGACGAAAAACGTTATGCAACTGGGATGCATGTTAGAGATTTCGGCAGCTTTGTAAGGCGGAGCGAAAGGGATTATATATATATATATATATATATATATAAGGTTATGTTTGAAAAATCTAAAGCATGTTATTCGATAAACTCTCTAATTATCACAATGATATTAACTAATTGATATACTTTATATGCTACAACAAATAATTATAGAAATTCATTTGGTCTTTGATGCCATATCTGCGACCAAGATGTTCCAAGCACTCGGTAGCATAGGGGCAGCGTGCGTAGCTATAGGTAGATAGGTGTTGGGTTCGATTCCATATAGGCGAAATATTTTCTTGGAAAAATATCATTTCAAAAGGCCAGAGAATGACGAATTATGAATCAAAATAATTGTAGTAGAACTCTAAATGAAGCGTTCCATTTCATTGTGGATTTTTGAAATATTTTATGCGTATAATATACTTGGATTTACAGTATATATTGTAAGGAAATAAATATTTGTTCGAATCGAATCATTATTTATTCGATTTGAATATTTTTTAAATTCAAAAAGAATAGCTGAAACAAATAAGATCGTTGTAGACCGTGAGACAAGGAAAAAACCTATTTGACAAAAAGATCCTACTTAAACTAAATATTGTATTTTGGCAGTGCTGGAAACCCGATAGCGGTCTGACCAAGAACCCCGATAAGAGCCTCAGCAGGCAACCAGTTCAGGCCAATATGTGACACAACGTTACAGTTTCTAGCAGGGCGCTTTCAGGCTGCCTTATAAATGCCCTACCAGCGCAGTCAGGCAACCTAAACGAGCCCTGAATTGAGCCTTACCAAAATGTCTACGCGGATATTTCTCTCTGCCTCATTATTTCTACCCTATACATAATCTGTGAGCGTTCGTCTTTGGGCAGACGCGAAGTAACTTGATCAAATGCATTTATCATGAGGTGGTGACAAGAACGATCGGCTATCCGGGCTAAATATGATGGAAGGTTCTGGCCTTTATATTTCCTAAGTGCGTTCTCACCTCCGGCGGATCTCGTTCATTCGTTCGAAATAATACCCGAGTAAGACTGTGTGTCAATTAGGCCAATTTATAATTCTTATAATCCTGGATTTGATGCATCATTTTGCTTCATTACGGGGAAACCGAAATGGGCATCAGGGTGAATTTGATAGATTGGAGTTCCGAGACTCCATATTGAAATGAAAAATATCATAACGACGAGAAACTTGAATGTATCCGCATGTGCAACGTGACATTTTATCTGATCCATTTCAGCGGTCCATCGTGATTATATTCGTAATTTATTTTCACGATACCGCGCTCGCGCATTGCATCATTCCGTTATTTGATGTCACAAAGGGATCCTCTGTTTTCCATTATCATCATGGACGCACAGGCGTATAACCCATGCTATTACCGAAGAGTTTCTCGTTCAAGCGAGAACGTCAAGGCTTTGGCATCCCACAGCATGTGCAGCCCGAGGAGAGAGGCATAAATGAATTTAAAAAAAAAAGGCGTATCGAATTAATCTTCCCGTATACAAAGAGGAATAATGATGATGAAATCAAACCGGAAAACAAGCCAACGTCGCTGATAAAGGTGAAGCCTGAAAGCAAAAACGTGCTTTATCAGATTTTTTTTTAACTCGCCCCTTTTCAACTCGCTAGAATGAAATGAAGATCAATTTTTCTTAACCACCCAATGTTTTTGGCAGTCCAAGACTACCAAAAATCACTCAAACCTTTTTTAGGATCCTCATGTGCAAATCAAGCTTCAATCGAATCAAAAAATCTGCAAAAACCATCACCTATAGTCATCAAAATAAAGAAATAAAAGAGATACTTCGTCGTACCCCAACGATGAAAAATTGAATATCATGGAAACGCAGGGCTCTTTTGTGCATACGCGTGAGAGCTGAAGATTTTTCACACGATGTCAGAGTGACAGATATGTTACGGGCAATGTGAATACCGAGTTATTCTATACAATACCGGGTTCGCGAAGGCGATGTATAAAATGATTTATCTATCGTTAACCATTACATACTGTACCTAGGTAATGTATGCAATATCTCGGAATTATATAGAATGCCATTAGGAGATCGGGTATCGGGTCCATAAAATGATGGGCAAATAAAACATCTTTTGTTTGCTCAAAATCATCAATACAATAAATCGTTTCAATATAGTGGTATTTATTTGTGATTGCATGTTAAACCATTGTGACATTTTGTTTGGGTTTGCTGGGGGGGGGGGGGGGGGTTGCTATCTTCAATAGTTCAACATGCCTTACATGTTGAACTATTGTGCCATTTTGTTTGCGTCTGTTTAGGTTTGTTGGGGTCTTCAATACTTCAACATGTCTTATATGTTGAACTATTGTGAAATTTTGTTTAGGTTTGTTGGGGTCTTCAATACTTCAACATGTCATATATGTTGAACTATTGTGACATTATGTTTGGGTATGTTGGGGTATTCAATAGTGCAACATGTTTTATATGTTGAACTATTGTGACATTTTGCTTGGATTTGTTCGGGTTTGTTGGGGTCGTCAATAATTCAACATGTTTTATATGTTGAACTCTTGTGACATTTTGTTTGGGTTTGTTGGGGTCTTCAATAGTGCAACATGGCTTATATGTTGAACTATTGTGACATTTTGTTTGGGTTTCTTTGTGTTATACCCGGGCGCCCTCTCGCCAACCGCATCTATTGAACACTTTACCGGCTGTACATTCTGTTGGTATTGTATGGAATGCCTAAGTAAAGTGTAAAATAAACGATATTTTATACATTGCCTGAACGTTTAAGGCATTCTATATCATCCGGTATTCTATATAATACCGGATTATACAGATTGCCGATAACAGATATACTAATGGAGAACGCGAAGTCTTGCGGGGATTTTTCGACAAGCGAGATCAACGAATCCATCGAGAAGATGGACAACGTCAGGAAGAGGCATAAGTGTTCTTGAAACGGCGAAGAAAGGGTTTCGTATATAGCACGGTATGTACGCCGTATATGGAAGCAATTGTAAGTTCTCCCTTTTCTACCCACATTTCGAGGCAGGCCATCCCACTTTTCGCGCTTCCGCGCCCTCGCCTGAACTCATCCCTCGCTATACCACTTTGGCCACTAGCAGCAGAAGTAGCATTTCCCGGGCGATACCATCCGCTCCGTCGGAAATTAAATACACAAGCGCGAGAGACGCCGTATATCCTCGAGTCCATGTACAACCGCGCTATCCGGTATCCAATATATTTATATATCATAGATACACGGAGTGTTCCGGGTCGACTGAACCAATTTTTCCCACTCTATATCGTCTATTGGATCCAGCGATTTATCGCTAGATCTTCTTCACACAGCGTCAACCCTTTCCCATCGAGCTTCCAAATTCTTACAGAGAGCATCGATTTTTCTTCCAATTTTACGTCACGTGACAGATCACTGTGGAAGCTTGTGATCCCGTATTGGCGCCTCGCCAAGAGCTTGAGGAATATCAAAATTTTTCAACATCATTGATAATATTTTGCAAAGAGCATTCTCATATTATTACGGAACATTATTGGAAGACATAGACATTGTATTTTTCGGAATATTATCTTCGGGAAGGGCGTGCTCTGATGAATTCTGCGGGTGTCTGAAAAAATTACATTTACGTTGGATTCTATGAATGCATATAATTATATTAGCATTGGATCTTATGAATGAATATAATTTGAAATGATTTTTAAACATCTGAAAAAATAAACTGACGGAAGTTAAGAATACAGTGAAACTTCAGTTATACGTTTTCCAAGGGGTACATCAAATATGACGTATGAGTGAGAGTAACATGGAAGTGAAATACAGTATGTATCTGAAACTGGTTGATGATGACAGTATGTATCTGAACTGGTTGATATCTGGTTTTCCGATTGAAAATTTAATTGGTAATAATTGAGTAATGAGCCAACTCAAGTTTTCGAATTTCCGTTTTGACCTTTTATTTAAGGGGTCTTCTCACTGTAGACGCTAAATAAAAGGCTATTTTCGAGCATTTTTTGATAGGTTTATATTATAGATATTGATATAAAAGTCGTTACACTTAATAAATACACTGCCGAAATACATTTAAAAAAAAGATTTGTTTATTCAAGTCACTATTTATAGACGAAAATAGTAGTTAAAGAAATGTCCTAAAAAACTACAGGTCTGCGCTGTTGATGAAATCTCGGAGATGGATAATCCGAAACAAAAAATCAAACGGTTTTAGATTCAGGATGTTAATGGCTATAGCGCATATCATACGATTTTTTATATATTCAAAAATAACAAAATGGCGAACATTTTTCGAAAAAAAACAAAAAAGTGTTTTTTTTCACCGTTTTTGGCAAAAACATAGTAAATATCAAAATTTAAAAAAATCCTTGATATGCGCCATAGCTATAGTTGTAAAGAATATGTGGTTAAAATTTCATAAGGATCGGTTCAGTAATTTCGACGATTTTATCAACAAGCCGTCGAAAAATGTTGATTCGAGAAAAAAGAGTTCAAAGTTTGTTTGGGTTACATAAATACGTAAAAAATTGTTTTAAATGTATTTCGAAAGTGTATTTATTAAGTGTAACAGCTTTTATATCAATATCTATAATATAAACCTATCAAAAACATTGATGAAAGTAGCCTTTTTTAACGTCTAAAGTGAGAAGACCCCTTAATGCAAGTTTGTAACACTTTGACGTTTCAGACGAGTAAATAACAGACAGGTTCGTATTGATAAGAGATATGTAATCACAGTACATGCATACATCGTCGAGGTCAGAAACATCAAAACATCAAAACATCAAAACATCAAAACGCAGTCACATGGCGTTTTTTTCCAGCGAGAGAATATCACATGTGATTACCGTATAACAGAGAAAAAACAAACTTCGAAACCGACGCTGGGGAATAAAATGAATAACGTATAAGCTCGAAAAATGTATAAGTGAAAAACGTAGAAATGAAACTTTAATATCATCTTTATGAACGGAATTGGCCGGGGCTAGAGAAATTTGACGTATGAATGATGAAAACGTATAAATGCAAAATGAATGAACGAGGTTTCACTGTGCAGCATATGCTGTTGAAAAAAAATGATAGATTGGTTGTCAAAAATTAACGGACATGGTACCGTTTAGTTCAGCTGCCAAAAAAAATTATCTGAGAATTACGGAACCAAAAAATCCCGTCAATCAAGCTTCCACCGAAAAAAAACACGAAGAATAATGTATCGAGTTTGAAACGGCGGAGTTTGGATGTTGATCGATTCAGCATGGAACAACCCATATTTGTATGGATATATAGAATACAAGAAATGTCTTGGCGTGCTCTTTACTGCCGCCTCCGGCGTGCAAAGATACCGGAGCCAAGATAACCACACCCAACCACACGTCCAGATAAAGTTAAGGCGGTTACATCTACGTTTCCTTCGCTTTCGGGCTTTCCTTTTTTTCTCTCTCGTTTTTCCTTCGCCGTACTTTTTTTTTTCCTTTCATCGAAGTGTTTCCCGTAGTCGTTTTTTTTTTTTTCGTTTGCGTCATCTCTGTTCCCCCTATCCTTCCCGTTTCGCAGTTGCGAAGAGCAAACTTTCGTTTTCGCGCGCATTCTCCCACGAGAACACGCACGCCGCTCATTCACCGCGAAAATCAACCAGCGGAGTCTTCCAGACTTCTTTACAACTTATGGAATCATACAAGAAGAAAAAACAAGTACAGAGGCACGATAAACACAACGATGTTCGTACGAAAACCTTTTTTATTTTTCAACATTTTCCTTCGAGTAGAATGTTGGAGCTTCGAGGATTCAGTGGAAAAATCCGTGCTATGTCAGACAGTCAAATTACATTTTTTTTTTAAATTCTTGTAACGTTTCATATATTTTAGGGAGAGCGTATTGCACCTTTGAAAAAAGTTGTATCTCCTTGGTGCCGTTGCTGAAGAAGCGAAAAAATGCACACATTGAGAACGAAGCAAGGATAGAATGACGAACGTACTTTTTCTGGTAGGTGACTATAGGCGCCATGTGCGGTCTGATCGTTCAGCAAGACGAGGGGGTGAGAAGTGTGGGACCAGGAATTGGACCAAGAATACGAGAAGTTGAACGAATTCCAAGAAGACTGGAAATATATATATTCCATAACTTCTTGTGTTCCCGTAGACATAATTGGAAATCCATGTAATCCACCCGGTCCCTTGTTATTCAGTATTCTCCCCCAGCACAGTCCCAGCACGAAGCCGTCGAAAAATCGACCTTCACGCAGACTACTTAAGACCATGACGCCCAAACAACGCCATATGTATTGATACGGATATACTGGGTGTCCTGTTTTCTCGATAGGTCAGATCATGTCCTACTATATGCTGAAATTTCAGGTTAGTAAAAGTCCCACGATTTTCGAGATTTGGGGCTGTATGTTATTTTTTTTGGAAAGACTCTTTTGGTTTTTTGCACGCCATTTCTACAAGTGATATGAATCGACAATAACTAAGCCACTTTTTAAAGTATTTCGCACGATATGCGTGGTAGATTTTTTTAACACTGCAGACTATCAGTCAGATGTTCGAATTGGTTTGTAGGAAAGTTCTGCATAAAATATGTGTTCATAAAGTTTCCTTAGCATTGAAGGTTAAAAAGAAGACTTTTCTAGATGAAAGAAATAACCAAGAGTATTTTTTAAAAAACCGGGTGAAATAAAGTTGTCATTTGTAGAAATGACATGCGAAAAACCAAAAGCAGATGATTTTTATCTCGAAAACCGTGGGACTTTTACTAAACTGAAATACCAGCATATAGTAGGACATGATCTGACCTATGGACAGTTGCAGGATTATCCATTCATAACAGAACACCCTGTATATATGTCAATAATACCAGATACGTGGTACGACTACAGGAAAAGGGCAATCCAAAAGAAAATAGGTTTTCGATATGATGAAAGGTCAAAGCAGATGAGGTGGTCGAGCTGAAAGTAACCCGAAATAAAAATAGTGATCAATATTTGTATCAATGTCTAAGCGTAAGTAGGAGAAGTAGGAACAAGATTATAACGCTAAGGTCATATTCAAATAAAACAATACATATATGGGTCAGTCAACTTTAATTATTATTTATACCAATCAACATTTATTAATTTTTTAATTTTGAAAGCACAAATGTGAGTCTTTCTGATTGTTACCATACAATATATATGTTGAATTAAACTTTTATTTTTCCCATCTTACCCCGTATGCGGGGCAATATGAAACAGCGCTGGGATAATGATAGGGCACGTATTATTGGTATATTTCGCATATAGAAGTGATTTCATTCTCAATACCAGCAATTTGATAAGCCAATAATTTTGCTTCCATATCATTTTAATCATTTGTAAGTTCCTTTTCTTCCCCTGGTAGAAACACCGGTTGAAGAGGAACCAAAGGCTTTACTAGTTCCATTTCACCCTTTCTTACGTAAACAGTGGTAGGTTGTAAAATGTTGCGGCTTTGCAGTAGCTGGTATTCATCTTGCCCCATTACACGGTTAACGAATTAACAAAAAAATCACGCAATAACCTCGAAAATTTCTGACAGACCGTTCTTATTATATTAATAATTAGTAATTTCATTGAGTTTACCTAGCTGTCTCTGATCAATATCAGCAACTCAAATGAACTGAAACGATGGTAAACTTGACCAGAAATTAGATCGATTTCTCAAAAAATCGAAATTTTTTTTTTACTCAAGATGCGTGCTTCCGCCACAGTTGATACTTTCATACTCGGTCACCTCCCCGCCACTCCCCCAAATTTGAACGAGAGCACTATGCTCGCACACACTGTTTAGTAGCTAGGCTTATGTTTCATCTTACCCCGCGTATTCGTCTTGCCCCGAGTTCCCGTACATATATCGTCAAAGGTGCTTTTGAAGACGTTCGACTTCACGGACCGTTTTCATACAAGTTGATCGTGCCCACAGTTAGCATTGTGTTATCCCTAATATTATTAACACCACCATTCGATTAAACTGAGCATATTTATATAAAGGTCATTTCAAAGACAGTTCTTTCAAAATCAACGTTTCAGTTCGAAAAAATCTAAGGTCGATCCTCCAAGTAGCCAGCTGTGGTGATTGCCATTCCTACCTAAATATAACATGCTTAAGGGGTTGGGCCACAGTAACGGGTATAAAATCATGTGCGAATTTAACAATTTTTTTCGCATGAAAAAGTGATTCACTCATAAAATTAATTACACAACTATTCAGTATGAATATCAAGCTGCTCGAAAAAATAAATATATATATTTTTTCGATGTACAAAATGGCCCACTACTCGAAACTCAAAACTACTCGATTCACTTCAAATTTTAAAGTTTATGAGCAGTCATAACGAAATTTTTCACTGAAAATTGATTTCTTAAGTTCAAATACCTACAACTCTTGAATAAAACAATATTTTTTTGATTCTGTACGTACTTCTCTAGGTATTCTAATGTAGATTGGAGAGAATTTTTGTTTTTTGTTCTAGATCAAAAATTGTGGCCGCTGAAAGTCACGCCGCGGAGGACCTAAAAAAAAGATAACAAGCGAAAATATTAGTAGTTGGCTATTTTGTAAATAAAAAAATTCTAACAGCTTGATATTCATACTAAATGGATGTGTAATTAATTTCATAAGCGAATCACTTTTGCATACGAAAAAAAATTGTTAAATTCGCACATGACTTTGTACCCGTTACTGTGGCCTAACCCCTTAAAGAGAATATAAGTACTTAAAAATACTCGATACTTCGGCAATTGTGATTGCTTCAAAAAAGCAAAAGGTAAAAAAAAAACATCGACAGATCCATTCATTGGCGCTACTTCAACTCCATTTTATTTCGATCATCAAGGTTTCTCTGGAATGACGCGAGAAGGCGAGCGGCCGATATAGAAACGAGCCAATGTAGCACCGGCATGTGTACGCAGATATACCGCTTATATGGTTCGTGAAGAACTGAAATGTCATTCGTTATAAAGTTCTGACAGTGCAGAACGATGCTGAGAGTCAACGGTGGGGGTCGAGGGGCGAGAGAAGAGCCGAGAGCACCATGAGAGGATTGCCGAGAAGCTAGTTCGAGAAAAGCAAGTAGCGAGAAGTCTTGCTCGAATTTCCCTCTTGTATCCACAGGGCCTCATCAGTTGAGTTTATAATACCCCATTTCCACCTGTCACCGTGGCCTTTCCTCGAGTCAACTCTCGCATTTTCATCTCGGGTATCTCGTATTCTGCTTTGCACTTTCTCTCTGTGTCTTTCTCGCTCTCGCTCTCATCATGTACATACATGCCCGGTAATTGTACACATATGCCAATGCGAACCAACTGAGAGACGAGAATACCTTACAGCAGGATTACATACACCTCCTGAATATATTTAGTACTTGTGCGAGACGTTATAAATACGTAGCACGACTTCTCGAGGATACCGGAGACACGTTGAAGAGTATTTTATCGAAATATGGAAATAATTTATGTATATCAATGTTTTCATAGATATGTACAGTACCGGCCAAAAGTGTTCAATCGCTTGGGATAATTGATAAATTATTTTAGATTGATTTAATTCATTTTATTTCTCAGGGGGTAAGGCCACAGTAGAACTTTTAAAAAATCGATTTTTTTCGCTAAAGGATGCTTAATCATCATAAGAATGAGTTACTATTCGATTTATAGCAAGAACTTTTTTTTCACCGACTTTGAGCTTATAACGCAAGCCCACCTCTGGCACGGCCATAGAGTTCCTAAAACGTTAAACGCGTTTTTCTCGAAACAGCTTTTCTCCAATTGGCGCGACAAATAACTTCAACAATTTTCACTCGATTTATTTCAAATTCAAAAGTTATGTTCCTAATTGCATTTCGCATAGAAGTACGCAGGGAAATTTCGATTAATAGAAAACTTTTCATTTTATGAGCAGTTTAATACGAAATTTTTCATTGAAAATTCATTCAAATACCTACAACTCAATTAAAATACCCACAAATTTTGAATGAGACAATATTTTTTAAATACCGTATGTACTTCCCAGGTAGGAATTGACGATGAAAAAAGGGCTCGCCAAGCTCTGAAACAAGGCCCACATTTTTTTATTCAGGCTGAGCATCAGCCTGATTTCAGGCCTAGCTGAACCCCTGAATGATAACGCGGTTTCAGGCTGTTGCACACAGGCTTGACCAAAGGCTGGTAGAAAAGCCTGTACTAAGCCTGAAACGACGAAACAACAAGGTTCAAAACGAGCCTTAATGAAGCCTTCACGAGCATTTATGACCAGGCTTATTCCAAACTCTTCTCGAGGCTATATGAGGCCTGTTTTTTAGTTTTCTATATTCTACATTGGGATAAATTTAATAAATTTGTAAAGAATTCATTTTATTTGTTATATATATTTATTATTCATTATATTATTTGTTATAAAATATATATAAAATATTTTAAACACAATACTGTATTTTATTTATTGTTTATGGGACACGTAATACACAGAGTGTACGCAAACCCCAGAGAGTGAGTATATACGAAATGTGTATGTGACGAGAAAAAAACTTTTTTGTGTACCTCATAAATATCGATAAGAGAATATGTTTAAATGTTCTGAGCTGCGTCCTTCGCTTTTGTTTTTCGTGCCTTCGCACCCGACAAATTTATTGCTAATTTTTTTTTCATAAAAGTACAGAAAAAATATTATTTAAAATTTATTTTATTTTATCACAACCTGAAACAAGCCTGCATCCAGCCTTGATTTTTTAGCCTTAGAATTCACTGGCTGAATAAAGCTTGAAATAACCCTGAGTTTAGGCTAAGCATCCAGTCTTGGTTCCAGGCTGCTCCAAACGATGCAATCAAACCTGGCCCAGGTCTGTCTCACTCAGGCTCGGTGAAACAAGGCTCGCACAAGTTTGTTTCCATCGTCAGCCTTTTGATTCCCTACCTGGGTTCTCTAGGTATTCTAATGTAGATCGACGAGAATTTTTGTTTTTTGTTCTAGGTAAAAAAATTGTGGATGCTAAATGTTACGCCGCGGAACGCCTAAAAAAAGATAACAAAAGAAAATATTAGGAGTCGGCCATTTTGTATATCGAAAAAAAATATATATATTTTCTAACAGCTTGATATTCATACTAAATAGATGTGTAATTATTTTTACGAGTGAATCACTTTTTCATACGAAAAAAATTGGTGAATTCGCATATGATTTTATACCCGTTTCTCTGGCCCAACCCCTCAATCTACGAAGATACTATGTAGGTCTATAAAATGAATGATCTTATTTTTATACAAATCTGCCATTATCCAAAGTGATCGAAAACTTTTGACCAATACATTAGGGTGACCCATTAAAAAGAAGCATTAAAATAAATCGAAAAGATGAGGTCGTACAAAGAAATGTTTCCTACGAAAGTTTTATGGTTTTGAGGCGGACATTCGATGGTAATACAATTTACCGAGTGAGGGTTTTGTTTTGTTCATGTACATGCGCTATTTTAAAACAACCCTGAAGTGCCACTTAGCAGCCATAATTGATCATATTATGCTTACGCCTTTCGACATTCGCCGCTGTGATGTAGCATGGGATACTTCCCAAAACTTCCAACCGCCATAACTCTCTTGATTTTTGAGCTAGACATTTTTTTTCTTTCCGTTGGATTCGTCTCAAAATCAGCTATTTTTTTTAACAATAAAGACTATGCCTTTCCATTTCAAAAATTGAAAGTTACCGCGGTATCTCAGAGACGTGTTGACAAAAAAGTTATTGTTTATTACCATCGGATATCCTCCTCAAACCCATCAAACTTTTGGAGCAAACACTTTTTTGTACCCCTGTTCGATTTGATTTGAATTCTTCCGATTTACTTTAATGGTTTTTTAAATGGGAAACCCTGTGTACATCGACGAATATTTTGTCCGAGCTGTCCCTGACTGTCTATACACCCACGAGCTTAAGGGGGTATCCCTTTCTGGAAACTTCGAAAAACCGTTTTTTTTTGCATATTGTGATCCTCCAAGAATATTTTAAGACCAACCGGACCCTGAAATTATAGAATTTAACGAAGTTACACCTATTTTAGTGGAACAGTGTGCGCCGGGTTAAGGATGATTCGCGTGTAATGAAAGCGGACATCAAAGCACAAGAACACTCAAAAGAGGCCCGAGGTGTCCGCAGATTGCATAGATTAGGGGTGCAACACGATCTGGATGATGAGGAAGAACACTTATATGGTGCCGGAATCGCTGACTAGCGGTGAGACGACAATATATCACAAGATCGTGTGAAGTATGTACCAAAACTTTGAGGGCTCTCGAAACCACATATCTTGACACGGCGGGATTGTTATCTTGAGTAACTTTCACACGATTGATTTGAATTTGCACAGTTAGCGTTCAAACAGTAGTCATTTTCGGTTCACATTCGCATTTTTTAATTGGATGAACCATTTGTTAATGACAATGACTTCAGCATGCTCTTTTTCGAGAGAAAATTGAGGTTTCCTTTAGAGAAGCTGTCATTTTGTGTATCTTTCGAAATTTCGAAAAGTGGATCGTGAACCCATAGCCAGTTGGATATATTTGAAGAAAATATTTGTTGTTTTCGTTTCAGATTGCATTTGAGCCTGGTAGAGATCCCGCCGTTTCGGACCTCATTGCTGGAGGACTGCAACGCCAACTGCAGCACCACGAATACTTTGAACGATTTTCTTGCGAAAAAATTACATTGTAACCACAAACACGTGTACAACATGCTGATTAAAAATTAATTCGTTCTAACCAATGTGTTACTAAAAAGAAAGCATCATTCTGACCCTTCAAATTGGACTTCCAGAGAGGGATACTCCGTTAAGGCAGTAGTCTGCTTTACAGGCTTCAAAAAATCGATTTGAAGAAGAGGAAGGATTATTGTATGGCCCGGGGATAGCTGATTAACATCTAATTAGTGTAAGTATCCAAAAACTTATATTTTTTGGACCAAAAACTTTAAAGACCGTTTTCTCGAGTTTTCATTTTCACAAGTTTTAGAAAACGGTGCCGGCGATAACAAAAACAATATATGTCCGATCGAAAAAAATCAAAGTGATCTAGCTTCAGTATTAAATTATCTTCTATTTGAACTAAAAAAGTTGGACAAAAGTACTATTTAAATTACTTGTTTTGCAACTTAAAGTGATTTTTTTTTTTTTTTCAAAAAAGTGAATTTTTGTTTCAAACTTCGAAAAAATTTGGAATTTCATCATTTCTTCGATATTTTTTTAGTTCATATAGAAAAGGAACTTATAAAAACTAAAAAAAAATTTGATTCGACTGTTTCAGATGCATCGCACGATCTCCATCACCGGCACCGATTCACAAGTGCAGACTCCAGGCGCCCCAGAAAAATCGTTACAACTTTGAAAAATTTCAATATTTTTTAATAATAAAAATTGTTTTTTAAAGCTTGAATATAATACACTATCGTCTCAAAATTTCGTTTACCGCAATCATTTCCTTCCCTTTAAAAAAAATTGCTGAAAAAACGCTTTTTTTCGGCTTCTAAAGCAGACTACTGCCTTAATGTCAAACTTTATATGTCTTCACCGACATATCCCGTCTTTTTTTTTATTGTGGTTATGTGTGGAACGCATTGTGAAACGCATAATCCGATAAATGGCCGCTTCGTCCCTGTTTGCAAACGTTCACACTTTTGACGAAATTCTCAATAACGTTTTGGCATAATTGCTGACTAATTTCAGTGTGGCAGGTTGCGCCATCTTGTTCAAAGAATATGTCTTCCAAGTCCATGTCATTTATGCCATTCATCCGATTTTGTGCTCCACACACAACCTCCATGTTTGTACCTTATATTAAGGGAGGACACCACTCCAACTGCCGATTTTCGACCGTTTTCTTTGTAATTTTTTTTAAGCAAGGAATAGAATACATGTTTAAAAGAACTTTTAGGTTGTATTAGGTATGTATTGAAGTATGTAAAAAAAAATTATTTGTTAAAAGAATATAAAATGGCGGCGCATGAGTCGCTATTGCACCACTGGTTTTAGGCAACCCTCTCCGCAGCACGTAGTAGAACTGTCGTAAATTTAATCCTGGAACTAGGAGTGAAATATTTTCGTTAATTATATTAGTTTTAGCAGTCTAGTGCAAGGGGAAATTGAAAAATAATTTTAAAAAATAGAGACGAGTTTGGAAAAGTTCGTTTTTTTAACATCATTTTCATATTTAAAGTAATATATATTTTTTTTACCATTTTCAAGTAGTCCAAAAAAAGCGCTCATACTTGACTGTTAAGGGGAGATATACACCTAGGAGCCGGAAAAAAGGTCATTTTTGTCAACTTTTTCAAGAAAAACTATTTGAAATTTCTGATTGGGATTTTAATTATCTAAAAGTAAATACATTTAAAAATATGTTTAATTTTCTTTATTTTAAAATATCAAAAATATACAAGGATATTGTATGATCCTTGGAGCGTCGTAAAAAAAATCTGCGTATACGGTACCCACTGGCGTTTCTTCAAAAATCATCTGAAAAAAAAATCGAAAAGATTATTAAATTAGATACTATAATCTAGTACTTGTCATAGCCGATTTTGAAAATATCGATTTATGAGAAAATGGCGGACGTTTGAACATAAATAGTGATTTCTGGGCCAAAAATTAGCTATTATTTTGCCAATAAAACAAAACTAAGTAACGGAAAAAAATCCTATGACAAGTACTAGATAATGGTGTATAGAATAACCACAAAAAACCTCAAGGCAATCGGTTCATTGGTTTTCGAGAAATTTTGGGTACCGATTTAAAAAACGTGGTTTTGAGAAAAACGCGGTTGAAAATATGGGAATGAATAAATCATGAAATTTGTCAACTTACATGGAATCATCGACACCAGGCCCATAGTGTAGGTCTTCTGCGGCCGACGGAATGTTCATAGCTTCTAAATCCTTGACCTCGACCATCTAGTTGTATATCTCCCCTTAAGGCGGTCCTCTAATTTCTCGGGTCGAAAAAATCGATTTCTTTTTTCATAAATCACATCTACAACATGCGTAGGAAATGTGTGCCAAAGGATTTTTCGATATTCGAAGTGGTTCACAAGTTACGGCCCTGGAACGGAGTAGGTATACGGAGCGCGAACTTTCAAACGCGTTTTTCTCGAAACACCATTTTTCGAAACGGTGACCACGATATTTCAGAAACTACTGCACCGATCTTGTTCAAATTTATACAGCATCTTTAATATGTTATAAGCCAGCGATTGAACTAGGATTATCATGATTGCTTCGATAGTTTTTTTTGTACGAGCGAAAAACTTAAGAAAAAATGAGTAAAAAATAGAATGTAATTTTCAAAAGTGTATAAAAAAGTCAATTTTTGTAATTTAGAATTCACTCTAGTTCAATCGCTAGTCTTAAATATGATGATTAAAATGCCGTTTGGTTTTTTTATTTCAGATAAGCAGAACAGCCGCAATCTTGGTCACCGTCAAGCACCTCTTTTACTTGATGTCTTCCTGTCGGCCACTATTACGTTTATTCTATTATATATTTTGACTTCGAAAAATTTGTAAAGCTTATTTGAATGTTAATAAAGATTATGCAAAAACAATGAGATTGATTATTTCGATGCTTTGCCCGTAAAAAATTATTGAAAAAGCCGTAAAAAAACAGCCGAGAAACTAGAGGACCGCGTTAAAGCAATCTAAGAGACTACAGTCAAAATCGCAAGTCGATTTGACCAAAATTGTTAAAGTTCTGCTGCGTGCCGATTTCGAAAACATGGTTTTGAGAAAACAATTTTTTTATTTTTTCGTGCAATTTCTCATTTAAAAAATTCTACATAAGTGCAATGTATGCGTAATAACATAACTTCTTTCCAAATCCCAAATAAATAATCCTGTAGACAAAAAAATCGGTAGAAACGACCTTTTTTCAGCCTGTCACAGTGATGTCCTCCCTTAAAATGAAAATATTCGTACCTTTCAAATAAAATAATACGTTTTATTAATAAATTTAAATGTCAGGTCATTTTAAGACACCGTTGATTATGCATTACTACAATTGAAAAAAAAATATATCGTACTGATTGTTTCTCGTACGTGAAATGCATGCGTATACGAAACACGAACGAGATATATTCCGCAATAAAAACTTGTACCTACATACGAGCATGTATTCCATGTATGAGCACATCGTACTTAAGGATTATCCGCAATTTTTCGCACAAGATTTACGAGTCTACGTACGTGCGATACTATGCGTAAATTGTGGTCTCTCGAGTACACGTCGATTCTATAATAGATTGGAATAAAAAAAGAACGCTTCCGCGAGCAAAAGCGTCGAGGACAAACAATGTGAAACGTGCAAATATTGCTCGATGTGCTTGCGTTGATAGAAGGGACCCTGGCATATACGTGCATAGTTTGTATATGTATACACACACGTGTATAAAACTGATCTATAGAAGCAGAACGAAAACGCGACTGTGTATATGTATTTACTTGTGTATAAAACATTTCCGTGCCACTTGGCCGGAAAAACGCGTTCTTCACGTTCATTCCTTATACAGAAAAGAAAGGCAGATGACGAAAGGGCACGAATGAAATTCGTGCTCTGGCGAAGTTTGTTGGGATTTCGATTTTAGGACCTTCGGAAACTATCGGTTGCGTCACGAGAAGAGTATAAGCGGGATTTATATCCTATTCGCGAGAGACGGTGAATGAAGCGTCGTCAATGTGATGTGTGTATGTTTGTGTGCATGTGTATAGTATATACAGGGTGTTAGGAAGGTCGATGAAAAGCCTTAAAGGGGTGATAGGTAACCTTGTTTACTTTAGTCCCAAGTCTAAGGATTTCGAGTTATCATGGTAAGTATGATTTTTGGAAAATGTCCCAAAATTAGGCACTAACTCGTTCGTAATGTTCAAATAGACAATAATTGGTAACTAAAAACTTATTTGCGTCTTAGCTTAATGTGTATTCATTCGACGAACACCAATACAATCATCTGTATCCACACAACTAACTAAATGGGACTAAATGGGTTGAATAATTAAAAACTTGTCAAAAAATAAAAATACCTCTTATGATAATGCTATTTTTTAAAAATAGCATTAATATAAGAGGTAAACGCGTTAGTACCTTATTTTGGGAAATTTTCCAAAAATCATACTTGAAAAATACATTGGCTATGGAAGTACGAAGGATTTTTTTTTTTAATTGCCTAGTTCGATTTCTATTAACAATGATCTGACGATTTTTAGGCAAATTTTTGGAAAGTGAAAAATGTTGTCAGATGATTGTTAATAACAAATGAACTATGCAATTGAAAAAAAATCCCACGTACCTCCATAGACAATGTATTTTTCAAGATATATTCAACATTTCAAATTAATCGGTTGAAAATTGTCTGAGTTATGTTTCCGGCTAACTTAAAAAATGCAGCTTTTAGATAAACGCTGCACCGCCGCCATTTTGAAATTAATCGCTTCATAAAAATTATTGTATACAGTCACTGATATGTACGATAAACACCGTTTTTTGTAATCTCGATTTATTTTGTAGTTTTTCTGAAAAAAAATCCCCAAAAAGCCTATTTTTTCGGCCTCTAGAGTGGCCTAAGGCCTTAAATACCACGCGCAGCGCAGGTAGCGATTTCAAGGTCGAATCCGTGCAAGCACGCGAGGGATCGACCATTTCCATTGTTCACATGCCTCAAATGATAAAACAGCTCGTACCACTCGCTGGTGACATAATTTTTCATTGTTTTCCTTTCAATTTAAAATTTGCCATAAAACGACTTTTAGTTGTTTTGAAATACGATTAAAAAAAATAAAGACAAAAGTTAAAGAATTATACCATTTGAAAATCGACAATAACTAAGCAACTTTTCAATGTAATTGGCACGAAATGCGTAGTACATTTTTTTACACCGCAAGCTATCAAAGTCAGATGTTCGAATTCGTTTGTATGCAAATTCCGTGTAAGTTTTTTTTCCGTAAAGTTTCCTTACCATTTAAGTTTATAAAGATGACTTTCCTAGATGAAACAAATTACAAGAAGTATTTATTTTTGTTTTGACCGAGTAAAAAAGTTATCATTTGTAGAAAGAGAGTGCGAAAAACCAAAAGCAGATGATTCTTTTTAAAAAAATAACCCCAAGCCGAAAATAAAAAAATCGTCAAGCCCAAAATTTAAAAAAATCAAAATATAACATGAAGCCGAAAATCGTGGGACTTTTACTAAACTGAAATTCCAGCATATAGTAGGGCATGAAAAGAAAATAAGCATATCTATACTTCGTGCCAATGAGGCTTATAATAACGAAGCATGTTTATTGCCTTGCGAGTGCAGGGCATGATAGTATTGGATTATAAAATATAACCCTTTTTTATGTGAAATAAAACTTTACGAGAGGTGTTACGGAAATGAAACGTTCTTGTTCAAAACTCCACTATTCCAGGTTTTATCAGAAATAAAAAAGCCCATAGTAACCGAGTTTCAGAATCATCATCACAGAATCACCACATAGGCAACAATGCCTCTAAGCATCCAGATCTTCTGTCCGCCATGCAAATTGGACGGACGATCCAAAGTTCAGCTACTGGAAAACAAATAGTTATCCTAAAGGCAAGATTTTTTTCCGCATTCCTTTACCATGTACCGGTGAACCTAATACATATTAACCCTACGTTGATACACTGGGTCATTTTGACCCGAAAGAATTTTCAATAAAATTGTCACTTTTCCAAAAGTGAAAGTTTTCGATGATTTACTGCAACAATTCAACTTTATACTTTCCGAATTTCAATTATACAGATATATTAAGAAAGGTTTAAAATGTGTCCCAGATTTTTTTCATTAAAAACCGACTCAAGTTTTGCCAGGGGCACCTGCATGAAGAATCCGGGTCAAATTGACCCAGTGTGTTAAAATAGTGGCCAAATACAAGTGTGTCGACGAAGGGTTGAGACAGTAGGTATTGTGGTCTAGAAATTTGAAAAGGTTGTCTTTTTTTTCTTTAATTCTTTATTTTTTTATTCCACAGACCTTTTTGAATACGTCTGGGCAATATTACGATTTCCGTTCCCCTCTAATTCTGACCACGCAGTCTTCATGTTTAACCCAAAATAAGACTTTTTCCAAGAGTGGTAGAAATCGACATTCGACCATTGAGGGGGTGAAACGGGGGTTTCAAAGTTTATGTGAGACAACATATTTTTTGGTCAAATTTGCTTGAAACTTGGTATAAATACACTCGAACACAAATAATTGAACATGTATTTCAGCAATGTCCAAAATTTAACCTTTAAGAGGGTTAAACAGGAGTGTTAAGGTTTGTATGAAAAAAAAAAATTTTGACCAGATTTACTTGAAACCTACCAAATTTATTTTATATATAACACTATACCATGTTTTTCTCGATGTTCGGTGCGTGAAGACAGTCAAGTAGCACTTTTAACTCCTTAACTATGTATGCCACACATATGGACAAAGAAAATCGTGCCACTTTTGTGTTATGACACATTTGTGAGCTTTGAAAAAAACATTTTTCAACTATAGATTTTAACTATAGATTTTGAGATCCAAACAAACCCAAATTAAATGTGTTCTCATACCAACGTTAACATTCTCATTTAACCCCCTTAAAGGTTAAATTTTAGAAATCGCTGAAATACATGTTTAATTATTTGTATTTTAGTGTATTTATGCCAAGTTTCAAGTAAATCTGATAAAAGAACATGTTGTCTCATAGAAACCTTAACACCTCCGTTTAACCCTCTTAAGGGTCGAATTTTAGGGAATGCTGAAATACGTGTTCAATTATTTGTATTGTAGAGTATTGACGCCAATTTTCAAGCAAATCTGCCAAAAAATATGTTGTCTCTTTCAAACGTTAAAACCCATGTTTTACCCCCTTAAGGGTCGAATTTAGATTTTGACCACTTTTGAAAAAAGTTTTATTCTGGTTCAAATATGAAGGCTGGGTGGTCAGAATTAGGAGCCACAGATATCGTAATATCCCCTACGTCTGTAAAAACCGACTAAGCGGTCTTCTCACTTTGGCCGCTAAAAAGGCTATTTTCATGAATTTTTAAAATAGGTTTATATCATAGATATTGATGTAAAAGTTGTTACACTTAATAAACACGCTTTCGAAATACATGAAATTTTATTTATTTATTTAAGTCACTATTTATGGACAAAAATGGTAGTTAACAAAATGTCCTTAAAAAGTCTGCACTGTTGATGAAATCTCGGAGATGGATCGTCCGAAACAAGAACATCAAACGGTTTTAGATTCAGTATGTTAATGGCTGTAGTGCATATCATACGATTTTTAATAGATGCAAAAATAACAAAATGGCGGACATTTATCGAAAAAACAAAAAAATGTGTTGTTCACCGTTTTTGGCAAAAAAGTAGATATCAGAATTTATAAAAATCCTCGATATGCGTTTTAGCTATAGCTGTAAAGAATATGTGGTTAAATTTTCATAAGGATCGGTTCAGTAGTTACGAAGATTTTATCAACAAGCTGTCAAAAAACGTTGTTTCGAGAAAAACGCGTTTAAAGTTTGTTTGGGTTACCTAAATACATAAAAAAATATTTATTATGTACATAAATGATTTAAAATGTTTTTTTTTGTGTACATGAAGTAAGAAGACTCCTTAATGATACTCATAAAATTTGCCGAGTTTTAGGAATTAAAAGGAGTACGCTCGGGGTGCATAACCAGTTGGCCGATTGAGCTAAGATTTGGCATACAATCTTCCTAAGATTTGGCAATACATACACTTTCCGTAGACTTTTTTTCAACGTTGGTAGCAGAATTGAGTCGAAGTTAAAAAAAATATATAATTCGTGTATATATAAAATGAAGTATTCGTGTAAATATATAAATTATAATCAAAGTTCAGTATCCTGCCATTTTGTACATTTTTTTTCCGAATCTGGTACCAAACATCATAACACTCATATAGATAAAGAATATGTTTGGGTTTTTTTTCTGATTCATCCAACGTCCACCACGCTGGTCGCTAATTGGGTACATTTTCCGCGCACTATTGTAAACAAACGTACAAAAGTATGTGATACTCATTTTGTTTTATTTGTTAAATTGAAATTTTTCATCTACATATTTTTGAAGTATCAATAACCATGTGTATTTGTTTTGTTATTCTTTGAGTCATTCCTCCCCAAAAATGAAAACCCAAATCCGATTCAGCACTCCGGAAAAAGATATACTATATGTATATCTACTGGCTCAAAATTTATCACGCGAATTTTCGATAAGACGGAATTATATCGGGCTCCGACACATTTCGGCCCATAAGGATAAGATTCATACGTCTATAAATCGGGAATGGCTTGTAAATTATCCAGTTGCAATT
Source organism: Ophion ellenae (assembly GCA_963210295.1). Classification (NCBI taxonomy): domain Eukaryota; kingdom Metazoa; phylum Arthropoda; class Insecta; order Hymenoptera; family Ichneumonidae; genus Ophion; species Ophion ellenae. Next base: position 39,120,186 of record OY723387.1, on the reverse strand, counting down.
TCAGAACCCAGTAGACTAGCATTACTTCACTAGTATTCATTTCAAGTTATTTAAGGACATTCGCTTCGACCAGCTGCGAATAATTTCCAGGATCATAGGATATAGGATTTCGGCGAGGCGACTCGTTTATCAAAGCGACGACGATTTTGTATATTGGACTATAGATTTTTTCTTATTTTCAACATGAACAGCGCGAACTCCGTTAAGCTTACGTGCATCGATGAAACGGTAGAAGAGAGGTTTGAAATTGTAAAGTTCACAGAAAACCAGCCATGCTCTGACTTGGCCCCATACTCCTGAATGTAAAACTAATTCAAAGATAAAGCTTATGGCAATGGGCTGGCAATAATAATAAGAAAAAAAAATCATCAGATTGAAACTTGCAAATTGCTTGGCCGAAATTAGACAAAATGCTGCGAGCTATCTCCACGAGATTGCGAAAATAGTGAGCGCCGGTTCCTTACATAAAGGGCTTTGAGCTCTGAGTGTAATTTCGCAAAGGCAATTTGCAAGTTGGGACCAGCTGTTTTTTTGTTCTTTAAGCCAAGACCCACCAAATTAACATAAATTGAACTTGCTCCTCGCGAATTCTTTTTGTTTCTTTCCATCCGCGATCCGGCAAAGTTTAAGCTCCGGGGCGACAGTACAATGCTCGCAATTTCGAACATTATGAAAACACAAAGTACCCGTGGGTAAAACATACTGCGAAATTGTCAAAAGGATCTTGAAAATACGGGAAAACGAGAGGGGATGAAGGTTGCGATTTGTGCGAGATACCCACGGAGCAGCGAGAACTTCTGTCGGAGTAGACAGCTAGTTAAAACGGAATTAAGAAAGAATATTGATCTTAAGGGGTTAGGCTATGGGTTCAAAATCATGTGTGAATTTAACATTTTTTTCGTATGAAAAATTCATTCACTCATAAAATTAATTATACATCTATTTAGTATGAATATCAAGCTGTTAGACATTTTTTTTCGATGTCAAAAATGGCCGTATTGTAATATTTTCTTTTGTTATTTTTTTTTTCCGCGGCGTGTCATTTAGCATCCACAATTTTTTGCCTACAACAAAAAACAAAAATTCTCGTCAATCGATATTAGAATATCTAGAGAAGTACGTACGGAATGTAAAAAATATTGTTTTATTCAAAAGTAGTAGGTATTTGAACTTAAGAAATGGATTTTCAGTGAAAAATTTCGTTATAACTGCTCATAAACTGCTCATAAAATGAAAAGTTTACGATTAATTAGAAATTCCGTGCGTACTTCTCTGCGAAATGCAATTAGGAACATTACTTTTAAATTTGAAGTAAATCGAGTGAAAATTGTTGAAGTTATTTGTCACGCCAATAGGAAAAAAAAGCTGTTTCGAGAAGTTTCGAGTAGTCGGCCATTTTGTACAAGGAAAAAAAATATATATATTTTCTAACAGCTTGATATTCATACTAAATAGATGTGTAATTAATTTTATGAGTGAATCACTTTTTGATACGAAAAAAATTGTTAAATTCGCACATGATTTTATACTCGTTACTGTGGCCTACGGCCTTAAGGAGGTTGGAGCGATTCAGGTGAGTTAATTGCCGATTCATGATTTTTTTTAATTGACCTCAAAAAAATTCATACGAGGTATAGATTAATTCTGTGGATGATAATTTTTCATAAAATATACAGTCGAACGTCGATATAACGACATAATAATATACATTATGCCCTAATTGCTAGTAAAAATTACTCTAATTTAAACCTTTCTTTCTTTAAAAAATATCCCTATATTTATATTACTAATGTTTATTTTTTAAAAGCACGTTTTAAGGAACATGATCTCGATATATGAAACCTCAATATAACGAAAACTCGATATAACGAACTGCCCTAGAGATTCGTTATATCGAGGTTCGACTGTATTACTGAAGAGACAAATTATGCATTTTGATATTTTTATTACGTGAACGAGAACATTTTTTGGTTACTATCATATTTAAAAAGCTAACAATATCGATGATTATTATAAAAAAAACTGTTTCAGTGAATTTTTTTATAAAACTCAGACTGAAATTTTGAGTCAATCATAATGATGCTTATTGATATTTATGTCACCCAATAATTTATTATTACTGTTAATTAATATTAAGTGTAGCCGATATACGACAACTTCGCGGATATTGAGGTTGGCAGTAATGCTCTTCATTCGCCAGCCAAGATTCGTAGTTTTTTGTTGATAATAATATTGAACCATTAAACAAGGTTGATTTTGAACCTTGATGAAACCTTGATGGTTCAATATTGAATATATATGGTTTACGACAAGCAAGGTGGATTTTTTCTTCTAAATGTTTACAAAGGTCTAGTTTGCGTTAATCCGTCGTTAAATATGGTTTATCTCAGTGCTAGTAGACCAAAAAAAAAAAACATCACCCGTAGTGTGATCGTCTTGCCCATCAAACCGCACGTAAACTAATTTTACATTATTACAATTACAACAATTACAATTACAATACTCTTCACAAGCAATTACAATAATACATTAAACTAATTTTTAACGCTGATGCTTTGGAGTGAAAAATTTTCAAAAAAATCGCACACACGATACAGTCGAGTCAATAACATAATTGTTTTATTGTTAAATCTTCGATCGTGGCTGACGCTCCGATCTCCTCAAAAGTAATGATGAGCGTATAACGAATCGAGAACGAGGAAAAGGAAGTGCCAGCGAGAGCGAAAAAGGGATAAAAATGAAGGACTGGAAAAAGAGAAATTAGTTTGGTGTGCTCCGTATATTTCGTACGATTCATGTATAGGTGTATTTATACGAGTACATTGCCGACGACAATACCTATGGGGAAACGTAATTTAGCTAAGTATGAAGATAGAGTTGTGGTGGTGCAAGAAAGTCCATATCTGCAAATACATGTATAGTTTCTCATCTATAGAATATATCCACATTTGCGTGTGTGTGTGTGTGTGTGTGTGCGTGTGTATGACACCGTCTAAGCAAAGTCTTACCGTCTCCTACAGGATGGGGAACCTCTCATGGATATAGTCATCGCGCATGCAAGAACTTCCAAATCCCGTAGACACAAAGTGAATATTATAAATGTCGCTCGCGTACCAACTGGCACTGAACTTGCCTTAAGCGAATTAAACCGAGGGCGGGTGAGTGCGCGCGCACGCGCAAGCTCATGTACGCTCTAGTATACTTGTACATAACCAAAATAGAAGAGCCATAGTCGCCGAACCAAAAGCACTCGCAGTTTCTCTCCCCCTCTCTCTCTCTCTCTCTCTCTCACTCTTTTCCTCTCTCTTGCCCTCTCTATGGTCCTCTACCACCGTACAGATACTCCCTCAAACTCGGACGATATCCGTGCTGCATTTATATTTATGAAAAAAATACAGGGTTCGCAGACACGTGTAGAGGAATATGCCAATACTTCGCAATCACGAAATAAAATATAGGTATAGGGGAGAAGCACCATATATCGGATAGTCCCATAATATCGGATAGTTGCTTAATATCGGATAGTGGACTACCTCGGATTTTCCTATAGCAACATATGTTTTTGATTGCTATACACTAAAAACTAGCCGTAAAATGTCACTGCAAAACTTTTGGTTGCCCAGCAACAAAAATGGCACAACAGTGAACTCATGTTATTTCTCGCCGGTGTTAAAAATTGTTAGTTGTGTTGAAAAGTGTCGTTTTCATTAAGGTAAGTCTAAATGATTATTATTTTTTATTATTTTCGATGAACTGTATTTTATTTGGGTTATTTATGATGAATTTTATTTGTATTATTTATTTTACTCAATGAATATAGCATTTATTTTACTTAATGAATATATAATGTCCGCAAAAATAGCAAAATGTACAAAAATATTGCTGTTTATATTCGGCGATTAGATCTTAATATCGAATACTTAATCGAGCCTAATATTGGATATCCTTTTGTGCCTCAATGTTCCTACCTAATCAAAGATTAACTCATAAAGACTGATTTATCATAATTGCAAAGTTAGAACAATAAACGCTTTGTTTCATTTTATATAAAAATAGTACCCTAATATCAGATATAAGGAAAATGGAGTTTGAGCCCTTTTGTCGGACATCCAATTATAGGCAACCTTTTGGAAGTTCTTGGAAAGTGAAACTTTGCCTAAAAAATCATCACATAATTTTTAATAACAAATGAACTATGCAATACAAAAAAATCCTACGTACTTCCATAGACAATGTGTTTTTCTAGATATATTCAACATTTCAAGTGAATCGGTTGAAAATTGTCTGAGTTATGTTTCCGGCAAACTTAAAAAATGCAGTTTTGAGGTAAACGCTGCACAGCCGGCATTTTAAAATTAATCGCTTTAAAAAAAATATTGCATACAGTCACTGATATGTATGATAAACACCCATTTTTTAATCTCGATTTATTTTGTAGTTTTCCCGAAAAAAAAATCCCCAAAAGCCTATTTTTTCGACCTCTAGTGTGGACTAAGCCCTTCATCCCTTAAACACGTTTTTATCAAAATGACTTTTTGAAGATGGTGACCACGTCATCTGAAAAACTACAACCCCGATCAAATTCAAATTTTACCAACTTCTTTTGCATGTCAAAAAGCAGTGCTGAACGAGGGAATTTTCCTTTCGATGCATAGTTTCTTTTATCAATGAAAAAAGAGGCTTTTTTAAACCGAAAATCGATACTCGTACTTCGGACTGCGACCACTTTGTCAAAAATAAATATTCCATTAAATCCTTCGCCCAATTAGAAGACAAATTCATGCAAAAACTAAATGCGTTTGAATTTTTTATTTCGGATTATTTGTTTTCGAGCAGCAGTGGTCACCGCGAAGGAAGTTTTTCAAACAGCGGTCTGCACAAACCATTGTATCTATCACATTTATAAATATTGTTCAATACAAAAATTGCATAAGATACTTTAAACCATACTCTCCAATGTAACAAAAAAAATTCAAAACTGTGCACGTATTTCCAGAAAAAAATCACGAAAGTTCCTCTTTTTTCCTGCCGCGAGCTAGGTACAACCCGCTAAAATAAGATCGCAAAAAGTCAATCTGCGCAAAAGGGAGATCATTTTATCAGTTTAACCCTGGGCCGATTTGACCCAGTGCGACTATAAAGGGTTCAGAATTCGTCGCACGTAAACGATACCCACGTTCAGCGAGTACACACACACACACGCACACACACACACACACACACACACACACACACACACACACACACACACACACACACACACACACACACACACACACACACACACACACACACACACACGCACACGCACGCACGCACGCACGCACACGCACACGCGCGCGCGCGCGCACACACACACACACACACACACACACACACACACACACACACAAACACACACACACATATGCACATATATATATATATATATGTGCATATATAGGTTTAATATATAGCTGCATAAAATTGAATTTTTTAATTAAGCCCCCGATCGATCGCACATAGGGATGACCCGATCTCCCATGGACACACATGCACACACACACGTACGTTTTTACAAAAAGTAATAATATCTTCCGTGAATTTTCAATGGACGAAAATTACATAGACGGCAATTCACTCGCGACTATTTCGGGACCAGCTTTTTGGGGAAATTGATATCGCCATACGTATTCTAGAAGAGACAAATTGTTTCGGCCTTTCGACTCATCGTTCCAAATGAAAATATATTGATTATCTTCCGTATGTGTATACGTATTTGTGATGTGGTGTAATACGAACCTTATTTCAAAAGTCAACCAAAAGTTGCGCGATGTGTTGTGCTGCAGTGACACATGAATCGATACTAGAAATAATCACGCTTGTAGCATAGTCTTGTTTCAATGGAAGAAAAAGGATAGTTGTGTAAATTAGGAGTGCCCACGGTGCTTACGTGGAACATAACTTAAGTGTCCGCCGTCGTTTTTGTTGGAACGCATATATGTCATAAAGCATTGAAAAGTATTAGACACGCATTTTTTTTACCTGCAGAAAAACGGTTTTCAGGGGAGAAACCACCCCCAAAGAAAGGTGAGTCCGGGGGTGGTTTTGCAGTTTCACCCACAAGCAGTCCACCGATTTGAATTAAACAAAAATCAAAATTCTTCTAATGCAGAGCGATGAATAATCCACTATAGAATAATTGAAAAAAAATGAACTAAGGGGTGAAACGCTATTCTTTGAGGGGTCGTTTCCCCCCTTGGAAACGTCTTTTCGCAGATAACAAAAAATACGTGTCGAATAGTTTTCAATGCTTTATTGCGTATATGAGTTTCGACAAAATCAAAGGCGGGCACTTAAGGTAATCGTATCGCCAGGCTTCAATCCATAGGATTTTCATATTTTTTTCGTGAGCTCCACTAAATACATTAATAATCGTCTCTGTAAAATGTCATGGTCGGTTATCGACTACCTAATTACAGAGAAAAAAAAATAAAATTGCGTATTTTTATGAAGCAATTTCGAGACGACATGCAAAAACTCAATTTTCGGTCGCTACAAAAGTGTATATAATAGTGGGAATTCGTCAGATTCTTGAAAATAATCAGATTTACATACTTAGCACTTGCAGTAATCCAATGCTCTTAAAGTAGTACCTCCACAGAAGAGTTGAATTAAGAAATGGTTGAAATTTGACATATACGTTATTTAATACATTATCTAAACATCTGTGCAATTTGAATAAGTTTGACCACCCCAAACCTGAGATATTTGCACTTAAAGTTGGCTTGGTTTACACGTAACAAATGCGTTATGATGGGCAAGCAGAGCATGATTAATTCTACCGTCAAAACTAAAATTAAGAAATTGATAAAAAACGAGGGTAAGCTACAGTAAGATATCACGAATAATGTGAGAAAAAAAATGAGAATCATTCACCATCTAGTTTTCAAGATATAACCATGAGAAGCCTTCACAATTTTGGTGCAAAGCCTGGACAGTCCCGGTAAAAAGTTTACTGGCAATGGTCGATCAAAAACACAATACAAAATATATTTTACGGCAATAAATGATATCCATCGTATTATCTACTAGTACCGAGTCAATATTGCGTAGTTTTTAATTTTATTCATCACTAATTAAACCAATTATCAATCTTTTAAACATGAACATGGTATGTAAACTTTTGGTTGAGATTTTCGCAAAGTAACGACCTTAAAAAAATTACGCTTATCAACCTAATTTTTATGTAATATCAAGTTTAATTTGAACTTCCGGTATTGGATTTATTACCACTTGCTACGATGAAGAGACGTGACAGAAGGCAACAGCTGACTGTAGTCCTAACCTCATCTCACTCATTCGAATTTCTACACATATTTCATTTTTAACCGACAAATTTCGCTGACACAAATTTTCCACGTTTTTTACCAGTAGTGGCCCGAATACAATGTTGTATATTTCCCGCACCTGACATTGTTTTGACAGATCGACGTTGAAAAGCATGGAGGTTAAACTCGTCTGGTTGAGTAAAAAGAGACGGAAATACAACCAATGTTGCCAAATATCAAACCTAGAAATACTCCGCGAATCGTTTGAATAACTATTTTTCTAATTAAATGTGAACATTCATTCAACAGTTTACACATGGAAATAGTTAGTTATTACAAATTATTTTTTTTGCATATGTTAAAAATATGAATAGTACAAGTCTCAAGTATGATCAGTGGTATGACTAGCGTGAAGCGATAGGATTACGTTACTTGATGTTTCTTGGTAGAAAAGATAAACAGTGAGGAAGATTTCCCATAATTGCGTAACGATATTGCAATCGGACTTCGATAATTACGAGAAACGAAAAGCGACAATTTGCTACCATGGATAAGGACTTTTTTTCAAAATTTCTCCAGTAAAACAACATCTTATTAGGAACCAACAATGCATTTGCAAGCAAAGTAAAAACGGTTTAAAAACAGTGGCGTTTGTCACTCTAATACTCGACGTTCTCGAAATGTTTGCACCTGTCAACTTCCCACTATAAAAAAAACAACTGAAAACTGGAAAAAGTCAGTCTTTTTCCCGATTTGTTTGCTGTCAGTTAAAAGGCAAATAAATTTTCCTCAATCCTGGCAGCACAGCCTCCGCAAAATCAAAATTTATGACGGGTCATTTAGCATGGGACTCGAATGTCTGTACAGCCGTATACCCACTCTCGCGTGGCTTCTGGCGTTGCCGCGAGCGCAAAGGGATTGTCAAATGTGAAATAAGGTCTGCAGGTAATAATTATGACAGGACTGTGAAGAAAAGAAAATTAAAGTAGAATCTTGATGATCCGAACCTCAGTCATTCGAACCACGGATTAGTTTATCCGAACGCTCAATTATCCGAACATTGGCGCAAAATATGCGCTGCGATCTTAACAGAACCGCACAGGTTCGAGGGCCAAGTTTTTGCCCGATTGCCCACTGGCTTCTGCCGGCAATTTTAAGTTGTTTCTTCCAGCGTGTACAGATAAATGTGAACCGTTGCAAATTGTTTAGATCCTGTTTATTTCGCGTAGTTCGTACGTGTCAGACTTTAACTCCAAGTCTTTCGATACCATAATGTAAACATAATGAGCTTACGTTAGAGAAGAAACGTTTCAGGCCTGTCGAAGCCGAATTGGAAATCACAGAGTCATTAACAGAATTATTGGACATCAAAATGATAAAAATCGTTAAAAAAAAATTTAATTCGAAAAAAATAGAAGGAAAAATGGACCCACGATGAGACTAGTTTAAAAAATCATAGAATAGGTGACTTTATTTTAGATTTTTTTGAAAAAATAAAAAAAGGCGATCATCTTTAAAAGAAATAGTTTTTACTTTAGAATTTAAAAAAAATGTTAACTTGATGTTGTAATTGATAATTTTTTTCATATTTTTTAACGAAAGTATGCTTCAAAATGAAAAAGAATAATATGGAGCCATTTGTCGATATCTCAATTAGTTCAGGAGTTATCAGCGTTTAAACGTTTCCCAAACTTCTGAAATCGACATTCTTTAGAAAACTATAACTCCTAAAAGAGAAGACATAAAAATCTAAAAATTGGTGTGGATATTCATTTAATAGGGTACAATTTTACAAAAAAAGATCAGCAAAACCAAAAATGGACGAGTCCACGGGCTAGCTGAAATAGCGTAGAATATTTATATATCTATATATATATATATACACAAGGTGTAGTCCCATGGTTTTCGAGATATTGGACTTTATGTTATTTAAAACAAAAAAATCGTCTGCTTTTGGTTTTTCGCATGCCATTTCTACAAATGATATGAATCGACAAAAACTAAGCGACTTTTTAAAGTGAACGGCACGATATGCGTAGTACTTTTTTTTACACCGCGGGCTATCAAAGTCAAGTGTTTGAATTGGTTTGTATGAAAATTCTGCATAAGGTCTTTTTTCGCAAAGTTTTTTTTTTACATCTAAGGTTTAAACGAAGACTTTTCTAGATAAAACAAATAACCAAGAGTACTTTTTAAAAAACCGGGTAATCAAAAGTTATTATTTGTAGAAATGGCATGCGAAAAACTAAAAGCAGATGATTTTTATCTCGAAAACCGTGAGACTTTCACTAAACAGAAATTCCAGCATATAGTAGGATATGATCTGACCTATCGATAGTTGCAGGATTATCCATCCATAACAGGACACCCTGTATGAATGGATAATCTGTATATATATCTGTATATATATATATATATATATATATATATATATATATATATATATATATATATATATATATATATATATATATATATATATATATATATATATATATATATATATGGCTACTACTTATTGGTTACGATCCCATTAAAGGGTTGTAGGACATGTTTTTCGTTATCAAATAACTCAGTAATGCTGTATGCAAAAGTGAACTATTTTCGAGATATCATTATTTTTTTGAGAGAGAGGAAGGCAACTTAAAAAATTAATTAAAATAAAACCGTTATATGGAATGGAGCTTTATTATTATTTGTAGTTTGAGGTCGCAGTACCGAACCATTATTAACAATAAAATAAGAATAATCTGCAAACATTTTTGAAGTAGGGGTCCAAGACAGCAGGTCTTATAATTATTCTTATTTTATGGTTCATAATTTTTTTCACTGTGTCCTCAAACTACAAATAATAAACAAGTTTGATTCCATACAACAGTTTTTTAAACTTCATATTTAAAGTTTCCTATCCCTCACATTAGAGAAAAAAACCATATAGTTCTGTCTTGAAAATTGTTCACTTTTGCATAAAGCATTGTAGGGTTATTTGATAGGAGTAAACGTGTCCCACAACTTTTTTACAGGATCGTGACCAAGAACCGGTAGCCTGGTATGGATACCGGGTGCGGCAACAACTATTAGCAGTAGAAATATGTTATCAGACGTAGAAGACTTTTCCTACAAAAGTTGCCTAGTTCAAATGGGGTAATCTACGAGACTACGAGGTTCATCCAGGTGGAGGCGCTCCGGAGATTTTAAGGTCACCTCCATTTTTTCTAAATAAAACCACCATCTTTCAGAAATTCGACATGTAACTTTTTCTGTTCCAATTTCAATTTCTGTTGCATATTAATCCATTAGAAAAAGACATACGTTTCGATTACAGTAGAAATTCGATTATCCGAATTTTCGGTTATCCGAACGTTCGATTATCCGAACTGAATAATGGTCTTTTTTTCAGTTAAGGTATCGCCCTAAGGTATCCCTCTTTTTTCTCTAATGAAGCTGTTTCCTAACACTTCGAGATATTTTCAAAATGCATTTTTGCCCATATGTAGCTTCATGCATCAGATCGTATATACATTGCATGTAAATGCGGGAAACCGCCCTGGAATGGTTTAACCCTTAATAGTCACACTGGGTTCATGGGACCCAAACAAATTATTTTGATGCCGTATAACTTTTTTCCCCAATAAAACATAGATTTTTTTTTATATGCGTAAGCGCATCATTCTTTTCTTCTAAATCGCACCTCCGTTAGATGAAATAAATATACTTTTTGAAAAGTCCACAGAAACCGCTATGTCTATTTCAAAGTACATTGTTTCCAGATTATAAAACCATTTAAAAATTTTTTTTGTCAATAATTACAAGAGTTACAGCAATTTTTGTAAAAAAAGTCATTTTTCACGTTTTTTGTTGCATAATTTTTTTGCTCAATTAAACTGTAATTTTTTATTTCTAACCAATATCCTTGTATTAAACAAGATTCAAATTGTACCTCACTATTTTTTTTTATATCGCTCAATGCATCATTTCATTATTTATACCGATTTAAAAATGCCTGGGCCCCTTGGATCCAGTATAACGTGATTCTAGCTAAGTGTGACTACTAAGGGTTCAAACGCAATCAGAAAATAGTCCCACACAGCTGCTGTTCTTGAAAGGAATTCGAGGCTTAGCAGCCCGGAAACGGGCAACTACTATGAGACAGCCAAAAATTGATCATTATTTTAAGCCGTAATTGTGATTTAACTGCATAAGTAGTGGTGGTATAAAAATTGAAAGTTTATTCATTGTTAATTGCTATCAAATAAAACATTTCGGGTCGTTGAATTACTGAAGAGAATTTTCGATACTATTTATATTATATAAGTTGATTTTCCCAGAAATTCGAGAAATATTTCCGATCCTCCGAATTTTTGATTATCCGAACGATGTCCGGTCCCAGTTAGTTCGAGTAATCGAGGTTCCACTGTATTCCAAATTTCGATTATCCGAACCAGTTTCACTGCCAATTGATCCGGATAATCGAGGTTCTACTGTATAGAGTATAGCGCCGATACGTGCGTTGCGTTGGTTGCCCACGCGGTCTGCATGTTAATGAATGGCATCCCGTTGATCCTATCACGATACAGTCACCCACAACCATGTGTATTACACCCAAACGTGTGTGTACACGTACCGCGCGTAGTATATGACGTACTGCTAGTACAGCGCCTGACGACTTTGAATTATAATCGCGAGGGCAAATTAATTGGATATCGTTGGTTGCGGCGTGTTGATGACACGATTCGCGGTGAGGCAGTACGAGCAGTAACGACCCTGCACACAGAAGGCTCGTTGCGTGTGATCACAGTTTCTAAGTCTACGAGCAGCGACGCAGTTTCACCCCCTGTGGTGTCCTCCTTCTCTCTCTCTTTCTCTCCCACATTGTGCCAGGGCTTATCACCCCATCCCGACTCTTACCCCGTCATACATTTCTCTACCTGCGCTCACGTCACCAGCCCTGCTTTCATCCCCTTTGCGGCGTTTTAAAACTTCGCAAAAGTGCAGCCTCGGGGTTCTTTCGCTTTCCGCGCCGTTACATGCGTTCAATCACGAGCTTTTTCTCGTGCAGCCAACCCAACTTCGAAGAGCGATGATACGGCGTGAATTCACCGTGGAACGTCAAGACCGCGTAATCATATCTTCATACTAATTGAGCCTGCCTAGTATGATGGTCGACGCAGCACGGAAAGTATCCGCCTCGCGTGTCAAGGGCAAAACGGAGCTGGTCGACGAGCTCGAGGATCGAACTGGAGCGCTCGGAAAACGTCGAGAAAACGGACACACGTGTGTTTGAAATCCGTGCAAAACACATACATATATTTGCATTATACAACGCGCGGCTTGACGCAACTGAGCCCCACACGTACGAGGAGACAGGACGCTCAGTTTCCTTCCGGAAAAGCGTTGGCAAGGATATACTGAAACTTGGTGGAAAAGTGAGCGAAAAAGAGGAAGACGGGGATGGCTGAAATGGGCGGGATATGGCGAAGGGGTTGATGGACGTGGCAGGGGGTGGGTGAGAGAGAGCGAGAGAGAGAGAGAGAGAGATCGTAATTTCAGGCGCAACGAAAAATAGGAAAAGAAATCGGTCTTAAACTTTATAATACCCGGTGGAACTCGTGGGGTGTGTGGGCTGAGAACGAGGATCGGAGGAAGGATGAAAAGTTTGGACTCCCTGAGGCCAGCGGAGGCGCGAGGAAACGTACGCCCTGGTAGCTCACAAAAGCTCTTCCAGCTTTATCATGCCATGTAGAAACGCGCGAGTGCGATTCTACTTGGCGGTCCAAGACTTCAGTTTTACTCCGAACTCACTCGTCCGTTATGACGAACATTATTACATAATGCTGTATGTACACGTATATGTATATATATGACGAATGCATACACACATCTATACACGCATCATGTAATGGCTCCAGTCGGTCTCGGTGTACTCTACGTTCGCGTAACGAACGGACCTTCAGCTCTCCTATTTTTTTCCCCCTCGTCCCTGCTGTCTCCTTCTCGTTAAATATCCTGCCAGAGAGCCAAGTCCGTCAGGCTATTGCGTGTCTCTTGCAGTGCCCGAGAGATATGCTCCTTCGTCTTCGCGAATTCTTACGAAACTGAGAAGACCGATGGAATAAAAACTTTTCGTCAATGTATATAGATATACGTATGTCCGGGATGAAACTTGGAACAAATGCAACGATCGAGTCACAGCAGTCTAATGATGTATGCCATTGTTTTTACCGTGACGTGCGGATATCAGGGGAAAAAAGTGGTCCGAACAATTGCGGATTGTTGCCAAATCCTTGCAAACTGCGGGATGAAATATCGTTTCGCCGATTCGTCCGGATGTGGGATCTTGAAAGATTCTACGTGGATGCGAAGTCCAGCGGAAACCCGAGTGGAAAACCTAACTCATCACCGCCTGGTCACAAGCTAGTAAAATTATATTTGGACTAGCCGTGTTAGCGATTGACTACCCAGCCTTGTAACGCTTTGGTCCTCTAGTGGCTGAATACAAAAAATTAGATGGGTACTAGATAGAAAGAAATATCCCACGGCTGACCTAGATATTTCTGACCTAGCCATGACCTAGTTTTTTCAGTTAGCGACTGAGGACAAAAAAATATAGGTGGCGATTAGATACAAAAAAATTTGCGGCTATATATTTAAATTTTCGTGATTTTTTTTGCACATTATTTACATAATTAAACCCTTTTACGATATTTTTCTTTGTTCATTAATTAGGGTTATGATATGTGCGCTGTAAATATAGTAATAGTTCAATTTAAAATTATCGCAGACAAACGCTTACGCCGTAACGTGGTTTCGATCCCGGGACCTCTGGGTGATGAGTTGTGACGTTGTCCACTGAGCCAGTTCTACTTGTTTAATTTCTGAATTTTCTTATCGTCTACATATGTTACACTACACAATGTCAGATTATTGAAAAATGGGTGGATTAACAAATGTAAATAACATTATGGGATCAATGACTCAATTCCGTTCGCATTGAGAGCGATAATCGCATAGAATTACATAACCTTAAATTGTATTTGTCCGATCATTTATTCCGGCTAGTGCGGCCGCAGTCGGGAAGTATTAGCTAGGTCATCGCGAGATACCGACCTGAGGATTTTAGACATTCGCAACGTCATCTGTAACTCAGGTTGCTTAACCAACCATGAGCCAGTCGCTCGATGGAACTACACGTATTCACATAACCACACTTTATAATTTGTGACCAAGATCGGCTGGGCAGTGACTAGCCAATGGGTGCACAGCCGCAGTTAGCTGGCTAGGTCATAACGTGATACCTACTTGAGAATTTTTGCATTCGCAACGCCATCTGTAACTCAAGTTGCTTAGCCAGCCATGAGCCAATCGCTCGATATAACTACACGTAGTTACATAACCACACTTTATCATTCGTGAGCAAGCTCGGCTGGGCAGTGACTAGCCAAGGGGTGCACAGCCGCATGGCTGGCTAGGTCATGGCGAGATACCTACTTGCAAGTACGTATCTCGCCATCAGAATGTTTGCATTCGCAACGCCATCTGTAACTGAAGTTGCTTAGCCAGCCGTGAGCCAATCGCTCGGTGGGACTACATGTAGTCACATAACCACACTTTGTCATTTGTGACCAAGATCGGCTGGGCAGTGACTAGCCAAGGGGCGCATAGCCGCAGTTAGCTAGTGTTGGCTAGGTCATGGCGTCATGCCCACTTGAGCATTTTTTTTCTTTTGCAAAGCCATCTAAAACTCAAGTTAGCTAACCAGCCATGAGTCATTCGCTCGATGAAACTACACGTAGTCACATAACCTCACTTTGTCATTTGTGACCAAGATCAGCTGAGCAGTGACTAGACAAGGGCTGGATAACAAAACATTCATAATATTACTAGCTCATAGCGAGCCAACCATTGGTCAGTTCGTATGAGCTCAATTGGGCGAGCCAGTTCCTAGGTCAACTCAGACAGGCTAGAACAATTTCTACTCGGGAACGGCCAGTCTCAGAATGGCAAGGTTGAACGGAGCCAGCTTAGATTATGCTAAGACCAACTAGGCTCACCTAAAATCTTGTTATGCAGGGACTGTAGCAAGTGAGCGCGGTTAAGCTCACTCAACTTGCAGGTTCTGGTCAACGTACACACATACGAGCTTAGGCAAAATGTCCAATGTAGACGTACGTACGGGAAAGGTCGTGTGAGCTCGGTGAATTTAGGTCACGTTCGGTTGGACACATGGCCCAAATATCCCGCTGCGATTCTGGACGAACCATCGCCTGCGCTAATTTTGACGGGCGCGGAAACAGGAAACGCGCGATGCCGGAAACTCGATAAGCCCGCGTATTTCGCGAACGGTCGGGAATTCGGAAAGGATACGCCAGCTGATAGAACTTCACATCTGACTTCTATACCAATGGAGCAAGCTGGTTTTGAAGGTAAAGTTGATTATTGAATTGCGAACCAGTGGCAATTCGCCGATCGCAGTTGTGCACAGTGCGCAGTTGCTGTCGGTGGCCCGACAGGCTTGTGAGGTAAACTGGACAATGGGCTGACGGCGGAAACAATAGATGCATTCCCATAATACGCGCCGTTCCGAGCAAGTTTTATTGGAACAAGGTACCTGCGGGTAATGAGGCATGTCGGCTAATAAGGCCTGAGTGATGAAAATCGTATTTAAAATAACCGCTCACGCTCAAGACCAAACTGACAGACGCATATTGCACAAATATTTCGCTACAAGTTTGCGGACGCGCCATACCCCGCTCCTCGCTGCCAGCGTTGCATCATCCATCATAAGACGCGGCTGCGCGGCACCAATAATAAAAATCGGTCCGGATAAATCGTAAGTATTTTTTTGTAATGTTACACTTATCTATGTAAAATCACAGTCTTATCTTTATTAATTCAAGCTTCGATGATCATAAATATTTGCATAACGTATCGTGGTCCAAATATTTTTTATTTTGTTTTTCTTACATACGTGGTCGACGGTTATTAGTAGTAATACGGATTTGTAGCAAAGTTTGTTTGTTTTATAATGTTTTTACATTACTTTTAAGATGTTACGATAAGTAGTTACATAAGTAGTGCGCATGTTTATTACTAATTAAATGATCGTTATTTTTAGTGCCTCGATCCGATGCCTCCAAAACGAGTGTTGTGGTCAGAAAACGACGTGGTGTCAGCTGTCCGAGCAGTGTAAAGAGGAACTTGGAGTTCATACAACGCTCCAGAAGATTATTGATCTCTAATACCGGATATATTACGTATAGTTTGATTATTTAAGTATGTGAAAGCCGTAGGCCTTTTTATCCTACCATAGCAAAATAAAACCTACTATCAAGGTTTTCAAGATTGTTTTATTTTGTTTTTGTTTATGGTACAAGTTAGCATTTTTCGTTTATATTTTATAGAAACTGAACTTGAATAATGATTATAATTAAAATATGTCGATTAAATTGGATATTTTTCATTTTATTTCGAATATCCCTTAGCTGGGTCTTATTACCCGTATGTACCTTATTTGTAGGGCGTGAAAGAAGCCGGAGCTCTCCCTGATAAGGCCCTATGCAGGCTTTCCCAGGTGAGGCCATAAACAGGCTTGTCCTATAACTGCCTCAGCAGTCGATAGATGCACATGACCTCTTATTTTCCATATGGAAACTTCGATTCAACAGCATCGTAGCTTTGGAGTTTCGGTGTATTCCTGAATTCCATAAAAACGGTGTTATGGACTCACGACAAAAAACGTTATGCAACTCGAACTGCTCGACATCTTCCAAGATGTCGGCAGCTTTCTAAATCTCAGAGCACAGATCAGAAAGTGTCATTGTCGTGGGAACAAGGTATGTATAACCTAATCGTGCTTATAGGTGTCGAACATGTTATTCATACGTTAAAGGTATCGGGCGCGGATCAAGCATATGCATAACGCTTGATAAATTCTTTAACTGTATGTATATACGGATCAACGACAGCACGATGTTTATATTATAAGTCATCTCAACAAAACATTCTAACACCGAGAACGCAGCTCCGATCTGTACGAAAGATTTTGAGCAAGCCGTAGGAAAAGTGATCCACACCCATATAGGGTCGCCTGTCGTAACAAAAATGCCAGCATTCAGCCATTAAATCGTTTGCTGATAATCGGCCAATAATTCGTCGACCAGCATTGGGGTAAGCGGATGAACGGCTTGCCAGATCTATGCCAGCCATTCGTGGGCCAATACTATCGCACCGATAATATGGCGATCAGCATTGGGGTATCGTAGGCGGATGAACGGCTTGCCAGATCTATGCCAGCCATTGGTGGGCCAATACCATCGCACCGATAATATGGCGATCAGCATTGGGCTATTGTAGGGGGATGAACGGCTTGCCAGATCTATTCCAGCCATTGATGGTTTGTTTTTGGGCGTTTTGCAAATGCAGGTCGTCAAACTGTAACACGTAAAAACAAGGGATGAGGTTTCGAAAAGCATATCCCACTGATGAAGCTGAAATTTTGCACCGACCTTCTTTTCAATATTTTAAGAGAACCTTTAAAAGGATATTGGCGACTAGCAATAGTTTTCGATATATCGTACATTGAAAGTTATTTATTGTACTGCGCTTCTACTATATTAAATAAACCCAAATAAACCCATCCCACATGGCAAGTGATATGCACATACGGGCGAGCACTGTTTGCCAGGAAGCAGCGCAGCCGGAGGAGTGGGGGGTATCTATCGGATATATAGATATACTCGTATGGTGTGAAATAATAAACTTTACAATGCGATATATCCAAAACTATTGCTAGTCGCCAAAAATCCGTTAACGGTTTCTCTTAGGATAATGAGAGGAAGTTCGGTGCAAAATTTCAGCTCGATCAGAGGAGTATGCTTTTCGGAACTTCACCCAAAACGAGCGAGTTATTTTTACAGCCTAAATGGACCAAAAAAATTGTCGGTAAACTGTAATGTCACGAATAAAATTATCGGCATAAAAGTAAGGAACGAACAAACGATGGATTCTGTAAGTCTTAGAATGGCTAAGTGGGTAGGGCGCTCGACACTAGGAGAAAGGCGCAGGTTCGATCCCGATGAAAGGTAAAAACTTGAACAATGCAGCAAGCGTTTTTAATGCAATTATTCTATGTACATGGACATAAGTAAAGCATAAGAAAACAAAAAAGATACTACTAGAATCTTTATATTCATAATTTGTCAATTTTTTGTTTTTCATTTTCGGCAGCAGATCCGGCAGCCGTTGCTGGGCCAATATGGGCGTATGATAGTTGGCCAAGTCTTAGCAGCCATTCATGGTTTACCATTACCAACCATGCATGGTGCGGATCTGGCCCGTTTATATAGCCATTACCGCGCCATCGTTTGTTCTCTGGCAACCAGTCGTGGGCCATTGCTGTGCCGATTGTAAAACCCTATTTGGGCAATGCCACGGATTAGCAGGGCAACCGCACGATTCGGAATAAAAATACTGCAACATAAAACTGGTTCGGCACCGTACAATTATATTACTCGAATCAAAGTAATACTTATAACTATGAGGTATTATAAACTTAAAGTATAATAGTATAGTATAATTATACCGTGTAATTATATTACTTAAGTAATATAGTACAATTATTGAAGTAATATAATTGCATTTTTTGTAGCCAAGTTTAATAAAAAAAATGTTGACAAATGTGTACTAGGATTTGAAATTGATTGTCGAGTCTGTATGTGCACCGGCTGCGTCAAAGAGTATTATAATGACCTGACCAGGCAACCCAATTGCGGCCAGACCAGGAAACCCGATAAGGGCTTGATCAGGAAACCTGATAAGGGCCCGATTCAGCAACCCGATAAGGGCCTAATCATGCAACCTGATACGGGCCTTATCAGGTAACCAGGTAAGGCCCATATGTGACATAACGTTAGATTTTCTAGCAGGGCGCTTTCAGGCAACCTGAACGCGCCCTGAATCGGGCTCCATGAAAATTTCTACGCGGGAAGCATCCCTATCCTTCTGGCAGTAACTATGGCTGTAAAATATTATTGTCCCCTCAGGGAACTATAAAATATAGTTAAAATATGGCTAGAAACACTTACGAAGTAAAGATCCCTTGTGTTACTCGGAGTTCATCATTCATGACTACGTGTGTTCATGATCACCTATCAGTGAACAGAATTCGGAGGCGATCGAACTAAACGTGTGGAACGGAATTCTTGGAGAGACCGCAAAATTTAAGAAAAAAAAATCGATTCCTTTAAAAAATCAGCTTTTAAAAACAGACGTGACTTCTTCACTTCGATTTTCGCCCCGACATGTTCATCTGGAACGGCAATGCTCGAATGGAAGTCGATCGATCCATCAAGGAGACATTTTTATAACGATGATGGGCTGGTGCGGAGTGATCGAAGACTGAGTGGAGTTGATGAAACGGAGCAAGTCGATAGGCAAGGGAAACTACAAGTTGGAGTGTGTGACGAGACAGAGACGAAGAGAGAGAGAGAGAGAGAGAGAGAGAGAGAGAGAGAGAGAGGAGATAAATTGGCTGAAATTAGGTCTGCAAGAGGGCAGAACCACCGAGTCAAGAGTCGGTTACGGATTATACTTGAGTTAGGGCCAATAAATTAATTAAAACTCGTGGCGAAAGCTTGCGAGGTGTGAGAGGTGGGTAATGGTGTTACCGTGTTATCACGTTATCTGTATTCTCACATTTTCTATATGCCGAGGGATTTCTTGTCTCTGTATATCTATACACACACAAGTGAATTCAACCCAAACACGACTTCTGTATAGAAGTGGATGCATGAAAAGGAAGTCTCGATCGCTATTCATTTACGATTATTATGTGCGGAAGGCTAAGATAAAATGGGTCGTTTCATTTCAGCAGGATGTTTTCCTGATGGTGGAAGCATTCAGTGATAAACTTGCGGAAAAAGGCAGAAAATTGGGGGAAAAAATGTTATCCGATGAACGAAAGGATGCACAGCATTACCGGAGGGCGTTTTTTTTCGCGGCAACTATCTTCCCCAGTTCGGCATTATCCACATTTTTTCAATAGACTTCCCCCTTCGAGTCGAAATTAATTTTAGTTGATACGCAAGCGGGCCTTGGTTTGCACATGTTCATGAAAAATGTAATTGGCAGAGCGGCGACGAGTGGTTGGATGCGCACATAGTCGGAATGCTCGAACGAATGGAAACTCCTCAGTGCGAAAGTTATAAAAGCTGCCATACATTTCTATAGCAGCTTGAACTTATCCCGGAAAACTCTATTAAACGACGACTCTCGTTCCATCCCCTCTTGGCCCACGCGATGCCAGCCGGCCCTGGCAGAAGGCTTAAAATGTTCTTCTCGCGCGCTCATTTGTAAGCTGAAAAGGGGAAACCAACGGAGAAGTATATGCTCCACGTCAGGTTATTAGAGAAGAAGATGACAGGAGAGTTGGAAAAGTAAGGAGACTGAGAAAAAAAAGTCAGAAAGTGCTTCTGCCTTGTAGAAGAAAGTACGTGGAAAGGAGACGATTGGTTGTGTATTCTGTTATCCGCTTCCCCCTCCCTGCTCTCTTGGCCCATTTATATTTCCTTCTCGCCTGCTCTCGGCCTTTTTTCCACAGTGCTCCTTCTTTTGCTCTTCTGATTATGGAAAAACTGCGTGTGGCTCGAGCTTAATTGACGGAGATGAGGGCAACTGACGATTCCGTTCTTTCTTCCTTCGCGGTCCTTATGCCCCTCCGTGGACCATCTTTCCGGCGAGGGCGATCGAGATAAGTGAGATGTTGAGGATCCGGTCGCTCAGCTACTCTCAGGAAGGTGCTGGGGCAACGCAAAGGAATAATGGCGAGGTAAAAGTGACAGGTGAAAAAGGATAGGAGCGGGAGAGAGCAAATGGTGATAAGTACGTGAGAAATTGAGGCTCGAAGAATTGAAAAGTATAACTAACATGAACATCGTATCTTTTGATGGGTGCACTGTGAAAAAAAATCAATTGAATCAAAAAAATATATTGGTCGATTCACGTAAATGTCTGATCGCGGAGTGCCACCCATATATGAGATGGTTACAATACTATAAAATATTCGAAAATGTGATTGATTCAATTAACATATTATTTTATTTGAAAATCTCTTCTGTTCTCTGAATATCTACATTATCCGTCAAATAAAATGATATTCTATTGAAATAATTCTATATACAATCCGTAAATGTATGGATGAAATAATTAAGCGGTTGCTACAACATTTTTTATTTCGTACAAAAATATAATCAATAGAATGAATTATTTCTTCACTACATCAAAACGAATATACTATGAGACGTAAGTTTTTCAATTTGTTTTAAATCTTAAATAAAAAGTGAGCATGAGATGATCATCCACGATAATAGTGGAGAAAATATCAGATAGCCATTGGAATATCCATGGAGAAAATATCAGATATACAACTGATAAGAACAAATACTACACTTTGATCTTAGCCGCAGCCCAAGAAGCGATACTCTTTTGAGTTTCTCCGGCGTTTAAGTAGATTTTCGGTTCGGACTACGCTTACGAGAAACGAGCGAGGTTGCGGCTTCTAGCGGTTACTCCGAGAAACACGGGTTTCTTCACACCTGTAATTGCGGTGGCGCTCGGCCATGATTTGGTTGAATTTTTCCAACCAAATGCGCAAGAAACAAATTTTATTTTCGCATAATTTTTTAACCAATTCAGACATTTGCCTAATATTTCTCAATAAAAATAAAATATTAATATTTTACCGAATAATGTACTTGAAAATCAATATCGGATATGGTGAAAAAAATAAAATTATATATTTACTCAATAGAAATTTTATCTGAATCAAACGAGCGAAATTCAATTGTGCTTGTGTACTCGAATCAACAATATTCATGTTATGAATTGAAACGCTTTTTTTTGTTCATTGCAGAACATCCATTCAAGACTATATAATTTGTGCGCGATAATTTTTTAGATAGTTTCAATAATATATTGTTCCCGGCTAACAATATATCTTTTGAATGAAAAAAAAAACTTTTGATTTTATCATGTTATTACAGTCAATAGCGTTTTGTTTGGACTAATAAATTTTATTATTTACACCAACAATTTTTCAATTGAATCAACGAAATTTCATTCAATAACACGAATGATATTGGATCAATGATTTTTTTTCTCAATGTGTTCGGAATAGACGAATATTACGGGAATGGACAATTGAAGTACAAATTGAGTGACCATTATAAAGATAATACAAAGATTGACCGAGTATTTATAAATCACTCCTCATTACAATACTAATATGCTTATTGGTATTGCTGAGGTTGGCTGAGCACGGCTTTCAAGCCAAATCTACCATGTTCCTAAGGATTCGAAATCTCGTGGCAAATCATTGTGGCTTCGTCTGATGTGTGGGCGTATGTGCAACCAACCCATCGGGGAGATGGCCTCTTTTTGGCTGTAATGATAAAACGCTCGATAAGGATCGTTTGATGTCGTCGCAATACTCGCCGTCGTCAGAGTAGTCGGCGATTAGTAGGTTGGAAAGGGCACGGATCGCTTCGTGCGATGTACTTCGATAAACATAGTCATTTGTCAAACTCTTGGTAGAGTCGGAGATCAAAGGTGTTACCTACAGGAGAAGACGGAAATTTCAACCTGAATGTATGATGAGATCTTCGTGATGCGTCAACATTTGAAGTTGACTTACCAAACGTTGATCGTTCGCAAACTGAGCTGTCGTCTCGTAGAGGAAAATCAGTACAGCCGTAATGAGACTGAAAATGCGATAAACGTCGAGCGAGATCTCAGGTACTGTGGGATGATCCCATATAGTGGCGGCTTATCCCATTGATTTACAGATTTCGCAAGATCGAATGAATCAATATGTTATTCTGTTCATTGAACGTTTAATGTTAAACCCTAGTTAGTACTCTTAATATACATTCCGCTTAACGGATTTACAGTGTCTTCCCACGAGGACACCATTTCCACCGCTGTCATTCCGTTTTTTGCTATTGAGATTTCTTCGGAGGCAAGAACGTAGGAAGAAAAATCACCAACGGTAACTCCAGTACATATGATTAACTCTAATTAGCCGATGCGCAGATAAGCGGCACTTTTCTTTTTAACAATAATGAGTTTCCTCTAGTGCATACTGTTACATCCTAGCGAATGTCCCTTCTCTCATCTAAGTTTCTTATCTCGATTATTCCCAATATCCTCATTTGTCATCATAAGCGTATTAAATGTATAAATCTAAGAATAAGACGCGTAACAGCATTAAACGGAACCTGCGTACGTGCCGCGAGCATATTCAAATCACAGCAATATACGTGGGTCATTTGATAAGTACCTAGCCTACAAATGAAAACACCAAAATTTTGCTAAAAACAAAATTTATTTTTCAATGTAGTCTCCTTTTAGTTGAATACACTTGGCCCAGCGGTGTTCCAATTTTTTTAACCCCGTTGAAAAAAATGTTATCTCTTGGTCTGCAAAATAGGCCTCCGTGGCGGCGATTATTTCGTTATTTTAGTGGAATTTCTTCCCGGCGAGTGAATTTTTTAGATTCGGAAACAAAAAAAGGTCGCACGGAGCCAAATCTGAAGAATACGGTGGATGGGGCAGCAGTTCATAGCGTAATTCGACCAATTTAGCCGTGGCGAGCGCGGAGGTGTGAGCCGGTGCATTATCATGGTGGAAAAGCACTTTCTTTCTCGACAAATGGGGCCGTTTTTCTTTTAACACGGCGTTAAATCGGCTCAATAGTTTGGCGTAGTACTTTCCCGTGACCGTCTTGCCCTTCTCCAGGTAGTCAATAAAAAGCACACCTTAAGAATCCCAGAAAACAGTGGCCATCACCTTTCCAGCCGACGGGACCGTCTTCGCCTTCTTTGGAGCAGGTTCACCGGGTAAGGTCTACTGTTTTGACTGCTCCTTGGTCTCTGGAGTATACCAGTGAATCCATGTTTCGTCGACGGTCACGTAACGACGCAAAAACTCTTTTGGATTGCGATTAAACAGCTCCAAACACTGCTCTGCAGTGGTCACACGAATGCGCTTGTTGTCTGCAGTCAGCAAACGCGGCACCCACCTTGCCGACAGCTTTCTCATGCCCAAAGTCTCATGTAGGATATGCCACACGCGTTCTTCTGAGATGCCTACTATCACAGCTATCTCGTGCACCTTTAATTGGCGGTCTGACAAAACGATATCGCGTATTTTTGTCACGTTCTCCTCCGCAGTGGCTGTTTTTGGAGCACCTGGGCGTGGATCATCAAAAACCGACGTACGACCACGTTGAAACTCGTTATACCAAAATTTAACGGTCGCCATCGAAGGAGAAGCAACCCCATACACTGCATCCAAGCGTTCTTTAATTTCGCTGCGCGATTTCCCTTCCAAAAACAAGAATCGAATCACCGACCGATATTGTTCTTTCTCCATTCTTTCAAAAATCAACGGACACACTTGCTTTCACACGCTCTCAAAAGAGAACTACAAGTTCGATCCGGCTGAAATTTTGTCAGTAGCCGTCTACAAGACGGTACTACACTATAGTGTATTTCTCTTGCAATAGTTGCACCATCTAGCGGTGAGGCTAGGTACTTGTCAAATGACCCACGTATACACGATAGCAGCATCGCCACAGTCATTGACTTTTCCCATCACATTGGCTTTCAACAAGAACACGATCTCAGGCAAATATTCCATGAAAAGCCGCAGCTCAAAAAATCAAACAGGAACTCACCCCCAAAACTTTACGCTAGCCATCCGCATGGAGACAAAGAGAAGTCTGCATGATCCGACCCGGTAACCAGAGCGGAGTATGAAAACATCCGGGCCGTCCGAATCAAACGGTCACCGCGCTACCGCGAACGACTTAGCGCGAATTTCCGCTACACACCTCATGCGCGTTCCGTTAAGGGGAGATATACACCTAGATGGTCGAGGTCGAGGATTTAGAAGCCATGAACATTCCGTCGACCGTAGAAGACCTACACTGTGGGCCTGGTATCGATGATTCCATGTAAGTTGACAAATTTCATGATTTATTCATTCCCAAATTTTCAAACGCGTTTTTCTCAAAACCACGTTTTTCAAATCGGTACCCAAAATTTCTCGAAAACCAATGAACCGATTGCCTTGATGTTTTTTGTGGTTATTCTATACACCATTATCTAGTACTTGTCATAGGATGCTAAGGAAATACATTCAAGTAATGTCTTCCCGGCCAGAACATTGATATTTCCCAACATGGCGACAAGGCGTTCAAAAACCACGAATGACCTGGCTTACTTTTTTGCCTCATAAAATAATTTGGGTATTCTTTATGCTCCAATCACTAGTTAACGTAATCCCGGTATTTGTGATGAGCATTGTTATCCTCGTCGATTATTATTGAAGAAATGAATGCTTTTAATTATAAATAGAATTACAACAGCTGTATTAGTTTCATCCCAATCAATTATAAATATATTTGATGAGGTGAAAAGCAAAGTAGCTTTTCCTCAGTTCTTAAAAACAGCCTCCACTTATCAGAACATGTCAATGTTCTGGCCGGGGAGACGTTACGTGAAGATGTACTTGCTCGGAATGTATTCGAGTCAGAAGATTGTAATTTCCGAACATAAAGGGTAAGCCGTAAAAAACGATTTTGTGACCTTCCCGGTTACTTCTATGGGAGGGCCCGATCAGGCCAATCAGGCAAGGCAAGTCTGGTCAGGGCCGAAGACAAAGTAAGAAATGCCCGGTCACATTTCTGCACGGGATTTTTGCGGAAACGGGTCGGAGAAATAGCCGTCGATATCGTTGCTCCCCGTCCAGGAATGGGACTGGGTATTCCCTCTTTTGTGTTAGGCCTAGAACTTTGTACTCGGCCAGAACATTGACATTTCCTGGAGGGGAGTCTAACTTCAAGGTATTCCTTTCCCGAAGGGCCGTATTATGTGGGGCCGTATTTTGTGGGGGCATTTCTGAATTATCGGTAAAACACAGTGGCGCTTAATAAAAATAAGTTACAATCAATGATACCCAACATTATACTGGAATAAAACATTTCGTGCGAATTTAGTAGATTTAGACATTTTTACATTTGTTTCTGAAAAGTCGCGGCTACGAAAATTCTCCTGCTAGTCACATTTTTCTAAGTTTATCATGACAACCAATTCATAATCAAGAGTCATTAAGTGTATAAATTATTTGATGTAAATGTCACCAGCCTGCCATCTCCATAAAACGCCGTATAAATAAAATTATTTTTAGTCGTAATTTTTCGTTAAAAGTTCGGTAACCTGGCTTGAAATTTGACCAACATACTGAAATGTAAAATATTTTTACTTGATTATAGACGAAAATCAGTTAATTGTTAAACATTCGGGTTCGTAAAAGGAATACTTCAACACCGAGGTCACCTTGTCAGGAAGTATCAATGTTCTGGCCTTCGAAGAGTATGTGGCTTTCGGATGGCGGCCGTGTTGAGGATCAGCGTTGTGCCGATGTTTCGCAAACGTTACCGTCTGCATGATTAGAGCCGAGAGCTCCGATACTGAAGCCTTCGTGTCTCAGGTATTCCTTATATAGTTGCAGTCATCGTTCCAGATGACTGCACCTGCCGATCAGATGTTTTAATTGATCAGCTGGTCAATTAAAAATGTTCTGACCTACCTGAGAATGTATTTCGCCAACAGATTCTCGGCGACTTACTGATTCTTTTCCTAGTCAGTCTGCCCCCGCCCTATTTCCCTATCTTTTGTCTATGACGTTTCTGGCTATTTACCGCTTGTTTCCCGGCCAATTCCTGATCAGTTCCCGGAAAAGGGAATGACGGATCGGGGCCTAGCCTACAGCCTGTTACACGGCGAACCTGATCCACCCTTCAAGGGTTGACCATGGTCTGATATTGTCTAAGGAAGGCAAATAACGGGCAGTACTTTTTCCTGACTTAAATCTGTACACGGGTGATAAGACAATGTGCTCACTGGTCCTTGATTCACTCCAATCAACAACGACCCAGTACACGTTGAAAAATAAGAATATCGTTCTGTTAAGTCTTCGAGATGATTCAATCCTAATGTAGATATTTCTGAAATCAATCATATATATAGTTTCATTGAATAGTCATATACATGGAAATTGATCATTGAATAGTCACACGCATGACAATTTATCTACCTGTAAATAGCAGCCAGAATCTAGTGATTAATTTACCCCAAAAGCACCAACTCGAAGAGACCACATCAGACAAACATATTGCCGTAAGCGATCATCAGTGCATGTTCCTGATGCCCGAGAATTCATGGCCAGAAATAAGTTGCTCAGACGTATATAGCTAAGGCTTAGCTAAATGTATCGTGCTTGAATACTGGATAGCAAGCTAGAGCCTGTTAGGCAATTAAAAACGTTTACAGAGTTACATGCCTCTCATAAATAAATTACTTATACTCCCGTTAATAATTTTTCGTCTTTAAAAAAAACCACATTAAAATTATTTGAGAAAAAAAAACTTTTGCTGAGAGAGGGAGAGAGAGAGAAGGTGAGAGCCATTCAGGGAAGGGAAGAAGTTGCAGCGAAATTGCCTCCGGCCCCCGATGAGCGGCAGATTTTCAACCTTGCATACAATGACCTACAAAAAAGCACGGGAACAAAGATTTCTGTTGCATTCTGACGTATCGTAGTGCACATGCATTATGTAAACGTATATATCGCGGAGTAGTATAGCATACCGCGAACTAACCAAACGTGGGAGACCGAGAGAGACAGAGGGGGGGAGGCAGGGTGGGAGGGAGAGGGGGGGGGGGAGAAAAAGGAACCATAGATACAGAGACGAGAATGCTATGAATAATTTTCCGACGAGAAAACAATTTAGGAGTCTGGAACTCGAGGCTTCCATGACTCCCTGGCATCCGGTTCTCTGGCTTTTGGGGATACTTCGGATCCCCATGCGGTTCTCAACGGGTTGCGTTCTTGCCCGCGCCATGAGACTATCGTACTCTGTTCTATCTGGGGCTTCGAGTAAGATGAGCCATCTATAATTCAGGAGCAATCCGGAATTTCCATAAATAAATTAAGGAAAAATGAAAAACAGAATATTATTCGGAGCCCTGCCTGATCTCCTTGTTCTAAGTTCTGATCGGATCTTCTTTGTTGAGTTCAGATAAGATATTTTTCGTTAAAGCTCCGACCATATCGGGAAGCCCATTGTTAAGATAACAAAAACTCTTCGACACTGGTTTCAACATTTCAGAAATATGCGAACAAGTACTTTCTACCGCTCAATTGCACGAGAAGCTTGACTACTGGCAGGGAGAAACTATAGAGAGTTCATGTTACTTGCTCGTATAAAAAAGACCGTAAAGTAAAAAAAAAAACAGTTTTTCCTTCCACTCCCCATATTATCTTTATCGCATCGAATCACAAGAGAAGCGGCTTAGCGCAGCGTGGTACGCGAGCACGTAACAAGGTGTACCTGCCACTCGTTTTTATCCGTTATAAACCACCGTGACAACGTGTGTCACGACCGTGGCCCTCATTCAGCCAGTTCACGATATTCTACTTCATAAAATCGAATTCTGCTTATAATCTACGTTCGCAACAAAGTCTGATGGTGGATATTGAAAATACACAGTTAATCGCAAATTCAACTTATTTTTTAACGTAAATATTATATTGTTACACTGAAGCACTGATCTAACGCTGCGAAAAAAAATACTGAATAACAATCGGCGACAGTTTCTAGTGTACACAAGTCCACTTCAATGAACGGCGTCAACGAATTTTATTTTGAGTCGTTTAAGGGGTCATGCTTAGTTGTAAAAATCGAAAAATCACTTTTTTCGAAACTATATTTTGACAGTACATCTTATACATGTTCCCTGAAAATTTCAAGGTTATCCGATCAAAGTTGACAGATTTATAGGCCGTTATGTCGACGCCCGTCGGAACGCTCTGAGCAGCTTTCGAAAATTTAGACGCTTTTTTTCTCGAAAGTACGTTTTCAAAGTCGGTGAGCACTGTGTGTCAAAAACTACGGCATAGATTTTTCTAAAATTTATAGGGCTTTTCCTAGATGTAAAATATAGTAATTGATCGAAGGATTTTTTTTCGCCGTATTCTTTCGATTTGATAAACGAAAAATGCCCATTTTTTTCGCCAAAATCAAGAATTTGACCACGCGCAATTTTCTTTGAATTTGATATTACGGAAATTCTTGGAACCTGGTTTAGGAGAGTGCACCCCAGAAGACGTTTTCGAGGGTTTGCGGAAAGTTTCTGGAAAAACAATTGCCCAAATGACAATTTCCCGAATCCCATTTCTCGATAACAATTGCCCGAATAAATTATTTCTCAAATACAATTTCCCGAAAGAACAAAAACAATTTACCGAATGAACAATTTCTCAAATACAATTTCCCGAAAGAACAAAAACAATTTACCGAATTAACAATTTCTCAAATACAATTTCCCGAAAGAACAAAAACAATTCACCCAATAAACAATTTCTCAAATACAATTTCCCAAAAGAACAAAAACAATTTACCGAATAAACAATTTCTCAAATACAATTTCCCGAAAGAACAAAAACAATTTACCGAATAAACAATTTCCAAAATAAACAAATTCTCGAATACAATATCCCGAGTAGACAATTTGCCGAATGGACACTTTACCGAATGAACAATTCCTCGAAATGGACAATTTTCCGAATGAACGTTCTCCCGAATGAAACATTTCCCGAACAAATATTTTCGACGATTTTTTCGGTTATTGATTTCGGTATTAGCAGGCGCCATAAATATACGTTCCCACACTTAGCATAACCCAGAATCAACGACGCGAGCGTTGTGTGTTCTGAGTCCTTTTTTTTTCTTTAAAAAAATGTTTATATTTATATTTAACCCAAACAAAACATTTGTCCATTAGGAAAATTGTCTATTCGGGGAATTGTCTATGCGGAATATGGTATTCGAGAAATTGTTCACCTGGCAAATTGTGTACGAGAAATTGTCCGCTCGATAAAACGTCTTCGGAAAATTGTTTATTCGGGAAATAATTTTTTCGGCAAATTGTATTAAAGAAATTGTCATTCGGGCAATTGTTTTCGAAGATTTTTCCGAAAACGGTTTTCGAGAGGTGCTTCCCGGTCATCGACTGTGAAACGATGATAATTCAATATTTTTACACAAAAAAATTACAGTGTTCTCCAGCTGATAATTTTGAAATACATAATTTCTGTAGAAATTTGTCATTACGATTAAAAAATTCCAAAAATGAGCCATATTCGACTGTTACAACTAGGCATAACCCGTTAAACGATTGAGAATTATTTTCTACATTTTCTCCCGAAAAATGTCGGATCCATTGCATTCAACAATTGACTGTATATTCGTGGGACATTTTTGTGGGACAGCAAGAGACAGAAAGAAAGATGAAGAGAGAAAAGAGACTTTTCGTCTGAAAACAAAAAAAATAAGAGGACTAGAAAAACTCATCCGGTGTTTGGCAATGACTATTGCATGCAAGAGAGAAACTCCACGGTTGGGGAGAGCCGTTCAAGTGCTCGCGAAATATCGTATTCTATCTCCGTACAGCCGGTGTGCTGCACACACACCCCCTGGGGTATACGTGCCTCGGGTTCAACGGTTCTACAGAATTCACGAAGCTCGAGATTATGTTGGTCGACTCGTTACAGGATCTCCTCTAACAATCTATACTGCTGCTACCGCTGTTACTGCGCACGAGAACCGAGAGTTTATAATACTATTCTCCAAAGTTCACTCCGTATTAAATTTAAAATTCGTATATGCGTATACACGTCTTTCATCGAGAGATGGGAGAGCCCGAGCTGCCGATTTGAATTCAGAGTTAACTAGAGCCCCACGGAATTTTCACAACCTTTTTACGAAGTGTTCTTTGCGTGCGAGAACCCAGTACGTAATCAACGGGCGACAGTGAGGAGACGAGAGCGTGTCAAGAGGATGCGTATGAATAATTTCGTATCTTTCGATGAAACCTTCGACCCTTTTTCATTCTCGACGAATTGTTGTTTGTCACCTACTCTTCTGACGCGTCGTAGTTCAGGCGAGAAATTGTTACATTTTTGGAAGTTTGCATCGGTTTGTAAAAGGATTTTCCTTTTTTTCCCATTTTCATTCTTATCTGAAATCATTCTCGACAGGTTTAGGTTGTAGGTCTCTAATGAAGATGTTAAAAAAAGTTTGCCGTAGCTTTGTACTGTGAGAAAAGAATTGGTATTCGGAAAAAAATTATATTTCGTTGCGTTCCAACCATGCAAGCTTTAATATCATTATTTCCCACATGTGTGGATGTATGTGTATTTTGCGTTGTTAATGTGATGTGAATATCGATGAATATATTTTCATAGCACTCACATTACGTGCTGTCGTGTTGTGAATGATGTTATACTTGCATTTTGCATTTCATCAACAGAGTGAGAGGGAGAGAGCGAGGAAAAGAGAGATCTTTGAGAACATAACGCCCGAATAACGTAGATGACGACGTCGCTGCCCGTGTCTGCCCGAACACTGACCATGACCACTGGCGCGACTGATCGTCTTTTCCGAACATGGTTTCTCTGCCCTACGTATTTGTAACTCGAACGTTACAGATGGGAGGTACCTTCTGCGCGCCAGACCGAGTCTTTTATCCTGTACGCCAAGTTGGACCACTCTTCTTAAGGGGTTATGCCTAGTTGTAAAAGTCGGAAAATCACTTTTTTTCGAAATCAATATATTTTGACAGTATATATTATCTTATAAATGTTCCCTCAAAATTTGAAGCTGATCGGATAATAATTGACAGATTTATCGGCTGTTATGTTGACGCCCGTCGCAACGTTCGGAACACCGCTCCATACCTTAAACGATTTTTTTCTCGAAAATACGTTTTCAAAGTCGGTGTGCCATATATCTCAAAAACGACTGGGTCGATTTTTCTGAAATTTTAAGGGCTTTTTCTCGATGTAAAAATTTAGTATTTGATCGAAGGATTTTTTTCCGATGTATACCTTCGTTTTTATGAATGCAAAATGCCCATTCTTATCCCAAAACCAAGACTTACTTTAAAACACGCGCCATTTTTCTTTAATTTGACATTTCAGCAATTCCTTCCGTTAATCATAGGGTAATATACCAACGAAATCTGTTTGATTTTTTTATATTAGCTACGATGGTTTAGAAGGGGGTGATTGTGCAGTTTGAGGACTTTTCCGAAAGACGACGGGATTTTTTTTTACCGCGAACTTGTTTATTCTATTATATTGAGTGATATTCCGTCGGGGGAGGCGTACACTTTCGATTAATTCCATAAGTTATGGGGTTTTAAAGTTCTCGAAAACACGTGATAGAGTAGGGCATTTTTAAATATTTCGACGCCTATATTGGGAGGGGGGGGGGGCATGTATGAAAAGGCTTTTCAAATGCAATGCCGAAAATAAATCGCGGCGGTCGCCCTCCCATAAAAAGGTATAGGGTTTTGAAGTTCACGAAAACGCGTTATAAAATAGCGTATTTTCGAACATTTTCGGAACACCTATATTGGATGTAGGGAGTGGGGGGATTTATAAAAGAAGCCTTCCTAAATACCCTCTGCCGCTCCACCCATCTGTTTTAGTGTGTTGTATGCAGAAGGTGTCTGACGCGGCCACGCAGGGCGTCAGGGGGGGGCACCGCCGACGGGGTCAAGGGGAAGAGCCCCGTGCGAGAGTGAAGGGGGTGGACCCCCCCCCAAGACACTAAACGTAGTTTTTACATATATATAATATTTAAATGAACTACAATTGTACTACAATGTACATTTTAGAGTGTTGTGTGTGGAAGGTATCTGACACGGCCACGCAGGCCGTCGGGTGGGGGGCACCCCTGACGTAGTCAAGAGGCAGAGCCCCATGCGAGAGTGGAGGGGATAGACTCCCCCCCCTAAGACATTAAACGTAGTTTTTACATATATATTTAAATGAACTACAATTGTACTACGTTGATAATTTTAGGGGCCCCAAATAACAACACGAGCAAATCCAAACAACGGCTGCAGGGGGATAGGGCAAATGACCGCCGCGATTTCTCTGCGGCATCGTATTCAGCAAGGTTTCTTTTAGAAATCCCCCATCTCCCAGCCCCAATATAGGCGTGGAAATATTTTAAAATGCCTTATTTTATTACGTGTTTCCGGGAAATTCAAAACCCCATAAGTTATGGAATGAAGAGAAAATGTCAGCCTCCCCCGACGGAACATCAATCGTGGTGACTAATTAAAGCAGCTCATGGCAACAAAAATTTCCGTCGTTTTTCGGAAAAATCTTCAAACTGCATAATTACCCAGAAGGGCATTACTCACTGCAAAATGCGTTATCGACAGGTGCTTCCCGGGTATGGGCGGTCAATCGATTATAATTGAATATTCTTACTTAAAATATTACAGAGTGGTCTTCAGATGATACTTTTTTAAATACCTCGATTTTTTAGAAATTTGATATCACGATTTTCTGAAAAAAGTCGACAAATGAGCTGTTTTCGAATGTTACGACTTGGAACAACGCGTTAAATCATGTGTCCATTACAACAAACAAATAAACTTTTCGTAATTGTTATTTCTTCCTGGATTGTACCATTCGTCGATGATATAATTCATTTTTTTCTTTTTTCGTCTTGACTATTTTTCGTCCGGCGTCTTTATAAATCCAAACCCAAGTTTACTCAATAAAAACTCGTCGCCACGATCCGGGATATTTTTTTATGGCGGAAGCAGTGAAATCTTCAATATAGAGCAAATCATGAAACATCGGTTTTCATGTCAAATACTCCAACAAGTACTTCAGCAATATATATGACTATATATATTTTTAGGCTGATAATGTTTTTTTCCTGCAGTATTGTAAAAAATAGTATTATACTATACTACTATAAGAGTAGTGAAACATAATTTTCGAAAGGATCCACGCAAAAGATTTTGTTGATCTCTTTTCAACCAATCGTATTGATTTACGCCACTAGACAGCTAAAAGAATCTCACGTAATTTTCCTATTTACATCAAACGCCTCTTTGATATCGTGAAGTATAATTTAAAAAAGATATTCCACAACGAAGCCCAGCAGTGAGATGGTCTCATCCATCGATCCATCTTACACAATAGTGGAATTATCTGCCACTCTTGATAAATCCAAAGACACCGAAGCAACATTTTCCGCGGACCGAGAAATAATGTCAATCACGGTATGAATGATATGCGGAGATATAGGCATGAGATAACAGTTACGGAATGCACGCGAGTAAGACTCATACAGAGAGTAGACAAAAGACAAAACTCGTTGGACAAATCGCTCGCTGGAATCTCTCCACGTCATGCAGAAACCTGATATTTTCGAGCGCTCAGGTTTAATTATTCATGAGAGCGTGCATCAGCCTCATTTTCCATGGCCTCTCTATCTCCCTCTTTTCCCATATCAATTTTCCGTATGCCTTTACGATCGCCGTGTCTCGAGCTGCACACATCGCGGATACACTTTGTATATCGAATGAAGAAATACAAAACAATAATTGAAAACCGCTTTGGGGCGAAACTGAAGCGGGTCGTATATTTTGTCATGACGACGAAGAGGAAAACGGCGACGACGACGACGACAGGGTAATACAAATCGCGGCGTGTTTTTGAAACGGCGTGGAAGAGACCGACCATTTATCTTCCGGTCCTCGTGGGAAGTCCGGTACAGCGGGCACAGCGAATGCAAAGCAGAGATGAGAACATGCACCTATAACTTTTTCATCCATGGCTGGAAAGTACGGAGTGTTTGGGACAAACTGATTTCGTTTACTTTGACACGGTCAACGTTCTAACGCGTCTGCCTAACTGGTGCGAGGAGTATTCCGCTTTATTATACTTTTTAACTTTGCGCTATTGGGGGATAGGCTCTGCCAGTAAAAAGACACAATGCCTTCATTTTTATTGTGACTTTTTTATTAACATTTAGTTTATAAAGAAGACTTACAATATTCGTAACTATACATATTTGAGCTCAGCTAGAAATGTTATAGAACAATTAACGAACAGTGAAATTATTACTTTTGCTGTGCATAGAATGATAGAAATTTTTGAGACTGAATGCAACGAGCGAGTGAACGCGCGAGGTCAGGAGGACACATCATGATGCGAAGAGAGCCATTCCTCACAGCAAAAATTATAGCACCCGCCATAAAAGTATCAGTAATAAATAAAAATCGCCTAGGTACGTATAGGAACACGTTTAAGGGATTACCCCCACTTGCGATTTTGAAAAAATCGATTTTTTTATTGCATTTTTTTGAAGTATAAGTATCTGAGAATATGTCCTGAAAATTTCAAGTCGATCCGAACAAAACTCACTGAGATATGAGCGTTGAAAGAGAAGAATCCGCGTTGAAAGAGCGTTGAAAGAGAAACTTTAAACGCGTTTTTCTCAAAATGGCATTTCTGATGTCGGTGACCAAGATTACTCGAACACTAATGAACCGATCTTCTTGAAATTTTGCAGGCTTATTTAATACATAAAAATGTAGTCTTTAATCGTTCGATTTTTTTTCTCGAAAATATGGCCGTTTTATAGCCAAAAAAACGGCCGTTTTTTTCGTTAAAAACGAAATCGAAAATTTCGTTAAGGCGAACTTTGACTGTCCGCTATTTTGTGAAAAATGAATATTTTTTAAAATCCTTCGATTAAAGACTAGTTTATACTTATATTTGACTAAATCCATCCGCATTTTTTTCTTCGGATGATCCACTTCGCCGCAATGTTAGTCACCGCAAACCGTGTATATAAAAGCATTATTTCATTGACGGCCATTTGCCACTAAACAATGTAATATTTTTCAATAAAAAAATTACTGAAAGTTCTTCAAGATGTGTTCTTTAAGATGGTATATTTATAGATTTAAAAAGTTTTGTAGTTTTCTTTTAAAAAAATCATGAAAAAGGCCTTTTTTGCGCTACAAGCGCCTTAAAACTGCAGAAGCTGTCAATTTTTAACAGGAGGACCTACATGACGACGTCATGAGGGTCGCTTGTCAAGGGAACCCATATAAAAACATGACCTCAGTGCCGCGCGATTCCCATCTCTATTTACTATTTACATTTGTCGAAAAAAATCGATAAAATAAAACCTGCGACAAAATGAATTAAAAAAAGCCAATAAATCGAACATCAGTGCTATTGGAATCTACTCCATCCGTCGTTTTCAACAATCCTCGTTTCAACCCTTTTGATCAAATACTTGACGTTTATAAATATATTTGCGCAGTAAGAACGGAACTCCACAAAAATTGGGAAAAAGTCCATAAAAATTGAAGTTTAGATTCAAACAAATATGTCCACGATGCTGGATTCATTCAATTAAAAGAAAACGTGCTCGATCGAATTTTCAACTGAATACTGAACCAGCATTTAATATTTACTCAACTTGGGACGAAAAATCTCCATGGTTAATTATAGTTTTTTTCTATTTCAACCAAGACTAGTATTAAAAAAATTAACGAAATCCTCTGCATATGCTGAATTGAAGAAATTCAGGATTGATGAAACGATATTTGGTCATTTGGGCAAATTCTGAATTTTGCTAATTAATTAGCCTTAATTGAACGAACATTGGAAAAACTCAATTTTGATTAACGGCAAGCAGAATATGTGAACATTTCAACGTCATTAATTTAATTCTGAAACGATAACGAATTCCGGGAGCTCCAGCACAACGAATGAGGAAATGGTTGGAGGGTCGCAATCGCGAGTGGGTTGGTTGCAGTGGAGGGAATCCGGTGGTTTCCGCGCAAATTGGATGTTATCTCTCGGCAGCTGGGGACAGGGAGCAAAACTCTCCTCGCCACACCCACTTATCCCGCGAGATGAGAACTTTAGCCACTGTACAGCATCAGAGAAGGCAAGGGAGATAGAAAAGAAGGCCAAGAGTGGCAGATCGAGGAAGAGGGCAAGAGGGTGAAAATAACGTCAGAAGTATTTGACTATGTTGGTATATTAGACAGCGCCGAGCTCTCTGGTACTCGCGTCATGCTGATCCAGGCATCATTTCTCAACAGTGACATCAAATAATCCAAACCGACGTGACATGGATTCAACCTTCGTATTTGCGGTCGTATCCGATGTTGTGAGCTCTCTTGAAATATTTGTCCGACTTTTATAATTATTTTCTTGAATCTTAAATCGTTGATTTTTGCATCACTGCCTCGCACAATCCACTCATCTTATTTTGATTACTGGCTGACATTGACGTTTGCCAGAAATGATGATAATAAAAATTAATATTTTCGTATAAGTTTCCGGAACCCCCCCCCCCCCCCCCCCCACCTTCGATCGAGCTGAAATTTTGCAAAAACCTTTCTTTTAATATTTTTAGACTACGTAATATTTTGACGACTTGCAATAGTTTTCGCGGTATTGAATTTTTTAGTTTTTCTTTTAAGGGTGAGATTACGACCGCCTCCCCCACCGATCGAGCTGAAATTTTGCAAACCATCCTTTTAATATTTGAAGATAACCCCTAAAGGGATTTTTTGCGACTCGCAATAGTTTTCGAGATATTGAATATTAAAGATTTTATCGCGCACCGACTATTTCTATGTCTGCTACGTATCTGTTTATACCTATATATGTTATCGCGCTCTCTGTTTTGTTAAAAAAAAAACACATCCACACAAACCCAAGCAAACACAAACAAGCCCAAACAAACAAACCCAAACCCAAACGTAAAAACTATTGCGCTTCGCCAAAAATCCCTTTAGGGGTTGTCTTAAAATATTAAAAGGAAGGTTTGTGCAAAATTTCAGCTCGATCGTAGAGGGGAGGGGGGGGGGGGGGGGTCGGAAGGTTACCTATATGTTCTTCTTACTTGCGAGTGAACATCGAAATTTACCGTATTTATATGTAATTTTCAAGATTCCTTATTTTGACGCCGAGAGACCAAAAATATTAAATTTTACGTGAGCTTGCGTCCACGTTTGAAGTACACTTTGTTCAGTATATTCGAAACTCAATTACGCATATTTATTTTCGCATCAATATTTTCTTCAAAGAGAGACTACTAGTTTAGAAACTGAAAAAAGGTGAAATTCGACCATATTTCATGGATACCCAGTTGATTCAATAAAAATTCCGTCTAGTGGCTTTCATTCTACATATCTTCAGGTATCTTGAAAATTTGTTCACAAGATTTTGTAACAAAATGGCGGATTACCAAATTCTTTTGGATCTTCAATCGTTGGTTTTTGCGCGACTCTACCTCGCATAATCCACTCAACATCGTCTTTTGATTACTAGCTGATATTGAAGTTTGTCAGGAATGATGATAATAAAAACAAATATTTTTTGTTTTTACCTGCGAGTGAATATCGAAATTCACCGTATTAATACGTAATTTTTTAAATTCCTTCTTTCGACACGGAGAGACCAGAAATATTGAATTTAACGTTAGCTTTAGTCCACGTTTGAAGTACACTTTATTTTATTCTGTATATTCAAAAATTGATTACGCATATTTATTTTCGCATCAATATACTCTTTAAAAAAGGACTTCCAGTCTAGAAACCGAAAAAAAAAATTCGACAATTTTTCACGGATACCCAGTTGATAGAATAAAAATGCCGTCCAGTGGCTATTCTATATATCTTCAAGTATCTTTACAATTTTTTTCACAAGATTTTGCAACACAATGGTGATGGTGAAGTTGGTTGAAGCGAGCCACCATTACCTTCCCGGGAAAAAAAGTTCGTATCTGAACATATCTGAATCATATCTGTAGAATCAGATATGATCAGACAAGAAAAATGGCCATATCTGTTCATGTAGTGTCATGACAGATCATGTATGCTTATATCTGAGCATGTATGATCATATCGGAGTCATTTTGATAATTTTGAGAGCAGACCCGTCCATATCGCAGCAGGTCTGACCAGATCCAATCCCCAGGCAAGATCTGATCGTCTGTATAAGAATAAAATACCGCGGATCCCAGTAGACCTCGACATCTATGAACAATAGCCCTGCCCATATTATAGGATCATAGTTTATCTGAACTATCAGACCAGGTATGACTCCGACTATATCAGAGCAAATCTTACCCTGTCGAGACAGATCAAATCTTGTTAGTGCAGTCATGAAGATATCAAAATGTTTGCATATATAGAGCGGGGTTATTAACACATCATCTCTTGACGTGTTAATAATTAATAATATTATACTAACTGAGGTACCATATCTGATCGGATATCGTCTCATATCCTCATATATCGTTTCATATATTCAGATGTTTTCATGTGTGAACAACTGAACTGCATATACGATAAGGTATGAGTGTATAAGACTTCGTATATTTTCCAGGTTTGGTATCGTATCTGATGGGATAAAATTTTATATAAACGTGCCTGCTCATATATTACATCATATATGTTCAGATATTGTTTCACGCTGCCAACTCGCCTTGGTACCTGACCAGATAAAAACATATATGAGATCTACATAGCGGAGTCTAGTACCGTATTTGATCGGATATGATCTTATACGAACAGATACGTTCACATATCACATCATGTATGTTCAGATACGAATTTACGGTACCAACTCGCCTTGGTAGTTAGCCAGATATAAACAGATATGAGTTCATATATGGTCAGGCCAGATACTGTATTTGATCAGATATGATCTTCTATATGCATATGTGATGTGGAATATGATCGGACCTAATCATATATGATACTGTAAAATGTCAGATATAAAGATATCTGATACATATATGACAATATCTGAAACATATATGAACATATCCACTCAGACATGAACTTCTTTTCACGACAGCATTCCGCGGCCGGCGACAATGCATCACCAATTATTTACCAATGGACTTGAATTTTTTTTTCCACTTTCTACAACATTTCACACCGAAGTCCGAGAGCGATTTTTGATACGTCGAAAACTGTTACTGAAAAAAATTATTTTCGACGACTTTTTTACACCGAAAACAATTTTTTTTTCTCAATCATGCATCATTCGACCGAAAATCGATATTTTTCTATTTTCCAACGTACTCCAAAGGCAAATCATATGCGAAACCAAATTATTTTGAATTTTCGTTCCAGGTAAAAAATTGGAGGGGAACTTTTGTCGGCTGCAGGACATTATCAGACAACATCTTGAAAATAAATTTTTGGAAATCCTCGAAGTACGTAGAATGAAGGCCATTCACCGAAATTTTCATTCTATCAACTAGGTATCCATAAAGAATGTTCGAAATTCACGCTTTTCCGGGCTCTAGACTATTCGTCTCCTGTAATGTGTTATGCGCAGTATATTAATATTCTTCTCTCCCTATGCGCGATTGGTTCGCAAATAACCCGGAATTATTGCAGTATTGCGGAGATTATCAAAACCTGATAAAAGAGGGTAAAATTGACACGAAGTGTTTCGTATAATTTGAGATTCCATACTACTTACCTACTGATTGTTAACTACGGTAATAAAGAATTTCCGAAGAAGATTATTTCAACTAGCATCTTAGATTTTTATTTCCTCATGGAGCGGAGTTATTAACGTTTAATTATGAGCAAAATTAGAGTAAATGTATTTAGACGGAGAAGCGATGTGGAGTGTCCGTGAAAATAAGACGAGCTTGTTCCAGGTAAAATAAGCTTTTACTCGTATATGACCCGCAGGATATGGACGCGATGTATTCCTTGGGGCATGATCCTCGCATGCAATACTCTCGTTGTTTACCTTTCGCCATCCAGGAAAAAACGAAGCATATACGAGGATAATACCCTATCCGGGCTTGAGCCAGAAGCGTAAATGATGAGCCCGAAAAACCATTAGAGAACGCTGCTCCTATGAGCTTTTTCACTCTGGCATTGAAAAAACTCGTTCTTATTAGCACTCCCAGTGACGGAATACAGCGAAAGGCGATCAAAGCATCAGGCCGCGACACTAACGAAAACTAAGAGATATAATATAAATGAGGAGCAGGCGAACAAAACCGGACTTGCCCTCACTACGTGAATTGATTTTTCATCGTGCCTGAAAACTGCCTTCTCGCTTAAAAAGGCCGTTTTTGACAAATGTTGAGAAGCCTAGAACCGGATTTGATTCAAAATCTTTCGGGAGCTAATACAGATGTGCTTGAAGAACTCGAAAAAAAACGACCTAGTGTTGACAAGTCCGGTGTTATTCGCCTGCGCCTCAAATATACAATAGCAAAGTGTGTCTGAATAACTAGGCTCCATTATGCTGGAGCTGAGTTATCAAGCTTCAAGGTAATCCTACCGCTTCACGCTAGTCATACCACTGATCATACTTGAGACTTGTACAATTAATATTTTTAACAAATGCAAAAAAAATAATTTGTAATAACTAAAATTTCTCATGTGTAAACTGTTAAATGAATGATCACAATTAATTAGTAAAATTAAAAAATAGTTATTGCAACGATTCGCACAGTATTTCAAGGTTGGGTATTTGGCAACAATGGTTCTATCTCTGTGTATTTCTACTCAACCAGGCGAGTTTAACCTCCATGCTTTTCAACGTCGATCTGTCAAAACAATGTCAGGTGCGGGAAATATAAAGCATTGTATTGGGACCACGACTGGTAAAAAGCGTGGTAAATTTGTGTCGGCGAAATATGTCGGTTTAAAATGAAATATGTGTGGAAATTCAAATGAGTGAGACGAGGTTAGGACTATAGTCAGCTGTTGCCTTGCAGTCACTCCCTTCATCGTAGCAAGTGGTAATGAATCCAAAACCGAAAGTTCAAATTAAGGCCTTAGGCCACCGTAACGGGTATAAAATCATGTGCGAATTTAACAATGTTTTTTCGTATGAAAAAGTGATTCACTCATGAAATTAATTACACATCTATCTAGTATCTAGTATGATTTTTTTTTCAATGTACAAAATGGTCCGCTACTCGAAATTTCTCGAAACAGCTTTTTTCCAATTGGCGTAAGAAATAACTTCAACAATTTTCACTCAACTGACTTCAAATTTTTAAGTTATGTTCGTAATTGCATTTTGCAGAGAAGTACGTACGGAATTTCTGATTAATCGAAAACTTTTCATTTTATGGGCAGTTTATGAGCCGTTATAACGAAACTTTTCACTGAAAATTTATTTCTTGAGTTCAAATACCTACAACTTTTGAATAAAATAATATTTTTTTCATTCCGTACGTACTTCTCTAAGTATTCTAATTTAGATTGACGAGAATTTTTTATTTTTGTTCTAGGTAAAAAATTGTGGATGCTAAATGTCACGCCGCGAAGCGCGAAAAAAAAGATAACAAAAGAAAATATTAGTAGTCGGCCATTTTGTACATCGAAAAAAAATACATATATATATATTTTTTCTAACAGCTTGATATTCATACTAAATTCATGTGTAATAAATTGTATGAGTGAATCACATTTTCATAAGAAAAAAAATTGTTAAATTCGCACGTGATTTTATATCCGTTACTGTGCCCTAAGGCCTTAAGGCGGTCCTCTAGTTTCTCGGGTCGAAAAAATCGATTTTTTTTCATAAATCACATCTACAATATGTGTAGAAAATGTGTGCCAAAGGATTTTTCGATATTCGAAATGGTTCACAAGTTACGGTCCTGGAACGGAGCAGGTATACGGAGCAGGTATACGGAGCAGGTATACTTTCAAACGCATTTTTCTCGAAACACCATTTTTCGAAACGGTGACCACGATATTTCAGAAACTACTGCACCGATCTTGTTCAAATTTATACAGCATCTTTAATATGTTATAAGCCAGCGATTGAACTAGGATTATCATGATTGCTTCGATAGTTTTTTTTGTACGAGCGAAAAACTTAAGAAAAAATGAGTAAAAAATAGAGTGTAATTTTCAAAAGTGTATAAAAAAGTCAAATTTTGTAATTTAGAATTCACTCTAGTTCAATCGCTAGTCTTAAATATGAAGATTAAAATGCCGTTTGGTTTTTTGATTTCAGATAAGCAGAACAGCCGCAATCTTGGTCACCGTCAAGCACCTCTTTTACTTGATGTCTTCCTGTCAGCCACTATAACTTTTATTCTATTATATATTTTGACTTCAAAAAATTTGTAAAGCTTATTTAAATGTTAATAAAGATTATGCAAAAACAATGAGATTGATTATTTCGATGCTTTGCCCGTAAAAAATTATTGAAAAAGCCGTAAAAAAACAGGCGAGAAACTAGAGGACCGCCTTAATAACTAAGCTGCAGTATAAATATGCTGGTTGCTTGTGTTTGTTTGGGTATGTTCGCACAGTCCGTTCAAAACCGATACCGTTCATCACACTATTCAACAACCAGGCCACTACTGATTACAATGATCAATGGAATTCATTAGATGGATGAACAATCGAAGTACTGTTTCAGGAATCCAATTAACTTCATTCAACTCAAATACTCTTCGGATTCCGGACCAACTACTCGTGCGTCGATCTTTCAGTCAAAAAATATTCAGTGCTCGCTGATACATGAGTTTGCGGGAAAATGGAACGCCGGGTATTTCAATCTTCATGGCGTTCCTGTATACACCGATACCCCGCATTGCCGACCCTCCCTGTACCCTCTCTATACACAGTAATTGTACGTTACGGATCAATCCATCAGTATAGATTTCACCTTTCATTCTGCCTCCATTTCCCAGTCATTCACATGCTCTCATAAACTCATCTTTGTATGGTACTCAAAATACGCCATATTTAACGATCGACAGGACGTACAATAAGAGCATATACATGCCTACGTGCATACAACGTTATACGAGGGATCGTGGTTCGTAATATGCCTCACCCAATATGAGTACAACGAGGAGTCTGAAGCGGGGGATGAAGGGCATCTCACGAGCCTCACGCCAAGTTGGTCTCGAGGCGGAAACTTTCGTTACTGCAGCCTCCCTCCCGCGCCATCACAACCATACACACAGGTAGCGTTCTCTCTCGTTTTCCACGCTGCCTTGCAGTCCCTTGGAAAACCCAAAGTTGAGGTACACCGCTTAGGGCGGCAAGAGATGACGAAGAAGCAAGTAAGAGTCCAGGAGCTGAGAGGGTTGAAGAGGGTGAGGGGAGCGATTGCAGCAGCACGTTGCAAAGTTTCGCACTCGAACACGTCTCATGGAGGGGAGAGAGATGGAGTTCTTGAAGAATCGAGGGGTCGCACGACACCGGCCGTCGGCGAAATGGACGGAGAGGGAATAAGACAGAAAGGGAAAGAGGCAAAAACACACGTAGAGAACGATAGAGATAGAGGGAGAGAGAAGCTAAGGAAAAAACTATGCAATGGCTATATAGTCCGATTCGAATAGAGGAACAACGTGAAAGAATGCGATGGAGCTCAAACTGGAAACGGAAAGAAAGGGAGAGAGCAAGCACAGAAGAAAAAGACCCGGAGGAGGTGAAAAAGAGAGTGAGGTTAGATGGGAGAAAGACCGGCGTCCCTACTAAGGGATAGCTGAGAGACAGCCGGG
Organism: Ophion ellenae; assembly: GCA_963210295.1. Classification (NCBI taxonomy): domain Eukaryota; kingdom Metazoa; phylum Arthropoda; class Insecta; order Hymenoptera; family Ichneumonidae; genus Ophion; species Ophion ellenae. The sequence goes on along the minus strand of OY723387.1, from coordinate 39,075,393 downwards.
GATTCTATTTGTTCAGGGTTGACGAAGTTTATACAGTACGCGACCCTGTTCTCTAGCTTCCATATATACACATATACACGATCCTCTTATGCCACTGCGAGCTTTATATGTGCGTTCATAACAGACTGCCATATTGCAAATTGCAGGTACTTTCTCATGGTGAAAACCAATATGAAGGAAAAGCTTGATATTGCTCGAGCACATGAGTGTCCAAGTACGCAAGAGAACTTTCAACATGGGAAACATGTGTACTTGGATCAAACAAGTAGAATGGGAAATGAGCGCATTAGGACTGGTGACTATGACTGCTTCAACGAATCATAACGCCCACGACGAGATGGAAGATAACTTGGCATGTTTAGGCACCGTACTAATAATATTTCCTATAACTATGCTATTACCTGGGCAGAGCACAAGAGATGAAAACTTTGTGCCGTCAAGCGGTTGGAGGTGTTTGTGATGATGACGGGGTTGGAAAACAAGCCTGTTACTGGGTCGCAGTTCAGACGGTGGTGCAATTGCGAAAATCGATGTTTTTCTAAGCAAGGTAGCCTAAAGACAAACCAGCCGTGGGAGAACCACCAACGGACAATACTGAGACAGAGAGAAAGGGAGAGAGAGAGGGGGGGGTGAGCTCCTTCCAGGGCAGACGTTGACGCTCGAAAGCTTTTGCGTCGTGTTCGAGGAAGGAGGCAAAGGATTATACGAGGCTATTAAGGTTAGCAGTGAGGAGAGGGACGTTGGGAGACGTCAGGAGAGTGAGCGAAGAACCAACGCGATGTGACAGCCTCGAAATTACTCCTGTGCGATAGCCGATCAGTGGCTACTTTTCACTCTTTCCTCGTTTTATACTTTTTGACTCTAATGCCAAATTTTCGTATATCGCCAAATCAACAGCACTCTTCGAAAGGTAGACTGAGAGGCACAATCCACTTGAGTATTTCAATGACAACCACGTTCTACACATTTCGATATGAACAACACAAGGGCCATTGCATTGAGTTGTTGAGGGAGGACACCACTGTAACTGCTCATTGTTCCACCGTTTTCTTTGGATTTTTTTTCTAAGAAATAAATAAAATACATGGTCAAAAGAACTTTTAGGCTTGATTAGATATATATTATTATTAGATTAGATATATTTAAGTATGCAACAAAAAATTATTTGTTAAAAGAATGTAAAATGGCGGTGCAAGAGTCGCTATAGCAGTACTTGTTTTCCGCCAACCCTCTTCGCGGTACGCAGTGGAACTGTCCTAAATTCAATCCTGGAACTAACGAGGAAAGGTTGCGAGGTCAAGCTCTCCGATTTCGATGAAATTTGGCATGCTTGTAGAATGGGTAAAAATAGGCGATACGTATTTTTTCCAAGCTGCGGAACCCGACTTTTAAGGGTTGAAACGCACCCTCGAAAATTGGGGTGTTTTTCGTCGATAACGTTTTAACGGTACAAGATATAAAAAAAGTTTCAAATTGAAACAACGTCTACTTTCCCGTGTACATTGGAGATGAGAACGATGATGCTATCGACGAAAAAACGAAAAACACCCCTATTTTCGAGGGTGCGTTTTACACCTTAACGATCGAGTTCCGCAGATATAAAAACAATACGTGTCGCCTATTTTTACCCATTCTACAATAATGCTAAATTTCATCAAAATCGGAGAGATCGACCTCGCAACCTTTGCTTGCAAGTCTCAAAAATGGTGAAGAAATCTTGCCTTTGAAAAAAAAATCACGAAGATGAGCAATTTTCTCCTCGTCTAAAGGTATTTCCCCCCTCAATCGCTGTAGACTCGAAACAGATAAATGTGGAACAAAAACATAAATCTTTCAAAGACAGATTGTCCCGTTCAAGTATGACTCTGGCATATGAAATGGAGGCATCGAAAACTCGAATCATAGTATTCGAAATGCGCGAGTCGTTAAATGGAACGACGGAATAATTTATTGAGTGCAAAGTTCCGCGATAATATGACGCGGTAGCCTCTTGAATCTTGAAATTCGAATTGCGATTAGAATGAAAGTGGAATCGCGTAGATACATCGAGCACAGACCTGCGATGGCACTTTCCGCTGGCATCGTATTGCCACGGGACCACTAGGATTTTATTACATCGGTTACGCCAGAGCTCTTCGTTGCTCACTCCAATTCGCCCCAACCGCAGTCTTCCCAAAAGAGAAGCATATACCTCTTGCCGATCTACTGGGTTATCATAAAACTGTAATGAGCAATTCCATGAGAGACAGCGGGACTGTGGTAAAGTGTAATCGAGTCTCTTTTCGAATAATCGATGGGCCGGCGAGCCAACTTCGCTGATTCCCTCAATTTCGTTTGTCAATCTGTACATCTGGTGTGAGAGGCAGGAACATTCATAATCAGCTTGGGAACTGGATAATTGTTTGTTTTACGAGCGTCGTTGACGGCCCAATTTTCGATGGTATCCGTGACTCTAGTCTGCTTGGGTGCTACACATTTGATATCCTGCTCAAGGAGTGCAGTTAACTCCTTTGTTATTCAAGCTTCTACGTTCCAGCTATGTGTCTGCTATCGAAATGCTCTGCTTGGTATAACAGCGACTGAGGAAAGTGCGCCGCAGCATTCACGTCATGTATACACTTGGCGCGTTGTCTCGTGTCCTCACGCCAATGTAAAAACACGCGAACGGCATCATAAACCGCTGCACTATCATTTCCTTCGTACGTTCCGCCAGATTCCAATGTTTACGTTCAGATTCTCAGCCAACCCTTCACATCGCATACTTCTATGTCACACCCTATCCCAAATTGTTTGCGTTTGCTTGTTTTTCTTCGCTTCCACTTGCTCTTCGTTGGCTTCCTTCGTTGGATTCCATGCGATAGTGCTCGAGAAGAATCGTCTCCGAGACGACCAGAGAGGATGCGAGAGAGGGCGAGATTCGGGGAGCTGGATCTTGGCAGGTTCAGTGTCATTTAGATTGAAGACGTCGATTGTAATCACGAGGCAGAAGGGAAGAAGTTTACGTTGACAGTTTTTAACCCGGTAGGAACGATGGTATATGTGAGAAGAGAAGAAAATCACATTCCGCTTTTCCTACACTCTACCAAAGAGACTGCTAAAGAAATCCTCCATTTTTGTCGATCTCAATCACTCTACTTTCTCTTCTTTACGCCTCTGCATTTAGAGTAACCTGGTATAGGAGTTGAAAAGCGGTGAAAAAAAATAAACAAATACATTTTACGAATCAGTTTTTGTTTTAATTGAAAGAACATTATAGTATTCTATTTAAATTATGAGCGACGATTCGGAATCTTAATCTTCTTAAAAGTAACAAACTAAAAACTACGAAACGGGATTTGCGAACTCTTAGACACACGGGCGTTTAAGAGTACGCAAGGGGTCGATAAGAGTACGCATGCCTCAATCGACACATAAATCGCAATTAAAGTTGCCCACATTTGTATGAGCAGTGCATTTCTCATGCCACCAAGCTTTACGCTTCAAACACTCGATCCATTCTTCACATATTGGTTCTTCGTATATTTTTTTGTATACTTTGTATATGTAAATATAATACATATATATGAATATATACTCTTTGTATACTTTGTGTACTTGTAAGAAAAAAATTAACATCAGTCGTATAAGAGTACGCGCGTACTCCTCCACACCCAAGCACCCGTGCGGAAAACTGATAGGGCATCCCTAATAAAAATAAGGGCCTTCCAGGGCTTTCCTAGTGCTTTCCCTAGTAGGGATTTCCACAATGGGCCCAGACTTGGCCATTATCGGGATAAACTTGTAGGGATTTCCACAATAGGCCCCGACTTGGCCATTATGGGGATAAACCTGTAGGGATTTCCACAATAGGACCCGACTTGGCCATTATAGGGATAAACCTGTAGGGGTTTCCACAATAGGCCCAGACTTGGCCAGTATAGGGATAAACAAGTAGGGATTTCCACAATAGGCCCAGATCTGACTATTATAGCGATAAACCAGTATAAATAGCTCAGGCTACATGGTTGATGGTATTTCAATTATTCAAATCGATTATATACATCGATCGAATAATATTATCGAACGCAAATTGGGAAAAAGCGTTAGGGCATTAGCAAATAAAAAATCAACGATGAACACAAATATGCAGACAAACATCAGACAGAATTTATTTATCAAATTAAAGAAACCTTTTACATAGATACAAACAATTACTCATGGTTTCACTCATACATGGAGTAATGCTAGCGCATAAGTGTGAACAGTCCCAACCGGTTTTCTCGACATTTTTATAGCAACTAATTTCCGCTCAATACTCATCATAGGGAAAATTATTTCTTTTGAAGACTTTTCTGATATTTCCCATTCATAAACTTTATCTGACTGTGTAGGATAAGTAAATAAATTGGTCTTTATTTTCCAGATCTTCCCCTCAATGGAAATAGATTCTAGTGATTCAGTGGGCCTATATATTTTTTTTTATTTCTACTACACATTCATTCCTTAGAATGGATTATTTTTTGTATTAATTTGGTCATGGCAGTTTGTCATAAAGGCTCACATGCAAATACGCAATCACATTTCTACGCGCGCGCACATACATACACATGTACTCACGCCCACACCTATGCACATGAACAATTACATGAAAACAAATACAGATATACCCTGACGCATTTAACATACACGTATATCCACTGATATGGATATTTTATGGCGCTGAAATGGTTATGATGAGGCGCCGTTGAGGCATTTTCAGGGCGCTAAAATGGTTTTGATGAGGCGCCATTGAGGCAACTTATAAGGCCCCGGTCATTGCGCCTTTAATGGCCCTTGTTGACAAAGTGTGACCGGCCGCTAACGGCCCTCATGTGGCTTCCAGATTAGGGCCCGAATAAAGTTAGGGGAATATTATTGGGGCCCGATCACAGCCGCAACTCAATTTTCGCACGGGCACTGCGTACACTCATACCACCTGCACATTTTAAACAAAGATGACTGTTACTGTAATTTTGATGAGATGCGAAATTACTTTGATTTTGAACAATAAACTTGGTTAACCGGCGCACGAAATGAATAGTTGTTTTTGAAGAAAGTACATTGTGTACCGTACTTGAAATGCTTTGAAAAGGTCAAAAATAAATAAGAAATTGCAAGCAAAACTTCAAACTTACCTAGCCTCTCCGTTTTATTCCACTTTGGATTTTTTCTTGTCAGAAACCCTTACCCTGATAGGCGGTCAAAACAAAGAAGAAGTTAGCTTCAATTAGCAAACCGTTTCGTCATTAGCTGATCTGCGTACTCTTATCGCCTGCGTACTCCTATTCCAGCTTACCCTACGCCATATATTGGTTTATGTGATGTCAATTTTTGCGAACATGTCTTCATCTTATGTTTTCTAACGACCCTGCACCAACGTTTTGCTTTTCTGTTTCCACGCAAAAATGATTGCACAGAATTATACGATGAGACAGAGATAGATTAAGAGCGGGGGGAGGGGGCGACGATGAGAGCCATGATAATACATACATTTGTCCACTAAATCAATATTCAAATAAGGGCAGATAACCGCGTATATCACACGCATTAGCCACCCGGGGAAGACATGCAGTTCGTGATAGAATATTACCTGGACATCGATCCAACCAAGTGAGGCAACGGTGCGGAGAGAACGGACAATACATATTTATGTTTCTCGTGATGCTGCAGAATCGCTGAATCCGAGAGACGCTTGACCTAGTCTCACGTTCGTTTGCGAATCCTGAAACCATCGCGCCACGCCAGGCGATCTACGAAATGCATGCATCCATTATATACGTGTACCGCGAACACACACCTCGCGTTTTACATAACCATGCATTTGTTCGTATGGCATGTGTGCGAGATATTTATATTGTATACATGCGCTCACATATACATTTGCTACGTACTCTTTGCAGGCGAGGTATTGCTTCCCCATGCATATTCACGTATTTTGCACCCTCCTTACATATGTATATTTTCGAGCTACTATGGAAATTTCCACAATCATATGTGTTAACGGTTTGAGCCGTCGGGGCGCTCTAAAGTTATTTGAACGCCCTTATTGTTGATTAATTTTCTAAGCGTGATATCGATTCGCCAGGGCTTTGTGAAGCTGGCGAAATTTCCGTTGGGTAGAAAGCGGCTTATCGGACTTGGACCAAAGTCTTGTCGTACCCGTAATTCCAACTACATTATAACCATGCGGGTCACCTCGACCCTGGAAGTACTCGAGGCTTACGTCGAAGCCACCGACGCTGCTGAAAGGGCTGCGATGAAAATTTTACCTCGCCAACAATCCCTGCCCGTAGATACCGACCCGACGAAGCTCAAATTCAATGTGAGCCATTAACATTTCCGCGTGGTCAGAACTTTCGCGCATAAACCTCAAAAACAATAATAGTCAATAGTTCCCCTGATGCCTGAGCCGAAATATTTCCGATCGACGCATCCGTCGGAGAAATTGTGAGGAAAAGAAAATTGTCCAAAGCAAACAAGCTGTTGGACGCATTTGTATTTATTAAGAAGATGTTCTGTTGAACATGATTGCGATCAGATTCATGATACATTGTTAGAAGAGATAAGAAGTTCAAGCCATGTTTTTCTCCGTATCAGATGGACCAATTCTATTTCGTGACATGATTTTCCGTGGAAATTAATTTGGAGACGGGTGAGGGTCGAGCCTGGGACCTGCGGCAAGATCCAACGTTGATATCCCTCCGTGTCTCCTCCTCAAGCAAGTTGTCGACCAAGTTGGCGAAGGGCACGCACCCACAACCACCCGGGAACATGCTTCTGTCTGTATCTATACTCACCGTAAACCCTAATAACCAGCCAGTGGATTACTACAATGCCGAGAACATCGTTGGTATAGGAAGACCCCAGGCGACGTATTACAGCAGATTGGAAGCGATACAACCCCCGGGGCAATGGTAGCTGTAAATATATACGGTATATATAAGCTACGCTCCACGGTTTAAGATCACTCCTACGACAGGTTTCCTTTTCCAACGTACAGCTCATACGTTTTTACCGTTGTACAGTCTCCGCTTCGTTTACCTTTCCCCGTTCATCCCCTTTTCTTGTAATCCGGGTCTATGACATGGGCGCGTAGACTGCTGGGTGAAATGAAAGACTCGAACGAACAGATACAAAGATTAAACTCTCAGCGGACAACACCCACCAAAGGTATTCCATCCCATTTCAGTCCACTTCAGTGTAGTTACGATACCCTACGTTATGAATGACGAGTCCCTCGCTAATGCTATTCTGAATCACATGTTTTGAAAATTGAATGAAGTCTTATCCTTTTACTAGATGAAGCAGAAAAAGCTAAATTGATTTGTTCTCCAGGTCTTAAAATGAAGAATATGATACTTGTACACAACGTGCGCATCAACGTTGGACCTGGCACCAAGGTAAAGAAACTGCATTGAGGTGTCAGTTCCTACAATTGTGGTTGGACCGACTGCATCTGACTCATGGGACATATTTCTTGCCCAGGTCAGGATACACCACGTGTCTTCATTAATGTGTTGACCCGGAATTCGCAAGACCCAACTTGTGGTATTACCCAACTTGTGGTGTTACCCAACTTGTCTTGCCTTTTATTTCTGCATCAAGGTCCGTCTTGGTGCAATGCCTTTGTTCGTCCCTCAAATTGGCCCTTGGACGAGCACGAGCAGCGCTTCTCAAACCTGCGCTCTATGGGAATTCGGCTCTTGTTAAGGAGATTGTTGTTTGTACCGGTCTACATGGCGCCGGGGTTTCTCGCAGCTTGTGACGTATTCTGAGCAACAATGCTGCGGTCACTGCAGTGTTGTAATGCGTTGAGTGTGAAAGCGTGCCGAGATGTACGAGACATCACCGAACAACTCTGGTCTTGTCCGACCGGTTGTTCCACGAAGCTGGTACGGAAGCTTCGTAGCTGCGGTGACCGAAGTGGCCCAGCAAAGGGATGCAAGTTTCATCAAGATCGACAAGGAGTTCTCCCGAGGAGTGCAATGGATTAGTCAACGATGGGGACTCTCCGAGATATTTTCCTCTCCTTCACTTGCCGGGTGCACATAACGAATGGATTGAGATCTTTGGAGATTCTCCGAAGGTTTCCCGACTTTGGACTGTCGCATGGACCAAGTCTAAAGTCGGGATTCGCGCCAATTTAGAAGTTTCCTTCTGCTCCGGTAAGCTAGGGACAGGACGGAAAGTATCTTCGGTATATATAACATGCTTCCTTCAACTCTGACTTAAGAAACCTGTCGAGTTAAAGGAACGCAGAGAGCACTTTCTTCGAGAGCTTCGCTCTTTCCCAGACACATAATTACGGTTTCGAGAGCTTAGCGAATGATAACGTTTCCTTTGCTTCAAACTAATGACACTTTTTATCGATTGAGGCAAAACGCCAAAGAAGAAAAATCGCTATTGAGAGGTGGCGAAGAATGAAATGACTCCGTGGAACGAGACATTGGGTGACGAGGGCGCAGGTACCAAACACGTTTCGAATGCGCACATTAAAGGGGTGGTAGGAAAAGGGTAGTTGAAACTATCGTCCGGTATAGGGCAAATAGGAGGACAGCGGACAATCGTGAAAAACGATCGTATATGATCGGGGTGGATGTCGAGCGTGAAAGCCACCAATAAATCTTGGTTTAGTGTCCTTCCATCGCTCGCTCATCTCTCTCGCCCTCTTTTCTCGTATACGTTCCAGCGAGGCACACTGGCACAGCTCTGCACCAGAGAGGATTCAAATATTACCAGCATCTGCGACCTCCTATGTGCACCTGCGTTAAATACATGCAACGCCGTTTATTCTACCTGTGCACGAGTGCACCCACATTAACGAGCACACAAACACACACACACACACATGTACAGATGTAACGAAGACGTCGTTACATCGTTCGATCCTCCAGTCTCCCGTTCGGTAACGCTGTTATGACAATGACCAGAGCTGTTATTTCAGATATTAACGAGATGTTAAACCGCCTTTACTGCAAACCTGGATCATAGAGGTATTCTATGTATTTACACCGATGTACATAGCCGTGAAATTCGTTGCTGGCTTCAATTCGAACTACGTACCAAGCACCTGTACATCATGTAGCTACAGTGAACCTTTCGCCATTAAATTCTTCCGCGAGCCTGCCATTGGACTATCAATTAGAGAAATGCACTGAACCTGGGTAATCTATTTGGATAATTGCGTTCGAAGTACTCGACTGGAAGCTCTCGATGGATTCACAACGGAAGTTCTAAACAGTTCGTTTCGCCTATGCTACCCAACTGACTCCATCATTGGAGGGAAAAGTTCTAAGATTTGTGAAAAAACTCACGATGGAGGGATTTGAAAAGATTGAGGAACGAAGATGGAATGCCCGTTAAACTTTCACGAGCTCGTTACAAGAATCTGACAGGGTATTGCAGCACGTACGATGCGCTGACAGGACATTGGACTAATTGAAAGATAAAATGTGGCGAACGATAAAATTATTATACTTTGGAGTGTTACGAGCCGGCGAGTGGACCATGGAGGTAATATTACGGCTTTTATTTCACCGCAAGCATCCAAGATAGGTTCTTGACCAGTCTACGAGGGTGAAATTGCCTGTTGCCTCTCGAATTCTCCCTCACTCTTTCGGTTCTCTCTACGCTGACGACGCCATCGCGAATTATATGGGTACAGAGAATCATCGTAAACAAGGGGCAAGTACACCATCCATGCCGTCTCGTCACTTCGTAACGCGCGTCCATGCCTACCATTCGGGAATAAAACGTATGGACACGATATGCCCTATGCGTACAGCACAGACACGATGGAAGGGTGAAGCTGTGGATCGTAAAACTCATAAAAAATACACTCCCATCAGTACGGGCAACGGTATTCGGTTACCATCGCTTTTTTCGTTCATAATTCTGACCTGGAATATCCCTCAACTTGGTGTCCGAATGCCATCTTGTTTCTACGTCTATGTTTTATTCGTTCTTTTTGTTCCTATTTTTTCTGTCTCCTAATTTGGTTTTATTGTTGCTCAACCACATGCCCGCACGTTTGGTGGTGTCCGGTCCGGCCATATAATCCGATTTGTCCGCGTTTCTGTTCGTACAATCCTGAGGTCTCCATTGGTTGCCTTTCATTGCCTTCGCGTCTGCTTCGCATAATGGAAAATGATGCCTAGAGCAAGCAACGTCATGGCGAAAGCTCTCTAATCGAAGGGCACAGTGATAACGACCATTTCTATAAGCTTGTGATGAAATGTGTATGGCTAGGGTGAAAATTGATTGACTTCATAGAGAATGTCACTCATTGTAAGCACTGCGCGTGGAAGCGAGTCCAGCCTTTTCTCAATGCGACACCCACGAAGAAGCAGAGAATATGACGACCCCGTGGGTCAAGAACGAAAATCCTCGGAATAGCTTACCCCTGCTCGCATAATTTTCCAAGCTCCCAGAGTCTTGCGATAAGGCTTATCTATCTCGGCACAGATTCGCCTAGCTGACCCGAGCCCGGATAACTGGGCACGTATAGTTACAGGAGTAAGTATACTCACGAAATAATATGTTGAATAAGGGTTCGGGTCAACGTTCCGGTCCTACGGTTATTGATCATAGCAAAGAATATTTACTTTGAAGTGCTGATAACCATGATCCCGTTCTTTTTTACTGCATTTTCACTGCAATTAGTTATTGCACTAGCTCAGGCTCTTCGAAAACTATTCTGGAAATGGAAAATAATAGGAAATACATCATTAGGACGATATTTGAATACTGGCGTTTTTAGTATGTCAAAATTAATTTCGACTTATAAATTTTTTTCAATATTCAATTTCAATCCTCATCTGAAGCAGCTAGATCTTTTAATAGAAAGAGTACATTTTTTTATTCAGTTGGACATAATCGCATTTTTTCGCGCTAACCATCACCTGCCCCGAAAAATTTACTAAGCCAAGATAAAAAAGCAAGCTTGAATGAATGTTTGAGAATTTTTATGAACAGCATACAATATGCATCCAACATTCGGCATCCGGATCAACATTAGAGTTAGAATACCAGAATCGAAAGGAAGCTGATTATTTGACTCCGTAGAGTGCGAATTTGTGTTTATTACAACGGAATCAGACTTCATTGATCTGACTGTCACACTGGCGGCAAGTATGCAATCATCTTCAGTAGGTACATACAACGATAACTCGATCAAAGTAATCGAAACGGATTATTGTAACGATCCAATCTATGCCGTATATGTAAAAGTAACGAGCATTGGTATCATCAACCTGCAGAGCTGAAGTAACCAGATGTATTTGGCCATGGGGGAACCGGGAAAAAGAGACTCGAAGAAGTTGAGTAGGAAAATAACCGGCTGGCCTGATTCGTGAAAAAGTCAGTCGCGTATGCAGCCTCGAGTTCCCGGTGGATAAAAATGTTGTCGAGAATATCAGGTAGGCCCCGTGAGAGATGGATTGCGGAACGAGATGGATGAACCAAAGAGCACCGGAAATGGAGTGAAATGAGTTAACAGCTAGGCAAACCTTTGCGTACCTATGTGGGAGTAAGAAAATAAAAACCAAGAGAGAACGGGAAGAGATAATCAGAGTAAAAGCAAACGAGCAAATGCATGCGGTAATTAGTACTGTTCGTCAAAGTCCAGGCAGGAGAGAGAGAGAGAGAGAGAGAGAGAGAGAGAGAGAGAGAGAGAGAGAGAGAGAGAAGACAAAAAATTGTACGACCTACATGTCTTTCGTTTTCCAAACTTAAAAAAAATTAAAATAAAACTGTATCATGCCAAATAGCAGCTGTGTAGACCAATGTACACTTAACCCCACACTCCACCAAAGAATACGCACCACTTTCAAAATGCAACGAAGATGAGTTCCCCGGTCCTCAAGGGGCTGCAAGTAAATATTGTCAACACCGAGTGTAGGAAGAGATGGCAGCAGAAGGCCCAAAATAAATGGCATCGCAACTTGCACGAAACACACATGCGTATTTACGCGTAATGTCAACGGATTCACGACGGAGTATTTGTGTATACAACGACTAAATGTATGCATACATACATTGTTTCGCTTAGTGTATCGTAGGCTCAACGAATTAAGCTTTGTGTACGCAAAGACTCCCGGCTGATACGTCACGTACGAGACTAAAATGTACACGCAGTTTGCAGTATACATATCGGATGATGCTGCCGCTGACGGAAATTCCGGTTTCTCCCTTCGCGTACATGTATATGGAGAGACAAGGAGATACACATATGCATAGCTTTTCGGTAAAATATATGTATACCTTCCGTTGGAAAGCTTGCGTGAAAGCTCATACCGTTCCTCCGAAATCCAGGAGTGCAGAAAAAAAGAAGAGGCGAAACTCGGGATGCACATCGATATGTCCGTACGGATATACAGCCCGTCCGTCTCAGTTTTCTTTTTTCCCCCTCGATACACCAAACGGCACTTTGTGCGGATACCACGAGCTCAATTCGTGTGTTTCGACAAATATTTCCGAGGTATCTCTCGGCCTCCCGCTTGGCGCAATAGAAAACGACGAAAAATCTCTCATACGGGCAAAAAATATGACGGACCAAACATTCGAGCGGTATTAAACGGACGCCCTGCATGCGTGCAAAGGCTTATAACGAAACGTTTTGAAAACCGGGCATTTCCATTCGGACGTTGGGGAGTGTAGCGGTGGCCAACGGAAAACTGTTCCATCGTGTACCTGCTAAGTGCATACACGACAAACATCCCGCCACTCGTCACGTACACCTACCCCGTGTACACTGGGCGTGCGTTTCGTTTGTGTGCCTGTGTACCTTTGAACCTTCTTCAGTGTACCGTTTGGATAAAAATAATCAGAGATAGCGGAAAACGTATGTGTATATGATTTGGGAGAGTAAAGGCGAGGTGTATTGGTCGTAACGTGACGAAGCTGCGTTGCAACGTTGAAAACGTATATCCACCAATTATCGATATTACTTTTCCAGCATAATGTTCAATTTTCATCAAGTCCCGCGTAGGACTTTGTAGTACAAAGGCCGTCAATACGTCATCCAAATTCAATCAGTCATGACTGTAACGGTCCCGAGTAGAAATGTTGATCCGGCAGCCTGAACACTGATCAGGTCGCTATCATACTGCGATCGGAAGTGCCCTAGCAGATGAGCCACGCCTAATCGATGCCGAATGTCGACCAGACAAGTAATACGGGAGTAAGAAGGCTACCAGGATCAAAGTCCGGATCAAAGTCCACGCAGAGAGAACAATAAATGTCCGACTCGCTTGTGCGTCTGGCATAAATGTCAGAGTGTGTAACGCCTAAGTGGGCAACCTGATTACGGCCTGATGAGGCATCCATATAAGCCTGATCAAGGTGCCTTTTTACTCCTCCACCACGGTTCCACTGATCGGGTAAACTTTCATCACAGATAGGACCGTGCCGTAATACAGCTCCATGGATGCCGTGTTGGGGCGTCATACAGGCTCCTACTTTGGCACGATCAGGTCATACTAAAATGGCCCTACTAAGCCCTGGCCTAGTAAGGCCCTATCGAGGCTTGCTTTACAACTGACTCAGCATTCCATCAACGCCCATACCCTCCTACATCCCACGTGAACATTTTAATTCGGCAACAAATTATCTTTCAAGTGTTGACGTTTTTTACAGTTGCATAAAAAATGTGTTACGGACTGTGACGGAAAAAATCGTTATGCAGCTTGGATGCGCGTAAGAAGATTCCGTTGTATTTCGAAATCTTAAAACACAGTTCAAAATGTCTCGTCGTGAGAATAATATTTGTATAACTTAAAAATATATATGGGTGTTATGGCCTTAGGCCACTCCAGAGGCCGAAAAAATAGGCTTTTTGGGGATTTTTTTTTAGAAAAACTACAAAATAAATCGAGATTACAAAAAGGGTGTTTATCATACATATGACTGTATACAATAACTTTTTTGAAGCGATTCATTTAAAATGGCGGCTGTGCAGTGTTTATCTCAAAACTGCATTTTTTAAGTTCGCCGGAAACACAACTCAGACAATTTTCAACCGATTCACTTAAAATGTTGAATATATCTTGAAAAATACATTGTCTATAGAAGTATGTAGGATTTTTTTTTATATTGCATAGTTCATTTGTTATTAACAATTATCTGACGAAATTTTTCACTTTCCAAAAATTTGCCTAAAAAATCGTCAGATAATTGTTAATAACAAATGACCCATGCAATATAAAAAAAAAATCCTACGTACTTCCATAGGCATTTTATTTTTCAAGATATATACAATATTTCAAGTGAATCGGTTGAAAATTGTCTGAGTTTCTTTTGCGGCCAACTTAAAAAATGCAGTTTTGAGATAAACGCTGCACAGCCACCGTTTTCAAATTAATCGCTTCGGAAAAAATATTGTTTACAGTCACTGATATGTATGATAAACATCCTCTTTTGTAATCTTGCCTTATTTTGTAGTTTTTCTAAAAAAAATCCCCAAAAAGCCTTTCTTTCGGCCTCTAGAGTGGTCAACCCCTTAATCATGTTATTAATACGTAAATTCCAAATGTACGTCGATATATATATTGTAAATATATTATATTTTGATTCTGAAACTTTGTTTTTCACAAAGCTCATGTCAGAAAAACACGAACTAATGTACGAGGTGTGTGTGCACCGAAACGAGAAGTAATAATACGAACGTGCGTATATTTTCGTCTGAAACTGGTTCGTGTTTCTGATCAGAATATTATTTATAATTATCTCTATACTATTCTTAATTAATCTAATTATAGCTGTTTTCATAACTGTATGTAATAAAAATATATGTTGACAAATACATTGTAAGCTCTGAATACATACATTGTAGAGTGTGTATATACATACATACAACGTACAGTGGTGTGTGTGTGTGTGTGTGTGTGTGTGTGTGTGTGTGTGTGTGTGTGTGTGTGTGTGTGTGTGTGTGTGTGTGTGTGTGTGTGTGTGTGTGTGTGTGTGTGTGTGTGTGTGTGTGTGTGTGTGAGAGAGAGAGAGAGAGAGAGAGAGAGAGAGAGAGAGAGAGAGAGAGAGAGAGTGAGAGAGAGAGAGAGCATGCATGTGTACTGGCTACCTAAGGCAGTATTATAATGCCCTGATCAGTCAACTTTATAAGCGTTTGATCGAGCAACCTGATTACAGCCTGTTCAGACAACCAGATAAGGTCCATATGTGACATAACGTTACACTTTCTAGCAGGGCGCCATCGGATTACCCCATGAGTGCGCTATCAGGGCAGTCAGGCAACCTGAACGCGCCCTGAATCGGACCCTGTCAAAATTTCTACATGTGGTGACTATTGGAAACCCTGAAAGAGACTACCAGATTACCAGATGGTAGTAGACTACCATTTTCCAATATAAATTTCTCTCCGTACAATAATACTTGTCACAATGCAATTAGACGTAGAAAAATATCGTACGCAGCTCATCCCTCGAGCATGTTCATATGAGCCTGACTGCGTACTGTGATCTCTGTGCATTGGGTCCCACGGTTAAGAGGCAACGTTCTGTTGTTTTTTAATTAACGAACGGTTTGCAACGAGAGATTTGTATAGCAAGGGGATACATAGCGCGAACAATTGGTGTTGCATTTTGAATGCGTTCTCGCGGGTCTCCACGCGGTATGCGATAATATACCAGGCTATGAATACAGTGTATGCGTTACAGTTCAAGAGTGAACAAGGTTGGAGCCGAGAGACGGCGGCATGAGATACGTACCGGGGAGGTGCATCATGCACAAATTCTCGAGTGCAAGTGAGCTAGATACAGATGGCAACGGAGAGAGAAAGAGGGAGGCAGATGGAGGGAGCGAGATAGTTGGCTACGCGTTCTAGATAGACGACGCTTTGTATTTGCCCATTAATAGCGAACTACCATCCTGGCGCAGGCTTGCCTATTCGGAGCTGAGAAATTAGCAGAGGCGCTAATTGTATTACGTAACCTAGTTAGCGATGTGTGCACTTGGAAATTTGCTGCTGAACACCCAACATATCCAGCTCTCGTTCTCACCCCCATTTGCTTACGGTACATATTTATATTCATATACACACACCCAGTATGTTCTTACGCTCATGTATATATGCATTATATATTGCACAAAGGGTACACGGCGCATTCAATGCTTTAGGAATTTACTTTTTAATCATTTAGCGTCAAGACTCGACCGCTCCTTGTAGAATGGTTTTAATTTTATCGTGTCGAATGAGATATTTTAACTTCTGGCCCGTCAACCAATGTTATTCGGTCCGAAACTTATAGATGCTAAATTTAAGTTCTTACTTTAGTTTAATGGTTTGCGCTGGATAATATTTCTCTCCGTTCAATTTTCACTCAATGATTGAATGAAGGTAAGCTTGACATTTCAAAAATATGATTTTTTTGCATTGTTTTACATCCTAAGGCATTACCTTAAAATTTGAGGAATGCGTATTTTTGTTTCAAAAATAGGCCGAGCTATAACGATTTTTGTAAAGGGTCAGATCATCCACTGTACTACGGCAAGCTGATTCACCTCCGACTTCACCCTTTTTTCTTTTGGATTTTTTTCGAAAGTATGGGTTATTAAACGGTATAATAAATTTCGATAATACGATTTTTTTTATTTATTGCGTTGTTTCACAGCCTTACCTCCAAATTGTACCAAAGTGTTTTTTTTATTCCAAAAATTGACCGAGTTATGACTATTTTTGTAAAGGGTCACATCAGCCATTGTGCTACGGCAAACCGCCTCCCTCCGATTTACCCTTCCTCCTTTTGGATTTTTCTCGAAACTATGTGTTATGAAGCGGTGTAAGTCGTATCTCAAAATCGATACGTCCGATTCACTTATCTTAAGATTTCCATCATATGGCTGTGCGATTTTTGGACATGTACATTCATATGTCAATAACAAATTATTTATCTGGTGTTTTTGTTCGAAATTGAACTGTTTTTTGTACAGCTCCCCATTGTCGGATCGTCGAAAATGTCAAAAATTTCATCCCGTGGTACGGGATGTTATCATACCGGAAGTAGATTTTAAATATTTCATTTTAGATCACCCGGGTTGCCAGTGCCAAATACACATTAACGATGCAGCAATGGCTGCACTACGCTTAAATAATAATAACTTTATAAATAATTTGCAGCGCAAAAAGAAACTCAACTATGGCAAGACTATGGATCTATTGGGTGTACAATTTTAACCTTATCATTTCAACAACTCGCATCGAAAAAAGATATTGAAAATCGACCTTTTTAGCGCTGAGCTTATGCAGACTTGTCAATATTTCGCGAATCCGGTCGAAAAATCTGAAAGCCAGACATTCTAGCTATGTTAATATTTTTTGTAATCACTGCATCAGTATTTTTAGTTCACCTACAGGTTTTTGAAAAATGCTTCTTCCCATTCTCGATACGAAGACATGCATTTTCAAGTAGCTGTAATTTGTTTCAAAAAAATTATATTGAGATTTTTAGAAAAGCCGTGCGATATGTCAGGTGCAGAAATATTTAACCGGATTTGCGAAATATTGGTTAGTTGTTAAGTTATTGAAGGTTAAACGTAAAAAGCGCATTTTTCGTGTAACAGGGGAACATTTATCCAACACTACTGCAATATTTAGATTTGCGTTGAAGACCTCAAATCAGGTTTATCTTTTTTGGATGAATAATAATATATTGTTTTGAGGCAAGGGCGTCACCAAGAGGGAGGAAGGGGCAGCTACCCCCCCCCCCCTCCCTAAAGATTCGAAAAAATGTATATAATGGTCTAAAATGTCCACGATTCACATTTCCCCCGTCCTCTCTCTCCCATCTTGCCCACCCCTCTCTCCCCCTGGGCCGATAGCTGGTGACGCCCGTGTTTGGAGGGGTTCAATATGATTTTCTCGAACTCCTTGAACGCTCGGAGCGTCTCGTCGTTCGAAACTTTTAACGCTTTTTTCTCGAAAGTACGTTTTCAAAGTCGGTGAGCGAAGTATCTGAAAAGCTACTATTTCGATCATTCTGCAATTTTTAGGGCTTTTTCTAGATGTAAAAATATAGTATTTGATAGAAGGATTTTTACCGATGTATACTTTCGATTCGATTAACAATAAATGCCATTTCTTTTCGCAAAAATCAACCTTCACTTTATGGGTTTACGTGGGTTTGAAAATTTCGAAAAATCCATTTTTTTATTTTATTATCTAATAGTACAATATATCTGGAATACTTTCCCAAAGTTTAAAGTCGATCGGAGTAAGAGTGTAGGAGAGAGAGAGAGCCTTTGGGAATCGGGAAAGACCGGAAGTTTTATTTCTACTTCAAACTTTAACCGCGTTTTTCTCAAAACACTATTTTTGAAGGCGGTGGACCCGATATCTCAAAAACTAATGCACCGATTTTGCATACAACTCTGCCAAAAATACAAATTTCAATTTTTTTTAAATCCTCCGTTCAATCACCCGCTATCTACTAACAGAACAAATTTGTTTTTTTTCTTTTAATTTTCAGATAAAGCTATCATGTGCTATCCTGACCACCACGAGGACACTTTTTTAGGCGTCTCCGGAAACCAAGTCCCACCAGTTGAATTTCCCAAATTTTTGAATGAATTTTTTTTTACTACTGTTGAAATTTTGCTCTTTTATGTGCTTAACATTTTGAATAAAATAATTCATATATGATATTTTTTTTAATTATTAAAACATGCTTTTTTGGCTTTTTGCCTTTTTGTTGCTATTTATTTTACGTTTTGGAAATTCCTTCAATTAATCATAGGATAAACTACGATACTAACGAAATCAGTTTTATTTTTGCTATCAAAGAACCCGGTTCAGAAGGGCATTGCTCATCGCAAAAGACGTTTTCGTGAGACGCTTTCCGGACATCGCCTGTAAATCGATTATAATTAAATATTTTCGCCAAAATAAATTACAGCGTATTCTTCTGATCATACTTTTTTAAATACCTAATTTTGGTCAAAAATTATTATCACGATTTTCTAAAAAAGAATCCAAAAAATGAGCTGTCTTCACTGTTAAAATTAGGCATAACTCGTTAGAAGCCTGCGTTTCTTTACCTGCGTTCACTGTCAGATCAAATAGTCAAGTAAGGAATGCGAGTCTTCCAGAACAACATACCCCCTGCGTTTCGCGTGATAGCGGCAAGGAATTGTGGTTCTGCCAAACCTCCGACCCTTCGTGCTGGGAAAGGAAAAAAGTTCGTCACTTATTCATGCGAACCATACTTCCAAGAGGGCCATGCATCGCAGTGGTACAAAATAATAACTGGTAGTCGGTCCCGACTCGACGTGCCAAATGCCGCCTGATGATATTCAAAGAAACATTATTCCAAGATACTTTCGTATTCACCTACAAAACGTGAGAATTTCAACTTCGCGGTGCGGAAAATCCCTTGCTACTATTTTTCCGGCAAAACGTTCGGGAGCGAGGTAATCGACATTTCGATTCGCGGATTCGCGGCGAGATAGCGGATATTTGGTAGGAAGTATGCGCGAACGACGGTACGCGGTTAGGGTCGAGAGGAGTACACCCCGATCCGCTCAATTTGCCTATCCACACTCCGTTAAACACGGATTAGGTAAAGGCGGGTGAAGTAACCGTCGGCGAGAATACCGCGCGGTTTACCCTATTATAGTATCAGGGTAGTCCGGCATTAACGACAAAGTCCTCTCCCACGTCTTCTACAAGTTTGCCTTCGCTTCCACTATTCCTTGCCCATTTACCGCATCGCCGTTACATCAATCCCTTACCGCTGTGCGTGCACAGGAAAAGCTTTCGACCCTCGATTTTTATCAGCCTGAAGGCTAACGCAGGCTTTGCCTAACCCAACCAATGCTTCCAGGGGATCTTGATCAGCTCGCGCCCGGTCTCTTGGAAACGTTATTCTCCTCTGGCTCTATGGTATTTCGCGTCTCTCCTGTACTCACTCGGTTTGTCCTTGGTGCTCTGAAAGCTGGCCCCTGAGGCGAGCAAATTTCCACTTCCGATCGACCGTCGACTCCCTGACTGGTACGTTTCGCCATTGTACACGCGTAACGTGTGTGCACAAGCTGGGGGTTACTGCTGATTCGAAACACCACGGAGTATGTACGATATGTATGCACATTAGTACAGGACATGCAGTGACAATTGGGTCATTGTACCATTATCGTAAACGCGATAACGGAAAGATCGATTGAGCTTATGACTACTCCATCAGTCTGGCGCACTCAACGCTTAGCAAGACTGAGCAGAAGACTGCACAGAATGCTGGGCAGCAACGGATCTTCAGGGACCGAAGAGACAAGTGGTGAAGGGCTCGTATGATTGCTGCAGGATTGATACCGTCGTAATGATTTCTGTCGAATTGATCCCGTCCGTAAGTAATCGTACCCACGAATCATAATGACTTACCAGGTTGTGGTGCACATCGTATATACGATTGCTGTAGAACGAACCAGGAAAACGCCAAGAGCCACTTCATTTTGGAGCTGAAACAATCAAATGACAGGCCAAGTTAAGACACCACGTTTCATTAATCACATAAAAGTAAGCTTGCACATGTTGTCGAAAATAGTACATCGTTTATGCATGGTGTATTTTGTACCATACTTCGATTGCGCGGAAATTGCGTGCTTCTGGCCAAATGTTCGCTATCGATAATTGAAATTGGACAAGCAACCCTGCGCGTTGATTCGAGACATCTGTAACATTCATTCGTGCAAAGCTATCGGCTCGCGATAATCAGCGAAAGTAAACAACTCGAATGCATAGACATTGCAAAACATCCCTCTCGAAGTGGATAGACCAACGATGAAACGCCGGAAGTCTGATTTGAGGTTTCCCTTTTGTGGGAGATTGCTGTTATCAGTGTTGTTGCTTTTTTTCCTCCAAGAAAAATCTCTCCTGGGTACAAAACCGCGACATCTTTACAATAGCTTAGTTGCACGGAATGCTGCAACCATCCTGCCCCGAGCTAATATCCGGATCCACGGTAGAGCGCGTTGTCTCCTCTCATGCACGTGCCTCTTTATTTTTCTTTATTAGCACGACCGCAACGACGAAGGAGACAACAAAGCCCGTATGTAGCTGGACAGCTCCGGGGTGGCTGGGGGTGCACGAGCTGGCGCCCAAGTCGGGGGCGTCAATGCACTATGTGTGCGGTTTTTCACGAAGGTAACTGCCGCACCACACCCGTCTGCACCGTAAAGTCTCCCCACGCTGAACTGCACAGCTATATTGTCCACCGGGATGAGGCAACGCGCTCTCATGTCAGGATCTAAAGAGCGAGCCGCGGAAATCCTCCATGGACGAGCATGTTGAAAATGAGTGAGAGGGGGAGAGGCACAAACGTGCATAGAGATCCCGCTATACGGGCACGGGCGAAGCAAGCAGGAAAAATATGAGTTCGCGCGCGTGGGGTGAAAGGGTGAGATGGACAACTGCGAGATAGGGAAAATGTGGAGAAATAGACAACAGGGGGAAAACAACTGAAGGAAGAGATGGAGAAACGGAAGCATAGTGAAGAACTGAGGGATGAGAAGGTTGGAGAAAGAGATGGATGAGGGAAAGGAGGGGAACAATGAAGAAGAGTAAGGCCCACGGCGCCGTTTTCCTGTTTTCAAGAACTCCTATCTACGCCACTAGCTCGAAACCCAAACCATCAGTGACCAGTTCTCTTCTTCCTGCACTCACTATCCTTCTATATCCTCCAGCCTGCTTTTCTTCGTCTCTACTTTTGCCTCTCCACTCAGTACTCATAGTGTCTTGCTTTCCTCGGTTGGCAAATATGGCATTCTCGCGTTCTCTTTCTTTTATCCTCACCCTGGCTTTTTCCTCGCTTCCCACCGAACCATTTCGTCCTCCTTCTCTCTTCCTAAACAGCCATGTGACGCCACCAGCCGGCATATTACAGCCCACATCGCTAGTTATGTATGTGATACGGAGACACCCCAACATACAGGCGCGCGCACGTACACATATATGGTGGAAAGACTGGATAAAAATGGAACACCTGAACAGATTGAGATATGGCTTGGATTGTAGAAAACTTTATCATCCTCTTATTTTATCACCCAACCGCAATATATTACTCCAAGAATTTGTATTTGGGCTCAAATGCCGTCATCGTTGTCGAGTCTGAACATCACCCAGACAGTTTTTCTTATCGGTGTGTCTATTCTACTCCGGTCTCTTCCATGCATGTGAGGGAACACTACAGAGGCTCTTGCTTCACACCGGCAGGTAAGCACACACTAGACGATGTTGGTGGTAGCTTGGAGGATCACATCCACATAAAGAGGCTGCCGAGTGCCATTGAGTCGTACATGGTTGTGGGGCATTGCAGCTGGAGGTTACACATGCTGCATACGGAGCCAGGGGATTGAAGGCGTTTGTATGGGTATGCTTGGCTCTATACACGCTCTTCGGTATCTTTTCCACGGCTGGATACTCTTGAGCTGGTCCACGGCCGAGCGACTTTTACATTATCGCCATACACGTGTAGAAAGAAACGCGCGGTGCACACATTGCGACCGATTACGATCATCCGGTCGCGGCAGCGAGCGGAAGTTCGGTTTTATTCTGCGAAACCGACTCTCACTTCGACCAATGTCTGTCCCACCATCAAGCTCTCGACATCCGGTCCATATGGGCCACATAGTTGCACGAATAAGTCCGACACACGTTCATCCTATGGCACACGTGCACCACCAGATTTCCTCGCTCCTAGTGTTCTCTCTCACGTAACATCGATTTGAGTGCGTTGAACACATTTTGCCGTCTGGTAAACTATTTACGAAAAAAAAACGTCTAGTAATATAGCGACCGTAGGGATTAACGTCGCGTTACGAAGGGACGTCTTTCCAGCCGAGGCACCAGTCTGCGCTCGTTTGAACCTACGAGAAGAGCTAATGACGAGAAACAAAATCGTTGTCATAGCCCGTATAATTAAGGATAGAGGCAAACGTCTGTTGTCGGTATAGATATATCTCGTATACGCGACACCATATGTAACTCGGAACAATTGGCTCATCAACTTTTGAGTGGTTTTCATTTATTATGAAGTGCTGGAGATCTCGGACACTTTTTCAGCATACTACGGGTCCAAAAATATTCGAATGTTTTAACACATTATGAACAAACCGATTTGGAAATAAAAATCTGAGAATATATATAATTTATATGATTTATATAAAGTTGAAGAGCTCAAAAACGTCACTCGGTAATTCAATTTCGTCATATGGGTCGAACAATCTCAGGGGGTCTTCTCACTTTAGATGCCACAAAGGCTATTTTCATGATTTTTAAAATAGGTTTATATTATAGATATTGATGTAAAAGTTGTTTCACTTAATAAATACACTTTCGAAATACATTGAAAAAATTCTTCTATGTATTTATGTAACCCAAACAAATGTTAAACGCGTTTTTCTCGAAACAACTTTTTTCGACGGCTTGTTGATAAAATCTTCGAAACTACTGAACGGATCCGTATGAAATTTTAACCACATATTCTTTACAACTATAGCTATAGCGCATATCAAGGATTTTTTAAATTTTAATATTTACTATTTTTTTGTTGCCAACAACGGTGAATAAACACGTTTTTTTTTGTTTTTTCGAAAAAATGTCCGCCATTTAGTTATTTGTGCATATATCAAAATAGCGTATATAGGCTATAGCCATTAACATACCGAATCTAAAAGTGTTTTATTTTTTGTTTCGGGTGATCCATCTCCGAGATTTCATCAACAACGCAGACCTACCTACCATTTATTTAGGACATTTTTTAACTACCATTTTTGTCTATAAATAGTGACTTAAATAAATTGAAAAAAATGGTAATGTATTTCGAAAGTGTATTTATTAAGTGTAACAACTTTTTTATCAATATCTATAATTTAAACCTATCAAAAAATTCATGAAAATAGCCTTTGATAGCGTCTAAAAAGCGAAAATAGCCTTTTTTAGCGTCTAAAGTGAGAAGACCCCTTAAGCGGTCCCTTGAGGAATTGTTTTCGAGAATACTAAAAGAGCAATGAAAATGAGGTTTAGAGGTCTTATTCTACATGTGGTGACGTATACAAAAAAAAATCTTTTTATGAAAAAAATACAATATGGCGGCTCGGTTGTAGCTACACTAAAAGCGGTTTTCAGACGTTCTGCGGGAGGACGCAGTACTTTTATGGATTAGCACCAAGCCTTAGAAAAAGATGTTCGTCATGTACATTAGTTTTTTTTTTGGGGAAGTGCACGCGAGTATAAAAAATATTATTTTCCCGAAAAATAGCATCGTTTTGAATACATTTTTCTTTTTTTCGCTGACAAGTCGGCCGTAATTTGTTTGTAACATCGAAAATTGTTGATGTATTGGAAAAAGCGGGCGTGCTTCTTTAAAGAATCAATCTAAGAAGCTGCAGTAAAAACTTAAAGTCGATCGGATGGAGACTGAAGTATGCGTCCTCTCAATTTTAAAAAACGTGGTCTCCAGAAAAACGTGTTAAAAGTTTTAAAACAGATTTAGGAGCTATCGTCCATACGACGGAATTGAAGCTCTCATTTGAATTCTGCGTGTACCTACGGAGGTATTTTGGTAGTGGGTCTTCAGTTGTTATATGGTTGTACATTTTGTGTTTAACGACTGGACTAAACCACCCCAAATTTCTACTTTGATCGTCTAGGCTGTGTGCGTTTCAGAGTGCTTTGCGGAGCTTCGGAAAATGAGCTCTAAACATTTTTCATAGCATTTTGCGCGTATGATTCTTTCTGTATATCATTCTTGTAATGTTGTTACATAATTTGAGCCAAAAGAAAAAGAATTGAAAATATTTTTTTCTGCTCACTTAAGTTTTTTCTACTGAAAAAAAATAGTAAAAATTTGTTGTCTACTGACTTAACTTTTTCCTACTCAGATGCCAATGGAAAAAAATGTATCCTTTTTTTTAGTTGAAAAAAGTTAAGAACATTTAACGCAACAAAAAACATTAAACTCAACAAAAAATGTTTACCTTTTTTTTCTACTGACTTGAATTATGTATAAGCATCACAAGGACGATATAAAGAATGAATTGTATGCGAAAAATGTATGAATAATACATTTTGCCAATTGAACAAAAATGTGTTTAATTTTTTTTTCTTTTGACTCAAATTATGGATAAGCATCATAAGAATGATACACAGAAGGAATTATACGTGAAAAAAAGTATAAATAATAATAATCATTTAATAAATTTGCCAAAAGAAAAAAAATGTTTACCATTTTCTTCTATTGCCATCTGAGTAGAAAAAAATTGAGTCAGAAGAAAATAAATATTTACCATTTTTTTACTCAGATGTAACGCTAAATATGACAAGCAAAACAGTTGTCTCTAAAAACTGTAATAGCAGCCTCGAGATAACTAATATAAGTCCGTCACTAATAATTCCTGATTTTTGACAGTCTGAAGAATATATGCCGGAAAGAATTCACGAGAATTCGTTGTTCTCCGATGAAAATTAGAGATGCCGACACTGCGAAATTTTCTCCTCGGTTGGCTGAGATTTGAAGCGCACGAATCACAAAACCTATCTCGTATAACGATAAAGGAGGGAGGAGAAAAATAATGCTCGACATACGTAATGCGATAAGGTTACGCGAGCGAAAA
Source organism: Ophion ellenae (assembly GCA_963210295.1). Classification (NCBI taxonomy): domain Eukaryota; kingdom Metazoa; phylum Arthropoda; class Insecta; order Hymenoptera; family Ichneumonidae; genus Ophion; species Ophion ellenae. The sequence goes on along the minus strand of OY723387.1, from coordinate 39,049,764 downwards.
AGAATGTTTGCAATTCCGTATACATTCTAGCCAGGCGTGAGATGTGCTAAGCGATAGTTGGAACGATCTGTATTGCAGTAACAAAAGTGCATATTCGTCGTAACGTAAAGGCTCCAGCGGTTAACAAAATTGTCGCCGGATGTGCCGCGGATATGATGCACGAGAAGTGAGTTACGTGGGAAGAGAGTAATGCCCAGCCGTACATGCCCAGTACAGTAATAGTACACATTGAGACGTTCATGGTCCGTGTGTTTTAAGGTGCATGGTTACGTAGCCGCTTTCGATCTCGTTTCTATTTTTACCGTTTCTATCATACCTGTAGGTCGTACTATATATACTTTTTTTATTATGCCAACTTCACTTCGTAGGTTTGTACGCTCACAGAGATATCGCCTGTACCGTTCTACCACATTCGATAAGAACACCAATCCCTTTTGTTTCTACATCTATTATACCTTCGAAAAAAGTGCTTCGAGTGAACGATAATACACCCATTTTGAGCTGACTGAGCACAAAGGTTGTTTTGTGTACCCTGCAACTCAAAAGCAAATAGCTGGAGAGCTCTACATGTCAAAAGCATGAGCTTCAATAAAGAGTATTCAGGAACCAGTGAACGAAGCGACGGTGATAGAAGAGTTCATGGCAATTAAAAAACACGCCCGCGGTGAAACATATGATAAAACTAGCTAGGGCAAGTCCAGGGTAGTTGGCAAATCATGTGCGAATTTAACAATTTTTTATCGTATGAAAAAGTGATTCACTCATAAAATTAATTATAACATCTATTTAGTATGAATATCAAGCTGTTAGAAAATACATATATTTTTTTTTCAATGTACAAAATGTCCGACTACTCGAAACTTCTCGAAACAGATTTTTTCCAATTGGCGTGACAAATAATATCAACAATTTTCACTCGATTCACTTCAAATTTAAAAGTTACGTTCCTAATTGCATTTCGCAGAGAAGTGCGTACGGGATTTCTGATTAATCGAAAACTTTTCATTTTATGAGCAGTTATAACGAAATTTTTCACTGAAAATTCATTTCTTAACTTCAAATACCTACAACTTTTGAATAAAACAATATTTTTTAAATTCCGCACGTACTTCTTTAGGTATTCTAATCTAGATTGACGAGAATTTTCGATTTTTGTTCTAGGTCAAAAATTGTGGATGCGAAATGTCATGCCGCGGAGCGCCTAGAAAAGATAACAAAAGGAAACATTAGTAGTCGGCCATTTTGTACATAAAAAAAAACAATTATTTTTTCTAACAGCTTCCCAAATAGGGTTTTACAATCGGCACAGTAATGGCCCACGACTGGTTGCCAGAGAACAACCGATGGCGCGGTAATGGCTATATAAACAGGCCAGATCCGCACCATGCATGGTTGGTAATGGTAAACCATGAATGGCTGTTAAGACTTGGCTAACTATCATACGCCTATATTGGCCTCATTATCCTAAGAGAAACGGTTAATGGATTTTTGACGACTAGCAATAGTTTTCGATATATCGCATTGTAAAGTTTATTATTTCACGCCATACGAGTATATCTATATATCCGATAGATACCCCCCACTCCTCCGGCCGCGCTGCTTCCTGGCAAACAGTTCTCGCCCGTATGTGCATATCACTTGCTATGTGGGATGGGTTTGTTTGGGTTTATTTAATATAGTAGAAGCGCAGTACAATAAATAACTTTCAATATACGATATATCGAAAACTATTGCTAGTCGCCAATATCCTTTTAAAGGTTCTCTTAAAATATTGAAAAGAAGGTCGGTGCAAAATTTCAGCTTCATCAGTGAGATATGCTTTTCGAAGCCTTATTCCTTGTTTTTACGTGTTACAGTTTAACGACCTGCATTTGCAAAACGCTCAAAAACAAACCATCAATGGCTGGAATAGATCTGGCAAGCCGTTCATCCGCCTACGATACCCCAATGCTGATCGCCATATTATCGGTACGATGGTATTGGCCCACCAATGACTGGCATAGATCTGGCAAGCCGTTCATCCGCCTACGATACCCCAATGCTGATCGCCATATTATCGGTGCGATAGTATTGGCCCACGAATGGCTGGCATAGATCTGGCAAGCCGTTCATCCGCCTACAGTACCCCAATGCTGGTCGACGAATTATTGGCCGATTATCAGCAAACCGCTTAATGGCTGAATACATGCATTTTTGTTACGACAGGCGACTCTATATGGGTTGATATTCATGCTAAATAGAGGTGTAATTAATTTTATGAGTGAATCACTTTTCATACGAAAAAAATGGTTACTTCCGCACATGATTTTATACCCGTTACTGTGGCCTAAGGCCTTAACTTATCTTCATTTGTAATTAAACTTTGAACATTTATCTTCAAAATAATTAACAATATCAAAACAAACTCTTATCAGATCAACCTTAAAATTACTATTTTTTTTAAATCGCGATTGGCTCTCTCTCCCGGAGTATCCGGGTGTGATGGCCATAGGAGTAGAGGCGACATGGCCAGTTACCCAGCATTATGCTCTCTGATTTCTCTTTGGTTTTATGTTTTGATTATTTTTTTTTCATTTGGCCACATCTAGAACACATCATCGAAATGAGTATAATTTTTGAGTACCCAAAATTGGCACACGATCCACTGAAGCCAGCCTTCGATGAGACGAGTTTCATAATAATTTTCTACCCAACATTTTTTTGTCATTGTTCTTTTATCGTCTTTCTAAGGTCTTCCTAGGTATGTCGTATGTCCTAGCGGCCGCACGAACCGACAATTCGTCATTTTTTACAGCATCAATAGCTGGTTTTAATGATTCTTGAGTCCAGTCCCCTCGTAGAGCTTTTCTCTTGTGCTTATTAGGCTTCTAAAACAAATGTAGAAAAAATGAATTACTTGAACACACTACAACTAATACTATGGCCATCATACACCGACTGTACGTGGCCATTTCTCCTAATCTCCCGGGAGAGATGGCCATATCTAAAATAGAAACAAGTCGAAACGATACATACGAAATTTTGAGGTTATAACAACGCACTGTTCGCGAACTATTCAAGAAATACAAAAGTAACCATTACTTTTACAAAATAGCATCACCACAATGTAAAACATGAAACCTTCGAAAAAATTTAGCAGGAGAATAACTTTTTGATTATTCTGTCTGCTGCTAAATTTTTTCGAAGATTTCTTACTTAACATTTTTTTGCCAAACTTTTGCTCGTACCCTTACACCCGTGCACGACGCGAAGCGAATTAACCAATAACAAACGAAATCTAGTGCGCGGTTCTATGAAATATTTTTATTGGCCATAGCCCCCTTATCACCAACTCCCCCGGAATTACCCTATAATTTATTGGCAGCGCGATCGAGATATAGGGAAGTTGTGCTCAAGATGAGTTAGTAAGATAAGACCATACTCTTAAAATATTTGCAAATATTCACGCTATACGAGAAGCGATGACGTTCTATCGCCGTTCAATAAGTATTGCTAGTAGGAAGATCTAGTAAAGCCGTCAGTGACCCGCGAGCTTTTGCTCAGTAAATCGTTTCGTGATTTGGAACGGTTTTAGATTCAGTATGTTAATTGCTATAGCGTATATCACACGATTTTTAATATATTCCAAAAAACAAAATGGCGGACATTTTTCGAAAAAACAAAACGTGTTTTTTTCAATGTTTTTGGCAAAAAAAATAGTAAATATCAAAATTAAAAATAATCCTTTATATGCGCTATGGCTATAGTGGTAAAGAATATGTGGTTAAAATTTCATAAGGATCGGCTTAGTAGTTTCGAATATTTTATCAACACGCCTTCGAAAAACGTCGTTTCGAGAAAAACGCATTTAAAGTTTCGTTGGGTTACATAAATACGTACATTTTTTTCAATGTATTTGGGGGCATCCGTTAATTACGTGAGGTGATTTTGGCGATTTTTCGACCCCCCCTCTCCCCCTGGTGAGATGTCGTGAGATTTTGCTCGACCCCCTCCCCCCACCCCTATTCTCACGTGAGATTTTTCAAAATGCATACCTTCACGGAAAATAAATTGTAGTAGAAGTAACTGCGATTGTAGTACTATTTACTCCACCATGTAAAGTAGTAGGGAGACTCTCCCTACGTGATAAAAATTATGTGATTACTAAAATTACTAAAATTACTAAAATTACGTGATATTTGCCGAAGCCCCCTCTCCCCCACGTGAGATTGGGTGAGATTTCGCTCGACCCCCCCCCCCCCCCGCCCCTAAACGCCTCACGTAATTACTGGACGCCCCCTTTCGAAACTATATTTATTAAGTGTAACAACTTTTATATCAATATCGATAATATAAACCTATAAAAAAATCATGAAAATATCCTTTTTTAGCGTCTAAAGTGAGAAGACCCCTTAAGGAAATGTGTCCCTTTTCTTAGATGTAAGGAAATTTTGTATTAGATTTATAAGGAACTTCTTCATTATTACCTTCATTACAACACAAACAAAGACAGTCTTAGTTGTTTTGTTTTCTACAGCCAACTGTCTTAAGGTAGTTCTGTAGTTTTTGTCAAATCTTAGGAACTGGCTGAAATCTAAGTATGGTGTAGATATGACCTCCATGGACTGATGCTCAAAAATTCAATTCGATTCACCGTTTAGTTCATGAGATAATTGCAATTGAATATGGGTATTTTTGTACGCGATCCCTATACCTAACACGTAAACCGATAGAAGTTTGCTCGCATTTCTCGATATATGTTCTAAACGGATCTGAGGATTTCACAATAAAACACACGTGTATGCAGTACTATTGTGGGATTGATTTTAAAAAAAATGACAAACTTTGACCGTTTAGTTTCGGAAATATCGACTTATGAAAAGTGGTCATTTCATTCCACACCGAACTCGGGCCCAACCATCTGTAACGGAATGGCAACAGTGTACGCTGCAGCTAGCTGATCGGCGCGTGGTCTGGGAACTCGAAGCGTATTTTTTCCCGAGTTCTAGTAATTCGGAGATGAATGTGAAATAAATTTACTCTGCAAAGAAATTTAATTTGTTCAATTTATGCATGTATTTGTCTTTGTTACAGCGAATACAATTTAAACGGTCGGCAAGATGTAAATCCACGATCCGATGTCCTTCGAAAGCGATTTTTTATTGCTGATCGTTGAGGTTATGGTTATTCTTATCGCGTTTAGCCGCATTTTCTTGACACATGACTGCCACAGTTTTCAGTCTTTTAGCAAGCGCCTTTTTTCTTGTAAGCTTTCCTTTGCATCGCATTTTGGTTGACATTTTCACGCTTTGTTTTATTTAAATAAAATATTTCGCGGAAGACGGATCGTAGGAAGCTAAACGCTGTCAGCATCGTATAGGCATCGGATATTACTATACGCTTCGACCGAAACTTTTGTCTCATACGTGTATCTACAGAACTACCTTAAAATCCATCCCTAAAGTACCTAAAGTAAGGCGAAGGTTGGGACATCGTCAAGGGGCGATACAACGACCATGAAACTTCGTCTGCAATAAATATGCAGTAACAATGCAGCAAACAACAACTTCTATGCGTTACTCGATCGTGTAATTCTCCACGACTAAACCTCCTTACTTCCTGATGCCAGTTGTCAAAGATTAGTACTTCATGTCTACCACCAAAATAATGGCGCACAATTTAAAATATGAGGTCATTTTGAGACACCGTACTGAGAAAAAGAAATCGTTGAATGTGCAAAATGCATTTTGTTGTCTCGAAATTTTGTTGTTTCAACAGTTGCTCAGACATTCTAAATAAGCTACACTTCACACCGCTACAACTATCAGTTAGATTAACCAAACGATTGTTATGCCAATCAAAAATCAAGTTGAACGTATTTAAAGATACATTTTGTTAAACCAACTGAATTTTGGTTGGATGAACGAATTTTTTTTTCAGTACGTTTATATAGCGTTGAACATTCAACGTATGCTTGTAAGATTAGTGGTCGCACGTAGCATATGTGCATAATTTATGCAGCTGCTAAAATATCAATCAGCAGTACTATACTTTTGGCAGTGACTATGGCTAAAAATATTCTTGTTCCCTCAGGGAAATATAAAATATAGTTCAAATGTGCCTACAAACACCATACATTTCTCTCATGTCAGTGCATGTTGCAAACACCATGAACTTTCAGCGAACGAAATACTTCAGTGCCAAACAGAAAATCACATCAACGAATTAACCAAATATACGCCACTGACATTTAAAATTGCTCATCTAGATACAAAATCAGAGCAGATAGCTATCAAGGAATGTATGGGACAGCAGAGGATCTCTCTTCAGTGCACGAAGAATCTCAATAACGAATGGAATCTTTAAGGCCTTACCCCCACTTGTAGCGCAAAAAAGGCCTTTTTCATGAATTTTTTTAACGAAAACTACAAAACTTTTTAAATCGATCAATATACCATCTTAAAGAACACATCTTGAAAAACTTTCAGTAATTTTTTTATTGAAAAATATTATATTGTTTAGTGGCAAATGGCCGTCAATGAAATGATGTTTTTATATACACGGTTTGCGGTGACCAACATTGCGGCGAAGTGGATCATCTGAAAAAACAATGCGGATGGATTTAGTCAAATATAAGTATAAACTAGTCTTTAATCGAAGGATTTTAAAAAATATTCATTTTTCACAAAATGGCGGACAGTCAAAGTTAATGGTTCGATTTTAACGAAAAAACGGCCTTTTTGGCTATAAAACGGCCATTTTTTTCCGAGAAAAAAAATCGAACGATTAAAGACTACATTTTTATGTATTAAATAAGCCTGCAAAATTTCAAGAAGATCGGTTCATTAGTGTTCGAGTAATCTTGGTCACCGACTTCAGAAATGCCATTTTGAGAAAAACGCGTTTAAAGTTTCTCTTTCAACGCTCTTTCAAGGCGGATTCTTCTCTTTCAACGCTCATATCTCAGTCAATTTTGTTCGGATCGACTTGAAATTTTCAGGACATATTCTCAGATACTTATACTTCAAAAAAATGCAATAAAAAAATCGATCTTTTCAAAATCGCAAGTGGGGCTAACCCCTTAAGCATTTTTGTAATGGTTTCATACAATGGGGGAAGCATTGCCCCCCCCTGCCAATGTATACTAGCGCTATGAGGTTATACCCGTCGGACATTCCAGAACATGGGTTAAAGTATATACGTGTGTGTGCGTATACTCGCGAGGTGAGTCGGGTGTGGACGCACGGATACCGCATTGAATTTAATCCGTAAATCCTCGTGTAGGATGAATTCGCTCGATCGTACCGTGAGAGTTGAGGCCAGTCAGACGGTAGTATTTAATAGTAACAACCGTCGGTTACGGCCCTCCCTACAACACACAGCGAGAGAGAGATAGCGCGGGGGGTGGGGGGGCTCTATGGAACCTCCGTTTTGCCGTTACGACTACCAACCGGCGGCTTGCGGGGCAGAGGGCCTGCTAATCCGTCCAGGGTAAGCTGTGGCGCATCCCACGGAAATGTTTCACAAATTCGTACCGAATTACATACCGGCACAGATCGCACATTTATATAGGTACACTGTCGAAAATTTAGTTAAACATGAGGATTCGAACGTGTGTTTTCCATAGCGGCATCGCATTGTGTACAAAATCCACGTAAACGCGATAATTCCATGCGATTCCGCACCGATTGAATAGCGCACGGGATCAAACGGATTTTCGAGCACTGTGACGATAAGCGGCCAAGTCAACTGAATCTTTCTATAGTCCCGGACTGTATAAATCGAACTCTTTTTCACCTTGCCCACATAGTATGGTCGTGCTGTATATGGGAATTGGAGAAAATTAGAAGAAGGCTGGTTTTTTGACAGGAGATTTCGTAGGTGCCGCGGGTGCTAAATCCAAGTTTGCCTAAAAATCGGGGTGTAGGTTTTTTTTTAGGGGATCAAGTGGATGGGGGTGGATTAATGCCAAACTACAACCCCCACGAGGTCGGCGCCGGGAGACAAAAGGGTCAGAAAAATCCGGGCTTCATTTTTGTCCATAGCGCCGAAGTCGTGGGAGTTCATTTTAGGGGTCAAAAGTGGGGTGAAATTTTGAAAAATCAGTTTTTATTCGATAACTCTTTAGAAAAATTAATACAAATTTTGTTCAAATGGGAGCGTTGTAACCCTTGAAAAGACGCGTCGATCGAGTATTTAATCATCCCTCTCCAATAATATCTTCACCGCCAAAAGAATTGTTGAAGTATAAGAAAAAAATTGTTTATTGAATAACTTAAAAACAGTCGATTTTTCGGGGATGGTTTAAACGTACGAACTGTAGAGAATATTTTTTTAAATATATTTCTTCCTATGGTCTAGCCTTGGATTTTGCTTTTTCGAACCCCTCTCAGGGGTTGAAAATTCAAAATGAAATTCTGGGAAAAGCATTGACCAAAAATAAAGAGGTACGAGTTTGGCGCTATGGACAAAAATGTAGCTGAGGGTTCAAGCTACAAATTGCTCCACGGCGGCGAATTCGTAAGGTCAATAGTTTTCCCAAAATTTCATTTTGAATTTTCAACCCCCGAGAGGGGTTGGAAAAAATCTAAGGGTGGTCCATAGAAATGAAAATATAGAAAAAATTATTCTCTACATTTCGTACATTCGAACCATACCCGAAAAACCGATTGTTTTTGAGTTATTCAATAAACAATTTTTTTTGTATTTTAACCATTTTTTTGAGGGTGAAGATATTATCGGAAAATGATGATCAAATACACGATCGACGCGTCCTTTCAAGGGCTACAACGTTCCCATTTGAACAAAAAGTGTACGAATTTTTCCCAAAGGGTTATTGAATTAAAACTCATTTTTCAAAATTTCACCCCACTTGTTCACCCCCAAAATGAACTTTCACGACTTCGGCGATGTGGACACAAATAAAGTCCGGATTTTTCTGAACATTTTGTCTTCCGGCGCTGACCTCGTGGGGGTTGTAGCTTCGCATTAATCCACCTCATTCCCTTTCATCCCCTAAAAAAACCCAACACCCCGATTTTTAGGCAAACTTGGATCTAGCACTCGCGGCACCTATAAAATCACCTGTTAATAAACTAGCCTTCTTCTAATTTATTCCGATTACGGGGGTTTTCAGCGACAGCACGACTGTACAAACATCATGCGAGGAAACAAAGCGTGCGAAAGATTGAAAGAAATATTGTTAATCAGCGTTCGCGAAAAAGCATTTTTTGGAAAATGTACGAAATAACAGGGCGTCCAACGACGGTGCCTGCCAGCGACGACGGAACGAGCTTTTCAACGTTTCTACTCTGACAACGATAGTTATTCGATAAGAGTGGAAAGAGATTCCATGTGTAACGAAGCTGCGGACAAATATTAAATCATCGTTAATCATTCGAAATAGCGAATAACCACGATAGTTGAAGGCACCACACCACGTTAAAAAAATGTTGTCTTTTTTTCATTTTCTGATAAATACATTTGTTAAGAATGCTCTCACGAAATTTTTAAAAGAAATTTGTAAAATTGGCGGATATACAGCATTTTATGTGAAACCGTTCGAAGCGCACGACCGCGCCGAGCGGCAGATGTGCGGCTGTCGAACGAGTCTAGTACCTGGCGATCCTTTGTTGGCCTCTAGGAACCCTAATTCTTGGCATATATTTTGATTAAGGTGATTCAATACTTTTTAACAAGTCATATTGGCCTCATACATGTATTGGGGATATTAAACATAAAAATTGTTGAAACACTCTACCAATATTGTCAAAATAGCAACGAGAAGCGAATATGCGAAGCCGAGCACGAAGCCGAAAAAAGCACGCATAAGGGTCGTCTGCGTTCAAAACAAAAAAAATGACCAGTCTCTGGATGCTGAGGAGCTGTTGTATGGTCCAGGAACAGCTGACTAACGGTGAAAAACAGAAAAAAAATTTAGTTCGTATGTTGAATTATCCTTTAGCAAAACTGTGAACGCGTTTTTCTCGAAACTACGTTTTTCAAACTGGTTGACAACATATTAAAAAAACTATTCATCCGATTTGCATGCGCCGAGTCTTAAACTGTTCGAAAATCCAGTCTCTATGGCACCACATAGGGATTTTTTTATACAGGGTCCCCTTCTATTTTTTTTATGAACGATGAAAATTTTCCATGATAATCGCAAATAAAATTCGCTGGTCCACCATTTTTTTAAAGATATCGACATTCCCCTGCGTGATGCTGTAAACCTATATGTCTGATTTCTAAATGTATTTTCATTTTATTTTTCCGACGAACCGTATGGTTTAATCGCTGTCAACCGCCGAGCGGCAATTTCGTCGGATCGTTCTCTTGGAAGCGGCGTACACCGCAAACTATACTTTAGATTCGAGTACAAAAAATTGTGTACAGTCTTCTACATGTATATATTGACCATGGGTCTTAATAAAAAAGATTCCATTCATCGTTTGCTTAAAAATAATTACGAAAAATACACCCTCGTACCGCCCACGAACCGTGGTGTGGTGCCTTAAATATCTGCCGATTAGTGGAAACCGTCAAGTATTTAAGCCTTGATTTATGAACGCGAGGAGTAAGCTATCTCTCGTAAGACTAAAGTACTCCCAGTGGTCGATTCATTGAGTTCCCAATGATCGTAAATCGAGAACATTTTATATCATTAATCTCCTTGCATTCTGTAGGGCAAGCAATCCTTGGAGAACTGGTACGTAGGTGCATACAGACGTTGCACATGGCTAATGGAGGGGATGGTAGGAGCATTGCTAATGGCAAATCAATTTGGCAAGCGTAAGCAGCTAGTATAGCAAGCTAGTACAGGGATCGTTAAGGGTCAGAAGCGTGTGATCAGCACTCCCTCGCCCTTCTCGTTTCTCTCCCTCTCTCCCTCTCCCTCATCCTATGTTTCTCTCTCTCCATCTTCCTTGTTCTCTTCCCCACCCTGCATTTGGAGAAACACCAGTGTTAACACACGACTGTACTCTCGAGTCGTGTAGTCCCGTCCGTATGTCGAATCTGATCATCGATTAGTACGACGATGGATCGTGAAGTTCAACGGAGGGAGAACATACGTGGACAGACAGTACTGAATTCTATCTATTAATGTATGGACAGCAATCTCGATCCGACTCGCGTATTGGTTATCACTGCGAATCAAATTATCTCGGTATATGCGAGAATTCCTCGCAAAGGGGGTCAACGCAGTAGTAACGCCCCGCAGTAGTCAGACACGATTCCAGTCGCCGTGTATACCTAGTGAGCAAGCTCGCACATATAATCATTGGAGCATTTAGCTCGAGCATCACTCATGTACCACAATGGGGAATTCTCAATCGCATATTAACTTAATTTTATTGTTGTTTTTGTTGGATTAGGGCTGTAAAAACAGACTCTCTCTCTGTCTCTCTCTCTCTCTCTCTCTCTCTCTCTCTGTCTCTCTCTCTCTCTCTCTCTCTCTCTCTCTCTCTCTCTCTCTCTCTCTCTCTCTCTCTCTCTCTCTCTCTCTCTCTCTCTCTCTCTCTCACACACACACACACACACACACACATCCGGACATTTTTTCTAAATATGATGTTTCGAAGTTTTGGGACATGTTGAAAAAATGAAAAGCCTCTGAAATGACATACAATCCGTTATTTTTCACAAATCGCTTCGGCTCCGCGCCCCTGAACCGAGTATCGACTTTTGTCACTCTTGAAAAACTGTTTCGTTTGGTCGAAATATGAAGGCCACGTGGTCCAAATTGTGGGCCACAGATATCGTAATATCCCCGTCAACATGATCCCAAATGTGTTTCAAAACGAAAAAAAGTATTTTCCTATTGCGAAATGTAGCCATTTTTTTTCTCGGAAAACTCAATCTATCTGTTTCAAAGCGTACCATCCCATCAATTTTCAACATTTCGCACTTTTCATTGATTCATATTCTGAGTATGAGTGTTAATGAAAGAAAAATCTTCGTGGGTTTTTTTTATCAGATGAATCCCGCCGGCGCTACGTGTCGCGCCGTCTGACAACATCCGCCGTAACCCGTTTAGAAGACAGTGCCATTTTTTAAACTCTTCATTCACTAAAGGGGCCAGTCCACTTTGGAGCCACGAAAACAGGCTATTTTCGTGATTTTTTTTTGAAGATTTTATGAAAGATATGCATATAAAAGTTGTTGGGCTTGATAAATAAAGTCATGAAATGCATTTAAAAAATTGATGAATTCATTTTTATTCATTTTTAAGTACAAAAACTATAGTTTATCGTAACGCCTGAAAAATAGGTGGGCTAGGTGCTCCATCACAACTCGGCAACGGCTTGTCTGAAACAAAAAAATGAAAGTCCATTAGATCCAGTACGACACTAGCTCCAAAATGACCCTGGGATATAAAGTTTTATCAAAAAATAAAAAAATGGCAGATGGAAAACGAAAAAAGTTAAAAGAAAACGCGTTTTCTCGATGTTTTTCGCAAAAAAAAGAGTAAAAATTAAAATTTTGAAACCATCGAGGGTCATCTTGTTGCGAATCATGTTTACAATATGTGGTTCAAATTTCAAGAGAATCGGTTTATTAGTTTTAGAGATACGATGGAGCTAGATTTTGAAAACGTTGTTTCGAGAAAAACGCGTTTTAAGTTTGTACTATGAAAAACTCTTACCTAAACTCAATCGGCAATTCCTGCACCGTACAAAATCCCTTCTGATTGCTCATCATCGTCGATTTCTTCAAGTCTTGCTTGCTTTCGATTTTTTGATATTTTCCAAGCGGACTAGCCCCTTAAACCCGCCGTCGTACACCCGCCGCAATCCGTTTAGAAGACAGCCATTTTTTAAGATTAATCAAAAGATACCATGTAACAGCCAAAAGTAGTAATAAAACATACCCTAAGTCTACGAAATAGTGAGGATATTTTTCCTTTTAAAAAAATCACAAAAGACAGCAATTCTTTCCTCGCCCCCTCACCCTTAAAGGACGAAAAGAGATATCCACGTATTTGGGAGTACCAAGAGGGCGAACGGAAAGGAAGCGGGTGAGGAGGTGTTTTTGAGCCATGCCTACCTCGCCGTTTAATCTCGTAAATAAACACAACACCACTATGCTGACGTACGTAGCGTTTCACGCGGCGTCCACGCAGCCGGAAAGGATTGGACTATAAATGATATATTTCAGTATGATCGTGGGAGCACGCGAGTTTGTGTATTCTTTTGAATCGTCCACCGGCAAAATCAACCGATTCATGAAACGCGTGTACCGCTGCACGCACATCGCTCTCAATGTAGGCAATCCGCTGGAATTAGCGAGACTTTAATCAGTCTGTCAACAACTGGAGCCCGCGCTCGTTGTGCACACACGCACGGCAATAATGAAACACCGTCGATGTTCCCCCATTCGAAAAACCACCTGCATATGCGATTAATTACAAGTAATGGCGAAGTGCAAACAAAACTATCTGATACGCAGGAGTGATAAAAACAAATATTATTTGAACGAATTGACGATCAATCGTTTCGACGATAACGACAAGCAGGTGATTAATGAATCCGTGGAAAACAAGGATTTCAGTAGGCAATCAAGTAACAAATCAGATATGAGTGCGGTTATGTGAATATAGCAAATTTTGTACGTGTTTAAGGGGTTATATACAGTTGACATTTTCGGAAAATCGATTAAAAAAAAACCTTAATGTACATATATTTAAGTGCACACACAGAAAACTTGTCAATCCGGCGAATATTCTCGAAGTTACACGCGCATTTGTAATGGTTTTTTTTACTAATTGTAAAGTGCTTTTGAAACTTTAAACGCGTTCGTCTCAAAACTGTGATTTTATAGTCGGTGAGTAAGATTTCTCGGAAACGGCTGTACCGATTAATCTCAAATTGGCATTAATCCACCAATCTCTTCAAGTATATTTTTTAGTAATTAATCGAAGGTTTTTTCACACCGATAAATCTTTTCCATTTTATGAACAGTTTAGGACCTAATTTTGTCTCAAAAAACGATTTTCTTTTAAGAAGCCGAAATTTTGTCAAAAAATATTGTTATGCTTATTCCTTCGATCAATTGCAAGATAATCCCTTATATTTATTAGAAATATTTTTGGTTTCTTCATTTTGGATGATTCAGTCCAGAGATATCGTGCACACCGCAAGACGCCTTTTTTTAGAGGTGCTCCCGGAGATCAGCTATAGCAGGTTTCAAAATATTTTTTTTGCAAATAAAACATGTCAAAATACAGTTAAAAGTTACCATAATATGTGTACAAATTTTTACGTTAATAGATTTAAAGGTCTTCTCAAGAAAAATTCTTGAAAAATCGATCTCTTTGGGCCTCCTGACTGTATATAACCCCTTATTGAAAAATGGGTTCAGTTGAAATACACGAATACACGAATGATCGTTGGGCGACATTAATGTCCCAAATCTGAAGATCTATTTTAGGCATTTGAATAAATTGGAATATTTCTGTTTTAATATAAGGTACAAACATGAAGGTTATGTGTGGAACGCAATATCCGATAAATGGCCGCCTCGTCCCTGTTTGCAAACGTTCACTCTTTTGACGAAATTTATAATATCATTTTGGCATGATTGCGGACCAATTTCATTAATGGTGCGTCCAATCGCTTCCTTGAGCTCCGGAATGGTCTGTGGATCATTGGCATACACTTTTCCTTTCAGAAAACCCCAAAGAAAGAATTCTAATGGCGTCAAATCGTAAGATCTTGATGGCCAATTCATATCGTCGCGGCGCGAGATAATACACCATGAAACTTCGTCTGTAATAACTATGCATTAATAATGCAGCCAATAACAATTTCTATGCGGTTCTCGATCGTGTAATTCTCCATGACTAAACCTCAATACTTGATGCCAGCTTTCAAAAATTAGTACTCTATGTTCGCTACAAAAAAAAATGACACGCAATTTAAAATGTCGGGTCATTTTGAGACACTCTTTATTTGTGACAATCATTTCAGGAAGAATGAGGAGGGTATTTTCTATTCAACGGATCTGCATTAACTCTGGACCCAGGAAAACAGATCACTTTTTTTCAATAAGATTATTGGGATGTCGACTTTCGGATTATATCTATATGTTATGCTAGACATGTATGTTGCAAATTAAGGGATTATCATAATGTTGAATTTTCAAAAAATCGATTTTTTTGCATTAGCCGATAGTATATATAAACATGCTGTTCAATTTTTCGGGCGAAATTCGAATTATTCTGGTTGCTACAGCCTCTCTCGAAAAAGGGGATTCGACCAGTTGCGTGACACCTGGCGCGGACGGACGCGTTTTTCTCGAAATATCTTTTTTCAAAACGGTGTACACTCTCAAAGGAATAAGTTTTTTTTTCATAGGAATAAGCTCAAAGTTTTCAAGCTATCCGGCTCAAACTTTGACACAACGTGCTCCACGACATCTGGCTATGGAAGCTTTTTTTTAAATCTTCATATTTTTTTAACGAAAAAACTGTCGACAAAATAGGCTACATTCAATACTTTTTTCAAACCACCGCCATTTTGGCAGTTTTGATTTTAAGAAAACCCCCATAGCAAGATAGCGACTTTCATGCTGATAATAATCTTTTTACAAATTTTGTTTCAGGCAATATTTACGGCCACAACCGTGTATACCGTGAGGACACCTTTTTTTCGACGACATTTTGAACCTTTAAAAAATGTAAAAAAACACACAATTAAACGTTTAAAAATGTATTTTCTGTTCTTCATGAGTGCTTTGATTTAACATAAAAAATCAGACTGGTTAGCGTATTTTAACCATCGAAAAAAAATCGCGATAATCAGCTATTTTTCGACCCATTACATCGCGATGATCCCTTAAAGTTCAGAACCTACGTTATAAAACTGCAATAAAAAAAATCGTTTTTTTGGAATTTCTTGCTTACGCAGACCTTTAGAAAAAAAACTGGTTGCCGGGAAAATTGTATTAATCTGTAAATGCGTCGCTCGGATATTCAACAATAATGAGGACTCTTACCAAAGGAACTCCGAAAGAATTTTACACGAAAGACCAAGACGCCAAAAATTTGAACACCGTCAAAGTAATTCGGCTATGGAAGGTTTAAAAGTTTCCAAATTTTCAATAAAACGACGAATCATTTTGAGATTTTTTTTTATTACGAAGTGACTTTGTCTACACGGAGGAAACAGGGGCCTCGAGGTTTAAAATTAATACTATGCTTCTAAAAAAATATCATTAAATATCAAAAAGTATTGAATGGAAATAAAAATTGTAATTATGGTATAGTAATAATGAAGAAATTTAAATTTTAACCTACGATATGGCACGTAAACTAATACAAATAATACATTTTATTCGGCATATTGTGATTTTTCGTAGTATTTAAAAAATATTTTGCTCACATGATTGGAACAATTAGTTTACAGTATTCTACAAAAAGTACGGTATAAAGAGTCACATTTTACTAATAACTTCGCAATATTTTTCGCTATACGCCGAAGATTTATGCTATGCATATAGTGAAATCTATACATACACGAAGATTCATGCTATACGTATAGTAAAATCCATATCAAAATATAGCATATAGGACTCAGCATAGGCAATAGGCAATCTCGCGCCTATGCGAGAATAGTTTTAAATGTAATATGCACGCATCATTTTTACTATACGGTGTGAGAATCATTTTTACACTTCTATAACAAGTCTTAGAATTCCGAACTGGCAGTAAACTGCTATACTTTTCTAGCACTGAATATTAGAATTCTGGCAACCAGTGTTATAATTTAAGGCCGTATTTTCCTCCGTGTAGACAAATTTCAAAATTTACGTAAAACCACTTCTTAATCAAAAAAAATTCTGTAAATAATTTGTCGATTTATTGAAAATTTTGAAACGTTTAAAACTTCCATAGCCGAATTATTTTCACGGTGTTCAGATTTTCGGATTTTTGGTCTTTCGTGTAAAATTCTTTCGGAGTTTTGAGCGTTTCGATCATTCATCGTTCGGAATTTCCACCCGGCCCCTACGTCTCCTACTGTGGATATTTATCATAAGCAAAAAGGCTTCCATGGACCCGACTGTACATCTCACTGACAAGGAACATCCCTCAGGTGACACCCTTCGATTTTGTTGAAATTTGGATATGTTATGAAACACCGAAAAGTAAGCGATACGTATTTTTTTATCGACGGAAAAACGGTTTTAAGGGGTGAAACCACCCCTGGAAAAAAGGCATCTCTAGGGGTAATATAGCAGTTTCACACACAAGGAGTCCACCGATTTTAAGTAAACAAAAACGAAAATTCTTCGAATCCGGAGCAATGAAAAATCCACTATAGTGACATTGAAAAAAAAATAACGGGGGAACCACCCCTATATTAAGGGGTGGTTTCACTCCTGAAGACCGTTTTTCCGCCGATAAAAAAAATACGTATCGCTTACTTTTCGGTGCTTTATAACATATCCAAATTTCAACAAAATCGAAGGGTGTCACCTCAGGGATGATCCTTGTGAATGTCTTATTCCACTTGTCCAACGGAAATCAACTCGACTCTCACAAGTCTATAATAAAAGAGTAATGTAACGTATACTTTGAAAAAATATATATAGGTACCCAACAGACTCCGCAATCCTCGGTAACGGACGATTACGAAATAATTAAAAATTCCAACGACGCGTGAATTTTTCGTACCTACAAATGAATTTTTTTTTTCACGGAAAAAGTGCTTTCGTTGCAACCGTGTGTGTCGGCGGTGCTTGTAACGAGGGAAAAAAAATACGCACGCATCGTCTAGCGGACGGGGAGTAAAAAAACGATCATGATAAAAAATCCAAAAATAAAAACACCAATATTTCGAGAGAGCCGTTTCATCGGAACTTTCGAGGGTTTATACCGCGCACAAGCGAGAAATTCGAGAACGAGAGCTTTTACGAGGCGAGTGAGAGCTTGAAAAAAATGTTTCAACAATGACTATTATTCCTCACTGAGACTCTCCTGCGCTTATATCTTTCCAGTGCCGTTCCCGCGCAGCGATCAATAATGATACACGAGTGCAGGTACATTTCTCATTAGCAATGGCCGATGCGGAGATGTGAGCGAAAAAGTAGAAACAAAGAGAAAATAACAGAGCAAAGCTCGTAGCAAGATCGGTAAATGCCCTTTCTCGGCGAATCTATGTAACACGTGAAATACAGTGTATCTTTACTCATCGTCATACACACACCCACACATATGTGCCAGGAATAAAGTAATCAATTTTATAAAACTCCCCTTCGCACCCGATTGCCGCTCCATCGGATCGACTCCGCTCTCTTTGTCAGCGAGCAAAGTCCATCAGACATCAGCCATCGCCGACGGATAAAAAGTGCCTGCTGTTACATGAGCTTCGAGGCAAGAGCAAAAAAAAAAGACCTCTATCATATTTCTACATTCTCGTTACTGACGAATTTCATCCGTAACCGAATTAACGGAAATAAAAAGAAAATGGCGCAGACATTTTTATACTCGTGTGAAATAAAAACTGCCTCTGAAATGAAAATCACCGATCCGTTCGTTCGTTTTGCAACGACTTCTCATCGGTTTTGACACACGCGTCAATCACATTGAAATTTCCCAGGGCGATTCTACACACAGGTCTTGTTACTTCGACAATTGATCGAAACGATATACGAAGTAATACTACATATACACTAGGGTGGCCGTTATTTTGGCTTCGGTAAAAAAAGTTTATCGTCTAGCAAAAAAACCAATCAAGATATGAAAAAAAAAATCTGTTTGGAATTTGGACGCGCTGGGATAAGGAGAACACATGCCACCGAGCAGTTTAATTTTCAAAAATACATGCATTTTTTTAAAGGCCGCACTGAAATATTTATTAGTCTCATAATATTAATTAAAAGATCTGGAATTGGGTACATTGATTATACATATTAAGAGGTACAAAATATATTATTTAGTAATTTTTTTTCCCATCAATCACGTACCGCAAATTCTTACCTTTACATGAAATATTACATAAGCAATAGCAGTTTATCTATGGAATGATTGAAGTAGAGTACATTTGTTTACGTTCGGAATTTTTTTTTGATATTCGGCGACAACTTGAAGAACAAATTGTTTTTAATCTTCATCATAAGTCAATGGATTGTTATAATCTGTGATAAGTTTAATACCTCGCTCCGGTGTATCATTACAGACTCTTATTTTTTTTTTATCAATTGCGCGCCCATTTAATAACTCCCATTCGAGTCCAAACAGATACGTCGGTGTCGAGAAAAGTATAATCAATTTTAAATCGTTCAAAAAACGCCATAGATTCGGCACTAATAAAGAAATCAATGTCCTTATCGAGCAGAAAAGTAAAGTCTGACTGGAAAACCTGAAACCGTTTGGAACGGCATCGTAAAATCGAAATAAATTTGCAGAAACGTAAAGATTTCACGTGTTATATTTTTTTTCTATGTCCAACAATGGCAAATCAACTCGGTCGGTAATGCTCGGGAGGTAAAAATGAGTGAACGAAGCGCCACGGCCAAATTTCGCGCTATTTGTCTGCACTATATTTTGTATTATCGCCACTACAGTTGGAAAATCTTCTGGCAGGCTCAAGAAAAAAAATATCATTTTGAAGCATTTAATACACGATTATTATATTATTATTTGCATAAAAAATCGGCTCCGATAATTAATTCACTGCTTCGATTTTACGCCACAATGTGGCCAAACCGCCACGTCCGTTTTCAAATTTTCTATTAATTTTTTACTCTGCTCACGACTGTACATAATTGAAGGAAAAAAATCAGTAAATAATATATTTTGTACCTCTTAGTATGTATAATCAATGTAGCCGATTTGCAGAATTAAATAGAAAGTTAAGACTTATTTAAGGGGAGATATACACCTAGGAGCTGGAAAAATCCTACTGCCAAGTTCTCTCTCAGGCGGACCACGTTTCGGGCAAACGAAGAGAAAGATGTTGTTCGTCGTTCAACAGAGTGGAAGGTGTTTCTTTATTTTTTCCAACAAATCAACCGTCTACGAGAACAGTGGGAATCTGTAAATCAGCCTTCTTGGAGTTTGATATGGATATTAGCAATAACGGGTGATTTTATGTGTGTTACGTGATTATCGAGTATCATGTAAATTTTATTTAAAAAAAGAGGATTGTGAACAAAACGACTTTTTTACCAGGACCGTCCTGCTTAGCCCCCCCCCCCCCCCGCCCAATTCTGGCTTTGCCAATGACATGTATATATGCAAACTTGTACGCATATACGTACGCAAAGGTACGATCCGACGGATCACTTTCGGAAAGTTTGAATACCGCATGATCGACGACTACAGATATCACACTTCGTTAACGTTAGTGGACGTCAAATTGAAGATCATTGCTTCCGAAACTCTAGAGTCGAAACTTTTCGAAGATAGGACGTGTGGTTTTCATTGAGAACCTTGGAATTCCGAGAAAGGATGCTTGTCATAAAAGGTTTTCATGACAAGCTGAACAGACTACTTAAATGCGAGAGTACATGTTTTCCCAATGCAAAGATGAAACTCTTCCATCGGATTTGTTGGCGATTTCGGAGATTCGTGGTACATTCTGAGATTCACTCGTACGCTCTTGCTTTACCATCGCTGCTAGGAAAATCCACTTGATAAATGTTCTGTGCACGTACGTCATTGTGAGGTGTGACACAAGTAGTCGGGATTCCGAACAGGGAAGACATGAAGGCTAGATACAGGAGCCCAAACTTGGCATCGCAACTCGTTCCCGTTTCGTATGTGAGGGATTCTCCGTCAATTCAGCCACTTTTTTCGACCATCTCAGTTCTGCCCCATAATTGGTCATATCAAAGTACTACTAAAAGGCATTCTATGTGAATTTTTTCAGATTTTTTAATTCAACATTTTAGGAAATGCCGTTTTTCCCAAATGAATATATCTCGGAAACTAGAAGTAACTGAAACAAATGTATGTACATAAAAGTTGTAGTTTTGTGTTAGCTTTCGAGCGGACGACTTGAAATAATTTTTACGTTCCGGTAACGCTGATTTTTTTTACCAAAAAAGGAGGAAATTATTTTTTTAGTTAAAAACGGCCATTTTTTACTGAAAAAATTACAGAGTCTTCCAGTATGTCTGACGATATCGCAAAAAAATCGCCATGGTGATCGCGGTTTTAGGGTAAAAAAAATGAAACCACACAAATTAATTTTTTTATTAAAATTTAATATGTTTTAGTAGTTATTGAAGTCTTAGGAACCTTAAAACGCATTTACGACCGCCATATTTAATTGAAAAACGCTTTTGAATCGTCAAAATCTGAATTGAATTAAGTGTAACACCAGTGTTACACTATGCCGCAAAGGGTTAAATCGCCTGGATGGGCAGATGGTGCCACGATAGGGTGGACAACATCGGAGAAATTCATTCTTGTGTTTCAGCAGTGAATCTCCAATCCACACTTATATAGTGTTGGATGGAAGTCGTGCTGCAGTGCTTTTGCGTTTGGCTTTCGTGTTCTTTCACAAGTAAATGAACGTGCATGTGTGAGTGTGTAAGTTTATGTTATGATCGACGAGTTCTCGGTGTTCCATGGCTGAATAACGGAAGTGTTTCGTTGGCCAGTTATTGTGATACGTGAATGTGCACGTGTGGCGGGCTACACACCGTCGTGTCGAGGGCATTGTTGTGGAGATAAGGCCTCCGACAGTCGGTTATACAACGCAACTCACCTCTAGCTCCCTGAGTGATTTATTATCGCGTCCTTGGTCATTGTAATAAACTGAATTACCATTGATATAATTGTTTGGACTGTGTGTTTGGTGCAGTGCTGGAGTGACGGAGAACTCGCTCGGTCAAAGAGATATATAATGATACAACTCGGTAGACACTCTGAAACTAATGCCGATCAAACTGCTCTCTCTGTCTCCGTTCTGTCTTTGTCTGTTGCCTCTCTCTCTCTCTCTCTCTCTCTCTCTCTCTCTCTCTCGCTCGCTCGCTCCCTCCCTCCCGCCCCCTTTGGATCGTTACTATCCGATAGACAGTATCGCCAATAGATGTATCCCTACAGGATAATTCAGATTGTCCGATTAATCATCGGAAAGAGGGTTTTGGATAATAATTTTTTGGGACCAGCCGAACGATGTGTTTTTGTCGAAACGTTACTGCGAAAAGGACTTTGAGGCGAGAAATCCCTTTAGGAGCGTGACAAATAGGTATTTTTCGGGAATTTTTTTAGAAGGGTTAAAATAATCTGATCTTTTTCAAATTTGGACATGAGTTTATTATAACTGTCAAGTTACATTTTTTTTTTTGGGATGACCAACAAAATAGCGGCGTTATTAAGGGTCTTCGGACGCCTGCTTTCCGCGACATCGAAAAGTGCTGCAGTTGTCACTCTTTTTCCGTTGATCTGAAAAAGATTTAATAAGTGTCATTCGTTTAGGGGCCGTCCATATATTACGTCATCGATTTTTGCTGATATTGCCCCCCCCCCCCCGAAATCATCCTATCGTTCCTATGGTCATAATGTAATTATTGTTACCGTCATCCAATGCCTAGACCCCCCCCCCTATTTTAAAATGACGTAATTTATGGACGGCCCCTTACTGACATATTAAGGGGAAGGGCATACCTAAAAAATTATGAAAAAGTGCAAAATTGAAAATTTGGGAGCCCTTTTGCTCCAAAGTTCGAATTTTCGACCATTTTTTCGACCTATTTGACCCCAAAAAAAATATTTATTTACACGCTACCTTTCAAACTTTAGGTAACATTACTGAGAGTAACCTCCCAAAATTTCATCCAAATCGGTCGATAACTTTTTGAGCTACAACACGAGCAGTTTAAAAAAAAGTAGTTTCGAGATAATCGCGTTTAAAGTTTACTCGCAACCTGACCGCATGCTGTCCCCGCACTCTAGACTATATGCGATAACTCCGTAAATATTCAATATTTCGAGTTTTCCTTTGGTCAGGATATTCTTTGGGTATCGTACTTTCGAAATATGTAAAAAAATCGATTTTTTGGAAATTCTGAAGGGATTTCTCGCCTTAAAGACCCGGGATAACGACCGAATTGCCCTACTGGTAATTGTCGAACTTGGGAATATATAAAAAGCCATGGGATTGTTTATAGACAAATAATGTCCATTGGAATTGTTAGGAATTACACAATTTCGCCTGGTCATCATTTTTATTTACCGATGTGAAATAAATACCGTCGCTGTGAGCATTATAAAATGTATTAGGAAACTGGCATACCCGTCGCCGCGGGTATTATAAAATTTAGTAGGAAACTGGCAATCGCTGCGGAACGTCGGATGGAAGTGATGAATCTTGCTTCGTGACGGTATACCCGTTAATAATAAATTTCGGTATATCTTGAGGTACAGATTCGTGCCACATTTGAAGAAAAATAAAAAAACATTCAACTTCATCAACTTTTCTGTACAGTTCCCTTCAAAGCAGACATTTAGGGGAGGTTTCTACTTTGTTGGGCCAAACATTTATTTATTTATTTTGTATCGGAGAGAGCCAATGAAGAGGAAGGTGCACTCTATGGTACTTGCATAGTAGATTAGGTGTAAGTTTGAAACTTTTCATTTTATTCGCACATTAAGGGAGACTTTGTCCTTGAAAGAGCAGCGGGGGGTGTTAGCGGCTCGACATGAGCAGGTAGAAGAAGAGGAGGGATGCCTCTATGGACCAGGCATTGCCGATTAGCGGTAATTATAAACACATTTATGTAAACACATTACAAAACTATAAACGCGTCTTTCTCGAAAACACGTTTTTAAAAATGGCTGACATTCTCCTGACCGCTGTAATTAACATATCGACCTGAAATTTGAAAAGCATACTCAGAAAATATGCCTTCACGGAATGACGGATCGTTTTTTTGATAGATACATTTTTGCATTTATTATTTATCTTTTTATGCGAAAAGAAAAGCGAAAATTCGATTTTTTTTTAATTGCCGCCATTTTTCGAAATTTGTACTAAACGAAAAACCCATCCGTCATTCCATGACCAAAGGGTCACAGATTGATAATATGCTTTAAATTTGTGTTTCAGATCAACAAAGAGGGGGCAGTGATGTCAGCCGTTTACATCCCGCGATTTGAGGACCTGTTTTCGCGGAGCTGCAACGGCCGCCATTTTGGTTTTTTTTTTCAAAAAAATTTTTTTTTAACATTCTGTATATCATGAATGAAAGCAAGAAAAAAACCGCACTCAAAAAGCTCTACTCGTTTCCTTTAAAAAAAATAAAATGTAAACACCTGAAATATGGCACTTCAAGGACAAAGTCTCCGTTAACTTCAGTTTTGCTTTAAACGCGTTGTTCTCGACACCACGTTTTTCAAGTTTGCGGAAGTGCTCTTACACGCCCTAGATGAGGAATCGTTATGAAATTTGGCAGGCACGTGTACGAGCAACGTCTTCATTAGTTGAACTAGAATTATCCAAAAATATTCAAACCCTATTATTTTATGAACGAAAAAACTGCCAATTTTATTTGTGAAAAACTAAACATCCTCTTCCGTCGCTCACTATGTTTTCTATTTTTCAATCTTTCTTCTTGACCCTACTTCGACTTATACACAATATCATACGAAGTAAAAATATTATACAGAGTACAAATATTGTACGAAATAAAAATATATTTGATTCCGCATCATTTCGTATTGATTGACTTCCGCAAGCGAAGAATATCATCGCCGAGGCACCGACATATGTGGCTCCTCCCACGCCCATTACCATGTTTTGTCAAACTTTAAAAAATATTATAATGTTCAATAAAGACTGCTTACCAAACGTACCAAATTTCAACATTCTGTATTTAATATTTTTCGCATAAAAAATTGGTGAATAAACGAACACTTTTGGCCCAACAAAGTAGAGACCCCCCTTAATGTTAAAAATTCGATTCGAGTGTTGAAATCACTTTACTGTTGTGAGGATTTTGAAATTCAGGTGGAAGCTCTGAGTTCCCAGCTGACCAGTGAAAGACAAACGAAAAGTGCATCTTCCTCTGTGCGGTAAAAGGGGCCAATAATTAATTTCCGGGCATCCGGATACTCCGGGCAGTAACGGTTGGGGAAGTTATCATGGAGCATCCTGTATTGTCTTTTCCCAGTGGAATTTGTCTTTCGATGGCGTAGCATTACTCATTCAAGGGATTTCCATGTCCAATAACGCTCTCACGGATAGAAGCTTGATTAACGATCTGATTCGCTCGAAGAACTTGTGGGAACAATGAATACATAGGTATACGAGAGATGTTTAACCACACTGGGCTATTCGATGGATTAGCATGTATATTGTGTGCACATATTTCGGCCAGACTAGTGAATGAATGAGCCAGGAATGCATCAAAGAGCTAATTGCGAGCGTATCTGGCAGTGGCTCGCGGTTAGTTTCAACTACAGACGTGCGCGGAAAATATATATTTCGTGCGATCTTTGAATATCAATTCAGCGAGACAAATGAATTGGTTGTTTATCAAATATTCTGATTATTTTTCCAGTAGAAATTACGTGATACTTTTTAATCAATGGAACATTGAATGTTCGGTGGGTACGTAGTAACATCTTCGGTAGGTACGTAGTACATTAGGCTGGCACAAATTTGAGCTCTATTTTTTTTCCTTTTTCCTACCATCCAATTATCTTTTTTAAAGAAAAAAAAATCGTCGCGAAATCTGCGAGCGGTCAACAAATATTTATAGGTCGCTCAAGCCTCCCAAAAATTCCAATTTTCATTAAAAAATCGATTTTTTAATGAAAATTTGAATTTGAATCTATAATTCTATAATTTATAATTATAATTTTTATAATTTTTAATATATCTTATTGAAGATATTTATTAATATATCTTTTTAATATAAATTTATCTTTATAATTTTTAAATTAGCCTCGGGAAAGCTCTAGCCGGTCGATAAATATTTAGTGGACCCTCAAGAGCTTCGAAATGTCAAATTTTCGCCAATTTTTTTACCCTTCCCACTCATAAATTAGACGCTTTGTAAGATTTTCAAGACAATTAATCCTTTTTTTCTTTAGAAACAGATTTTTCAAATTTACCTCACACTTCGAACCCAAGAATTATAATCTTTGTTCTCGTAAAATAATTCTTTGAAGCTCTTGTCCGTAAACAAAATTATAGGTCGTTTTATTCGTAAAACTGAAATGGCAGCTGTTTTCTGCACATCGAAATGCGTCCCACTGTTGGTGTCGTTAGTCAAACTGCTGACCAATCGTAACTGTACTCTGTGACGAGCGACGCTGTAATACAATAATACATAATAATACACAATAACACATATATCGTCTAATTAATGTTTGTTACAAATTATTGCAATAACTTATTCAGAAAATGTAACACTTCGATGTTTATTTTTTTTATGCTACAAGGAATTATGGTGCATGCGAGATTAATGTTTTAGCGGAAATTATAAATTTCGAAAAGCTTGAGCGACCACTAAATATCAATTGGCCGGCTAGAGCTTTCGCGAGGTTAATTTAGAAATTATAAAGCGTAAAATTTATGGGTGAGAAGTGGACGAAAAGAAATTAATTTTTTAATGAAAATTTGAATTTTTTGCAGGCTTGGGCGACCTCTAAATATTTTTTGACCGCTCGCAGCTGTCGCGACAATTTTTTTTTCTTTAAAAAAGATAATTGAATGGTGAAAAGAGGAAAAAAATAGACCTTAATTTTATGCCATTCTAATGCACGGTCTTCAATAATAGAAAAGTCTATTACTAACCCCCCCCCCCCCCCCATGGAAATTTATGTATGTAAAATATATGCCACACACATATATATATATATATATATATATATATATATATATATATATATATATATATATATATATATATATATATATATATATATATATCGGTCGCATATATAGTGACGAAAAATAGAATAATACGTATATATTCAGTATATATGCACCAAATATATGAAGCATATATGATCCATATATTTCCGATATATTTTTCTGACCAAAACACATATGCTACGTATAAACACTATATATGATGCATATATGTGGCATATACGACGCGTATATTTTCGATATATTTTCAATCTATTTTTTTCTCAGAAAAATATATCAGAAATGTATGCGTCATATATGACGCATACATTTTTGATACATATTCCTGACAAAAAATATATGCTATGTATAAAAACTATTACAGTTAAACTTAATAAAACTTAAAACTTAAACTTAAAAAAACTTAACTTACAGTTAAAGTACGCTATTACATATAAACACTATATACAGATATGCTACGCATATCTGTATATATGTGGCATATGTGTACCATTTATGCAGTATATATGTGGTATGTACGCAGTGTGTATGCAACATATACGCTAAATATATGTGTTATATATGCAGGGTAAATGCTACATATATTATTGATATATGATACATTGATATACAGTAATACCACGCATATACATCTCATATATAAAAACGTAACGACAATTAGAATTTGGTACATATATGCAACATATATTTTCAATATATGGCATACATTTCACATATATTACAATTATTAATAAAATTAATTTGCAGTATATTTTTGCGTATATAAATTTCCATGGGGGCCTGCCAATCCGTCATATTTCCGGGACGTCGATCCTTCCAAACAGCAATTTTTTACTCTCGCGCTTGATCAAAACTTTTTTAGTACACTATGAAAATTGATTTAAAAAACTTGTTCGCAAACAATGTCATTGTAGAATAAAAGCTCAGAAATATTCAATCTTTTGCCAACTTATTATTGGTATATCTAATAATACCATATGTTGCTGCAGTTTGTTTGGCGACTATAGCAATACTTTATTTCTTCTACAATTTTAAATACCAGCGAAATTTCTGTGAAATACGGTCAATCTGTAATCCGCAATTCTGTTTGGAGTAGTAAAATGTTCATTTTTGTGAATAAGAATTTTCCTACGGAGCCAACCACCCACTTTTCTAAACACGAAAATCGCAGTTCATTCATAAATTAAAATCAACGAGTTTATTCCTTTCTTTTTTATATACAAACTTTTTGTAAAGTGACTCTTGGTTCCCGTTTTTTTCCAGTGCATAATTCCAGCTGACGAAGATGCGGAGCTACGAGAGAAAAAGTCGAGAAACGCCCCTGTTCAGCTATGCATGACAGACATCGGGCGGATGTCTGCAATCTGGGGAAAAACTCCGAATATGAAATCTTGAATAAAGAAGTAAGAGGGGGGAGCCAAATACGGCGTGAGTTCGGATAAATAGAGATGACGTGTTTGAAACGCGATCCGGGATTGATCGTCGCGATATGGGATTTCCACATGCGAATATCTTGACGTGATTATTACATGTGTGGAAATAACGTTGCCATTTTGCGAGTACTGATGTACAAACATACATACAAATCTATCGTTGAACACAATTAAGGGGGGCGCTTCATATAGAGGCTAAAAAATGCATTTTTTTATTGCCTAAATTTATAGTTTGAAACCTGTAGAATATAATTAGTAATTTTGGTCAATTATCAAAAACGACGTCTCGAGGGCCTTTGAGCGTGAATCACCTCTGCTATTCGCACCAAAATATAGTTTTGAGAGGAAGCTGAAGGATTATTATATGGTGCTGGAATAGCTGACTAGTCGGTAAATCACAGAATACGTTTTTCCCTTGCCGAAACTTTAAACGCGATTATCCCGAAACTTTTGTTTTCAATGAGTTAAAAATCGGTGTATACGATTACTCAAAAACTATTCGACCGATCAAGCTCATATTTGGCACACGTTTTAATGATACTTATGTGCCATAGATGAACCTAAGCCGAACTAAAAATGACCAAAATAAACATGTTTTTGGCTGAGTTAAAGTTTAAATTAATTTCCAAAAAAAAAATGAACTTTTTTGTTTTAAGGCCTACCCTTTAGTCACTTATCATTATTTTTCCAATATTAATGGTTCATCGAGTAACCACATGTATATACTAATCAATTTTTTTGTGCAGCCTGTTTCAAATAATCCTACGAGGTGCTGGAGTGTACACCGCATTCGGCCTTCCTTCCGTACAGCTTCACGGCGACTGGTTATATCTCCGACATGTTTAACTTTTTTCAAGAAACAATAATCGTTTTGAAAAATTGAATTATGTAATAAAACGTACCCATGACCCTGAAAAGATATATACATTCCTTGTGCTCCGAAAAAAATCATGAAAATCGACAAAAGTTTGGCGTTCTATGTGGAGTGCCAAACTTTGCCCCCTTAAGGCAGTATTCTAGTCTAGAAATTTACAGGAATTGTTTTTTGTCCTTTTCTCAAAGTAGAGTTTCATAAGAATTTGTCCTCAAAAGGGAAGTTCGAAGTTCCCAATATTTACGTCCACAAACGAGACCATAATAGGATCGACCGGTCGGAGCTACGAGCTTCAAAAGCTTCTAGGGAAGCTAGAATTGCTGGCAGGGAAGAACGAGCTTCAGAAAATCATCATTTCGAAGTCGAGGAAGGCACACTTTACGACGGGGAAATGGCCGATTAATGTAACGTTAGTATACCATGCCACTATCCGACTTAGATAGTTACGGTTGTCTGAAATTGTACTGAAAACTTTAAACGTGTTTTCCTTGAAACTACTTTCTCAACCTAGTTGACATGAAATCTCGAGTTCAATTCAACCGATTGATATTAAACTTGGTATGGACCTTCGGTATATGCCCCTCGATCGTCCCAGCCTCGGGCATTGTGAAATTATTATTGTTACTATTGAAACAAATTTTTAACTTTGAAAAAAGTAGGGCGAAAAATTAACTTTATTCCAGACACTCACCATCAATATTTTTTTTTCTATTTGGCACCTGCCATAATAACATTCTCATTAATTAAGAAAATGGGTTTCATTTTTGTTTCAGATGAATGGGGGCTTTGAAATCATGTGACCCGTCTCAACCCTTTTTTCACGGCCATATTTAGATGCCCGTAACTTTGTCCATTTTTATTTTCTCTGCACTAACATTTTTTTTAAATTCTTAGAACACTAACGCAAAGAATGTAAAAATGGATGCTAACATTTTTTTGTTTTTTTTTTTTCATCAACCCTGAAGAAATGGGCGAAATGTAGGCCTCCAGAATAGAATACTGCCTTTATTACAAAAACATCTTTATCAAGCAAGGGGACAACTAACAAGGAACATCACTTAAGTGTCCGCTGTCGACTTTGATGAAACTCATATATGTGAGAAAACATCAAAAACTATAGGCACGTATTTTTTTCATCTGGAGAAAAACGATTTTAAGGAGGGACACCACCCCTCAAAGAAAGCCGTGTCGAGGGGTGGTTTTGCAGTTTCACCCACAAGCAGTCCACCGATATGAATGAAACAAAAACCAAAATTCTTCCAATGTAAAGCGAGAAAAAACCCACTATAGAACAATTGAAAAAAAATGAAATTAAGGGGTGACACGGCTTTTTTTCAGGGGTCGTTTCCCCCCTTAAAAAAGTTTTTCCGCAGATCACAAAAAATACGTGTCTAATATTTTTTAATGCTTTATCACATAGGTATATGAGTTTCAACAAAATCGGCGGCGGACACTTAAGTGATGTTCCTTGTAAGTGACTTGTTCGTAGCCTATTACTGCAATAGTATAATTCCGGGAAAGTTGGCCATAACGGAGAGATGGCCTATAGAAATGTTTCATAAAAACGCGCACTAGATTTTACCTGGTATTGTTTAATTCGCTTCGCGTCGTACGCAGGTGTAAGTGTACGAGCAAAAGTTTGGCAAACAAAATGTTAAGTAATTAAAATTCTTCTTAATGATTCTGCCTACTGCGATTTTTTTTCGAAGTTTCCATGTTTTACATTGTGGTGATTTTATTTTTTAAAAGCAATGGTTACTTATGTATTTCTTGAATAGTTCACGAACAGTGCTTTGTGATAACCTCAAGATTTTGCATGTATTGTTTCTACTTGTTTACATTTTAGATGTGGCCATCTCTGCCGGGAGATTAGGAGAGATGGCTACGTACAGTCGGTGTATGATGACCGTAGTATTAGTTGTAATGTGTACAAGTAGTTCGTTCTTTCTACATTTGTTTTAGATGTGTAATAAGTACAAGAGAAAGGTAATTGCCCTACGAGCGAACTGGGCTCAAGAATCATTGAAAGCAACTATTAGTACTGTAAAAAATGATGAACTGTCGTTTCGTGCGGCCGCTAGGACTTACGAAATACCTAGGAAGACCTTAGAAAGACGACATGAGAACAATGACAAAAAATGTTGCGGAGAAAATTATTATGAAACTCGTCTCATCAAAGACTGGCTTCCGTCGATAGCGTGCCAGGTTTGGGTACACGAAAATTATACTGATTTTGATGATATATGTTCTAGATGTGACCAAAAGAAAAAAAAATCAGAATCAAAACATAAAACCAATGAGAAAATCGAGAGCATAATGCTGGCTAACTGGCCATCTCACCTCTACTTCTATGGCCATCACACCCGGATACTCCGGGAGAGATATACAATCGTCATTTTTTTTAAATAATAATTTTAACGCTGATCTGATAAGGACTTTGTTTTAATTTCGTAAATTATCTTAACGGGAGATATACACCTAGATGGTCGAGGTCGAGGATTTAGAAGCTATGAACATTCCGTCGACCGTAGAAGACCTACACTATGGGCCTGGTATCGAGGATTCCATGTAAGTTAACAAATTTCATGATTTATTCATTCCCAAATTTTCAAACGCGTTTTTCTCAAAACCACGTTTTTCAAATCGGTACTCAAAATTTCTCGAAAACCAATGAACCGATTGCCTTGAGGTTTTTTTGTGGTTATTCTATACACCATTATCTAGTATTTGTCATGGGATTTTTTTCCGTTCCTTAGTTTTTGTTTTATTGGCAAAATAATAACCAATTTTTCGATCGATATTTTCAAAATCGGCTATGACGAGTACTAGATTATAGTATCAAATTTCATAATCTTTTTGTTTTTTTTCAGATGATTTTTTAAGAAACGCCAGTGGGTACCGTATACGCAGATTTTTTTACGACGCTCCAAGGATCGTACAATATCCTTGTATATTTTTGATATTTTTAAATTAAGAAAATTAAGGCGTTACCCCCACTTGTAGCGCAAAAAAAGGCCTTTTTCATGAATTTTTTTAAAGAAAACTACAAAACATTCTTAATCGTTCAATATACCATCTTAAAGAACACATCTTGAAGAACTTTCAGTAAATTTTTTCATTGAAAAATATTACATTGTTTAGTGGCAAATGGCCGACAACGAAATAATGTTTTTATATACACGGTTTGCGGTGACCAACATTGCGGCGAAGTGGATCATCTGAAGAAAAAAATGCGGATGGATTTAGTAAAATATAAGTATAAACTAGTCTTTAATCGAAGGATTTTAAAAAATATTCATTTTTCACAAAATGGCGGACAGTCAAAGTTAATGGTTCGATTTTAACGAAAAAAAACGGCCGTTTTTTGGCTATACAACGGCCATTTTTTTTTCGAAAAAAAAATCGAACGATTAAAGACTACATTTTTATGTATTAAATAAGCCTGCAAAATTTCAAGAAGATCGGTTCATTAGTGTTCGAGTAATCTTGGTCACCGACTTTAGAAATGCCATTTTGAAAAAAAAACGCGTTTAAGGGGTTACCCCCACTTGCGATTTTGAAAAAATCGATTTTTTTTATTGCATTTTTTTGAAGTATAAGTATCTCAGAATATGTCCTGAAAATTTCAAGTCGATCCGAACAAAATTGACTGAGATATAAGCGTCGAAAGAGCGTTGAAAGAGAAACTTTAAACGCGTTTTTCTCAAAATTGCATTTCTGAAGTCGGTGACCAATATTACTCGAAAACTAATGAACCGATCTTCTTGAAATTTTGCAGGCTTATTTAATACATAAAAATGTAGTCTTTAATCGTTCATTTTTTTTTTCGAAAAAAAAAATGGCCGTTTTATAGCCAAAAAACGGCCGTTTTATTTTCGTTAAAATCGAACCATTAACTTTGACTGTCCGCCCTTTTGTGAAAAATGAATATTTTTTAAAATCCTTCGATTAAAGACTAGTTTATACTTATATTTGACTAAATCCATCCGCATTTTTTTTTCAGATGATCCACTTCACCGCAATGTTGGTCACCGCAAACCGTGTATATAAAAACATTATTTCATTGACGGCCATTTGCCACTAAACAATGTAATATCTTTCAATAAAAAAATTACTGAAAGTTCTTCAAGATGTGTTCTTTAAGATGGTATATTGATCGATTAAAAAAGTTTTGTAGTTTTCTTTAAAAAAATTCATGAAAAAGGCCTTTTTTGCGCTACAAGTGGGGGTAACGCCTTAAAGTTTCTCTTTCAACGCTCTTTCAACGCGGATTCTTCTCTTTCAACGCTCATATCTCAGTCAATTTTGTTCGGATCGACTTGAAATTTTCAGCACATATTCTCAGATACTTATACTTCAAAAAAAATGCAATAAAAAAATCGATTTTTTCAAAATCGCAAGTGGGGGTAACCCCTTAAACTTATTTTTGAATGTATATACTTTAAAATAATTAAAACCCCGATCCGAAATTTCAAAGTTTTCCTTGAAAAAAATTCACAAAAATGACATTTTTTCCGGCTCCTAGGAGTATATCTCCCCGTAAAGTGAAATGTTCAAAGTTTAATTACAAATTAAGATAAGTTGAGAAACGCCCGTACTTCCATTTTGACGGATTCTCGAAAAAACTGTGGCCAACTACCCCGGACTTACCCTAGTCACCAACCAATCCGCGCATACAATAACGATTGAAACAATAACAAAAGCTACCCCTTCTGCAATTCCTGACGGAAACCTAAATTGATGATGTCCCTTCGTAAACTCATTCAATGAGCCAACTATCTCGATCTCCACAAACAACATCGGGCCTCTTCACGACCAAACACGAAAAGCCCCCAGCCATCAGCCGATACTCATCAAATATAATTATCGCGAAAAGGGTGTGTTGAAGGGCGGGGAAAAAACAGGATTCCATAAACCACCCGATCTTGCAGCTTCTACGAGGATCTTCCTCGAAACGGATGAGGTACCTTCGAGTATGAGATTAATCTTCTCAGAGCTTAGAGATTACGGATACATTTGTATTTAATATCGAGGACCGTCTTTACATCGCGGGCAAGCAAGTGAAATGGCGAGGGGCACGAGAATAGCTGCGAGAGTTTTTTTTCTCTCGTCGTGAGAATACGGGAGAAGGCTCGATGAGACGAGGGTAGAGAGCTAGCGGAGGTACGAGTCGAAAGGGAACGCCTCGACAATCGCGAATAATCCTCGAGCGAATTCTCTCTTGGTGCAGCGTCGACGGGGTTTGGTTCGCTCGTTCGCTAGACTCCCCTCTCTGCGATTGCTCCGTTCCAACGTCGATCCGTACGCCCGACTAACAATTTCGCAATTCCAATTCGCATGAAATCCTTTATCCATCGACTCTCGCCTTCCAGCAATTATTCACAGTAGTAGCGAGAGGGTGCGCTCGGGCGTACACGCGGGGGTGTGGGTGCCAAAAGAGAGAGAGAGAGAGGGAGGGTAAAGGTATAGCTTGAAAACCGGCAGCCGTCCAGCATCAGCAAGGGAATTGGAATTTTCTCGTGGACCGTTAACGCGAGCGAGCGAACCCCCATCGGGCAACACTCTTCGAATCTCGATGCGCATACCAAACCTCCGTCCGGACAACAAAATCGCGGGTTATTAGGGGAATGCTTGATGCTAACAAAACAGCAACGAAAAATCCGGCTGTAGAGCTTTCATATTCGCCATTAAAATTCGACCAAACTGAGTCACGCCAGAAAAAAAAACACACCGTTCGCGAGTGGTACAAGTATTTATGATGCTACTCGTTGATGCGAAAGAACCAATAATCATGAGAAAAAGCTCATTCCTCGTTCAATTACGTACACGAGAATAGTTAATTGCTGATATAGGGTGTCTCAAAATGTTCTGATATTTTTAATTATTAATAAAAGGTATTATTTATTTGAAAAGTACGAATATTTTGATTGCAAAATAAGGTACAAACATGGTAATAACTGTCATGTTTCTGCCGCAACATGTGGCAGGTTGCGCCATCTTGCTGAAAGAATATGTCTTCCAAGTCCGTGCCGTTTGTCATTTATCGGATGTTGTGTTTCACACATAACCTGGATGTTTGTACCTCATATTGAAATAGAAATATTCGTACTTTTCAAATAAATTATACGTTTTATTAATAAATACATTTATATGTAAATTTTCTTTTAAACAAGCTTATTTTCAATGTACTAAAAAGTTTAAAATAATTTCTTTTACCCAGTCACCTATATGTGACTATAAATAAAAACTTGAGGCCCTCAACTTTAGGAATTTTTAATAAATTTGACCAATTCGATTTCATGAACCGTCTTCAATTTTGCACAATAGTAACTGGAGAAATGATTATCACACGGTTATACACAGTTTCAGGATTTTTATTTAAGAAATCTAACGTTGTTTTACAGTAATTTTAATACAGTTGATACGTTGACGGGTTTGTTCAAGGGGTAAGGCCACAGTGGAATTTTCAAAAAATCGATTTTTTTTTCGCTGAAACGATGCGTTATCATCATAAGAATAAGTTACTATTCGATTTATAGCATACGGTCACATTTTTAATGACCCAAGCTTTTATTTATAGTCTCATGTAGGTGACTTGGTCAAAAAAAATATTTTCTACTTTTTAGTACATTAAATAAAAACTTGTTAAAAAATGTTACATATAAATTATTTTATACTTTTTAGTCTTCAATTAACTTTACTACAGATCGGAAATTTTTGCAAAGAGGGATTGATCCTTCCAAACGAATCGGTGTTATTATTGGTTGATTGTCAGGAGAAATCCTGGAGAACTGTAATAGGCGGAATCTATCATAGATGTTGGCTCACCACGTATTGGACCTTATCTTTTAGCCTATTTGACCTATTGGACTCTGAATGCTTAATTATTGCAAGGTCTTTTTCCTGTTAGCTTTTCGCAGTCCAATTTAAAAAAAGTTGAATCATGCATTGTCACCCCTTAGATGCATGTTTGCAAAATTTTGGAGCTCTAGGTAGTCGAGAAGTGGGTGAAATATCGATTTTCCCGTTTCCATCTCACAGAAAGTAAAATAATATATTTTTTTTAATTAATCGAATTATTTTTGAGTTAAATCGTTTATTGTCATCTTTCAGATGTATGTTTGGGTTTGTTTCAGAACTCTAAGTAGTCGGGAAATGGTTAAAATATCGATTTTGCGTTTTGCATCTCACAAGTATTTTCACTCCAATTCAAATTAACTAAAAGCTTCTAAAATGCCAGGTCATTTTGAGACGTCCTCTAGAATAGAAAGAAAAGTTACGAATCGTTTTTCATTGACGACGTTGATGGATTGCACTTTTGTATGATTACGATCGTGCGGGCTGAATCAACGTCACCTAATCAGCAATTACATCAGCATTGATGATAATGAAACTAAAGATTCTCCGCCGGTCAAACGAAAATCGAGCCATGCGCGGTTGGTCATTTGGGCTGCATCTACCGAGGTAAGTAAAAAAATGGCATTTTCCAAAAATATGTTCATTCGATAGTAGCATCATTTAGCTATATTCCTGAAAATTTCATTGGAATATTCCTAAAATTGAATGAGCTACAGCTTCTAACAGTCGACCGGGCTAGCAGTAGCAGCACCATATACTTCAAACGCGTTTTTCTCGAAATATTGTTTTCAAAGTCGGTGGACATGATATCTCGAGAAGCACTTGGTGAATTATTTCCAAATTTACAAGAGACACGATGAGAAACATTCGAAGGTCGTTGACGATCTCACTTTTACAAAATCGATCTCCATTTTTCAATAGTAACGTAAAGATGACGGCTCTTTCCATAGTTTTTGAATGCTTGAGTTTCAATTCGTCGCCACGTGGTTAAAAAAAAAATTGAAAAAATCGACGATCGTCAACGACTCCTATTCATTGTTACCTTGAATAACCCGTTTGGTTTTTACATTTCAGATGGACCGTTTAAGCTGAAGCGTGTCCACCGCCAAACGGCGCGAAAAAAGTTTCATCATCTGCCGCCGGCCATGTTTTTATTATTTTTCTGTATATTTCGGTGATTTTTTTTGGCTCTTTTTATATATACCTTTGTGTTTTAAAAAATGCGATTCTTTTTCACCAACCGTTTCGTAAAAAAAACGGAATTTGGTTATTTTGTTCGGGTTTCTAGACAGATGTAGCCCCTAAAATAGAAAGGGTACAAAAAAGATAAAAAAATGACGGTCGCATGATGGTATGGACAGACCCGAATCTTCCATGGTCCAAAGTTCTCGTGCTGGTGCTCGTTGCTGCAGACACGAGGATGCGGGGAAAGTGAGGAAGAGTGAGGAAAAAAAAGACAAGGTGAATTTACGTTGAAGACGAGAGTTGGACGGTTGAACGATTAGGGGATGAGGGAGAAAGTAAGTATGGGGGAGAGTCACGAGGTGGATTCGACGAGTGTACAAATGATATCAATATGTATCCATTAAGCTTTTCTCGACCCTCTCTGGTTATGTTATGGGGTCGTGGTTGCCAGGCGACCCTCGCTGTGTCGGCCTCGTAGTGTTGGTATAGCGTTGATGCTTGACCAAGCGGAAGGACGGGACGGAACTGATCGTGACCAGCCAGCCCATGCTGTACTTATGCCTGTTAAGTATAGTTTTGTTTTTACTTCCTCCTTTCCTCTCTGCCGCTCTTCGTCTCCTTCTGCCATCACCAACGCCTACACTGCCGTCGACAGGACGGCTTTCCAGGGATTACATAATCCATTAAAACATACGCAGCCCTTCCTCGCTCGGAGATGCGCAACCCAGACCCGCGTTCACTCCTGTTTTTCGCAGGGTCATTTGATCCTCGTTCAACCAGCGACCGGAAAGCAAACAATTAGACGATGTTTGCTGCGATCCTCATCGAAAATTTATCGATGGTTGCACTTGCTTCGAGACGCTGCAGTACGTCGAACCCTGTAGTACTTGCGATTCAAAATGGGATAATAGAAAAACAATCCCTTTTGCGTTACGAGGCCAACGTCCTTCAGTCGCAACGATCCGGGATACGATTTCAGGTAGTACGTGCACGAACCTCCTTATTTGAAAAAAATAGATGTTTCTGTATGCTGTAGTAGAGACATAAAAAATGACGTCGCGAAAACTCTGAGGGCCTTACCGGCTAAATACAATAGTAATTCATTCACGAAATCAATGGAGCGATCGAGAAGGTTGTCAACAAACGATGCTATTGACGATCCCATGTAAAATTATGTGGCAATGGCTCGACCTCTGTCTACTCTTCAATGTAGATACTTGCGATGGGGTCACCTTAGTCTCAATGCTTACATCTGCCATCAGCTCTTCCACAAATATTCGATACGAATCTGATCTTTACTTATAATAATTGTGTTATTAAGTTGACTTATTTCTGCGATATTTAACTTTTCCATTCTAACATCAAAAGCCAATGAGATTTTTCTGTAAATTCGGCAATTTTCCTCGACCATCTCGCGAGAAGACAGGTGACGAGAAAAAAATCATCGCGTTGTTCTCGTGCCAACTGTGTCCCGACAGTTGGGGGTGCGATCGATCGACATATTTTCCCATTTGTCATAGGGAAAGGCTGAAATCCCCGTCCAGAATACATAGATTTTTCCGGCTTGTGTATTGTGTGATGCGTGGTAGTGAGGATTTCCGGGAAATTCGTGTTTCGGAATGGACTCCCGTGGACGGCTAATATCTTGACCATGTTGCAGGCGCAATGGCCGTCATATCAGCAAAGAGAGACCTACATATAGAGAGCGGGGGAGAGAAAGCTAGAGGGAGAAAAAAGGTAGATACTCACAAACACAGAAGCATATATACGAGCCTGATAGATTACATGACGAGCGCCAGAGCAGACCCTTTCAAGATTTAATAGTGATTTATGGGGTCGTTCTCCAATGGGCGCTTTACTACTGCAAACAGAGAACTGGAAGATACATATATAGATGGGACAAGTACATTTCCGCAACTCCCCCCCCCTCTCACTCTCTCTCTCTCTCTCTCTCTCTCTCTGCGTATGCGTACTCTCTGTATGTGTGAGAGTATTACGCCGGAACTGTTCAGCGCTGCCAAACATGAAACCTTCGCGTATAAAACTTTTTTCGTTTACTCACCGGCCAAACGAGTTAACTTTGGCGTTTACCGCTGAAGTGAATGTGAAGGAGAAGAGGAAATGAAGGCTTGATCGATTCCAACAATCGTCCATCGAAGGGACGACAATTAAATATAAATGATGTAATTATGGATCGAGCTTAAAATTCTTTACAGATTCACTGGTTTTTTTTCACAGTAATCGTTCATTTTTGTGGTATTCTCTAGGATTATTAAGTCGCTTATGATAAAATGGGGAATGGTTGTTTCTTTCATCTCCATGCCATTTTCGTCATTTGGACGTATTACAACCGAAGACAACCAGTGGTTAGTTATCCCAGAGTCCTCCGACTAGTGGTTCCACGGAAATCTAGTGTGTCGAAAGCAACCCGTGCAGTAATGTGACCGGGCATGTGAGTTCGGCCCTGACCAGACTTGTCTGATTTACCTGACCGGGCCCTCCCATGTAACAAACCGGGAAGATCGCAAAATCGTTTTTTACGGCTTACCTTCTATGTTTGGAAATTACAATCTTATGGCCGGGATACATTGGGAGCAAGTACATCTTCACGTAACGTCTACCCGGTCAGAATATTGACATGTTCTGAAAAGTGGACCGTGTCTTTAAGAAGTAAAGAAAATCTACTTTGCTTTCAACCCCATCAGAGATCTTTATAATTGATTGGGATGTAACTAATACGTCTGTTGTAATTCTATTCATCATTAAAAGCATTCATTTCATCAATGATACGCGACGAGAATAACAATGCTGATCATAAATACCGGGATTACGATAACTAATGATTTGAGCATAAAGAATAGGCAAATTATTTTGTGAGGGAAAAAAGTCAAGCATGTCATTCGCGGTTTTTGAACGCCTTGTTGCCATGTTGGGAAATATCAATGTTCTGGCCGGGAAGACAAAAATGTATTTCGCCAACAATCCGCCAGGTGGCTACAAGCGAAGCGCTTCGCGTAAGCAAGCTACCATCGTACGAGGATAAAAGTTCGTCTTGTGAGTTGTACCACGTACAGAAGTGCTATGCTTACTGCGTGCACTCACGCTTATGATTTGGCGATACTTGTGAAATAACCTTTTGCACTTAAGGCCTTTTTCACTCGTATAGTGATGTATAGGCAGCGTTTATCTGTCTCTTTGCCTATCAGGAAATGCGAGCAAGCGTATGTATACACTCATATACTACCTTAGCAAGCAGATAACCAACAAATAATGTGTTGTTGAAATACTAAATTAAATACACTTCCGATTTTACCTTCTCAAGGATTCCAAAAACGCTGAAACGTCATTTTTAATTTCCTTGTTTGTTCCTGGTCAATTCCAGATCTATTCCCTACAACTTTCCTGGCCATTTACCGCTTGTTCTATGGCCCGTTCCTGATCAGTTCCCCAGAAAGGGAACGGCGGATTGGGACCTAGCCTAATACCCGTTACATTACGAACAAATTCCAGAGCGGAAGGCCCAGCCAGAGCTTGACATTATCTAGGAAAGGCAGATCAGGGGCAACACTTTTTCCCTACTCAAATATCCACACGGGAAACCTTACATTTGAAATCGGTCGAGGCGATTTCCAACAAGTAAATGTATCGACCAATACCAAACTGCTAATCAGCAAGAGTCTGCAACAAATTGAGCAAGATTCACTGCATCATTGAATCTCGCTAAAACGATTGCAGAATGTTTCCGACTCGTTCGACCCGCTCACGAAAAGTATCCATTCTCAATGATAAAAACGGTGACGTCACAATAAAAATGTACGATACGGAAGAATGGTATTTTAATGCAGTCGCAGGACGCATGACCGGCGTATACTTTTTACACTCAAGCACTCTCGGAACGGAGTTCTCTAGCGGAAAAACGCGTGTAGAACGGGGGTCAAAGGAGCGTAAGGATTGTAATCCTGTTAAATGGTGCTTGGACAATTTATGATGTGTCTTTTTTTTTAATGTGACACGGAGATCTCCATCTTCGTTGTACGTTACTGGAGGGTGAAAAAAGCTGGAGTGAAAGAAGGTTGACTTTATTTGGTAGAGGTGAGTCGGGATTAAAGTACGCGAGTGACGAGAAAAAAGGGAGAGAAATCTACAGGGAGAAATATGGTGTGACGGACCAGCGAGCTTCGACAACGAGAAATTTAACGACAGGCGTGTCTCGTCACACTCCACCTCTTTCCTCCCTCATTGCCCGTCGAGCTCCGGCGCCAGAAATCAACCCCTATTCGTCTACCCCGAACCTCTGGCACTTTCGACGCCGCTTTTACCTACGTAACCCCTTCTGGTACGCATAGCTTCAAACTGAGCGGAAGGTGTCAGCTTGTCGTCGCCGTCATTCACAGTGTCTCTACCAAGCCAACCTCGAACAAGG
Source organism: Ophion ellenae (assembly GCA_963210295.1). Lineage (NCBI taxonomy): Eukaryota > Metazoa > Arthropoda > Insecta > Hymenoptera > Ichneumonidae > Ophion > Ophion ellenae. Next base: position 39,008,181 of record OY723387.1, on the reverse strand, counting down.
GAGGGAGGATCGTGGATAGCTTCTATCCCTCACTTATAACATCGCAACGACTCATCGTTCTCTCTCTCTCTCTCTCTCTGTCTCTCTCCCTCTCTACCCACTCTCTCTCTCTCTCTCTCTCTCTCTCTCTCTCTCTCTCTCTCTCTCTCTCTCTCTCTCTCTCTCTCTCTATCTCAGCTGCAGCGCAACATGAGAACCGTCCCGCCTATTTTGCCTCATGAATATTTAAACTGGATATTAAAGGTGCAAAATCACCACAAGATCGTTCCCACGAAGGCTCACGTCATAGACCACCCCGAATCACGACCTTACTCTAAACATCCTTCCCACCCTCACTCTGCCCTCCACCCTCTACTTTTTGTCGGATTCCTCTGCCAGGACGAAATAATCGCTCGAGACTTCGTCGACCGTACCGGGCCACCTTCGAAGTTTGCTTTCCTCGTACGCAAGTAAAAAGTGACGGTACATGCTGAAAATCGATTACGATGCTGGTGCAGTGTCATCGTCGTTCTATGCGTACTTGACGCCAGAATTGATGCGCCTTCTCATCCAACCGACACCCGGACGGTCGACGATTTCGCTGGGTATTCGACAAAAATATCGCTCTGTAAATTATACTTCTCGCGGTGATGGAAGAAATAAAACCCTTGGAAAATATGCATTTCCCTCCCGAACATCCCTACCCGACTCTCTACAGGGTTGAAAAAATGCCCTACCACATTTGGTCGTGTATCCAACGTACAGTATTGGATATTCGTGCATGCAATTTGCGATAAGCTGTTATCGATTGCGGAAAACTGAATTTTCGATCGAATACAATGTCGTGAACGTAGAACCGACGCATAGGAGACCACCGTTCTCTCATTAAGGGAGACTTTGTCCTTGGAGTGCCATATTTCAGGTGTTTACACTTTTTTTTTTAAGGAAACGAGTAAAGCTTTTTGAGTGCGGTTTTTTTCTTGCTTTTATTCATGATATACCGAACGTTCAAATTTTTTTTTTAAACCAAAATGGCGGCCGTTGCAGCTCCGCGAAAACAGGTCCTCAAATCGCGGGAGGTAAACGGCTGACATCACTGCCCCCTCTTTGTTGATCTGAAACACAAATTCAGAGCATATTATCAATCTGTGATCCTTTGGTCATGGAATGACGGATGGGTTTTTCGTTTAGTACAAATTTCGGAAAATGGCGTCAATTAGAAAAAATCGAATTTTCGCGTTTTTTTTCGCATAAAAAGATAAATTATAAATGCAGAAATGTATCTATCGAAAACACAATTCGTCATTCCGTGAAGACATATTTTCTGAGTATGCTTTCCAAATTTCAGGTCGATATGTTAATTACAGCGGTCAGGAGAATGTCGGCCATTTTTAAAAACGTGTTTTCGAGAAAAACGCGTTTAAAGTTTTGTAATGTGTTTACACAAATGTGTTTATAATTACCGCTAATCGGCAATGCCTGGTCCATAGAGGCATCCCTCCTCTTCTTCTAGCTGCTCATGTTGAGCCGCTAACATCTCCCGCTGCATTTCAAGGACAAAGTCTCCCTTTAAGAAACAGTGGATCAATATTTCTTGTACAAAAGAAGGGGGAAAGTACGTGCAAGAAGAAAAATTATTTACGAGCCTTCGGAATATGTTTATTAGCGCTTATTCCATGAACCCCATCACCTCGGTACGTAAGACACATGCATATATATATATATATATATATATATATATATATATATATTGTTATGTCACGATGAACTTGCGATTTGTTGTAATCCACTAGAGTTCGAAATTCCAGTGCCTCTATGATACGACAAATTCAAATTGACACGTTGGCATCAAAATTAATCAATGACAACTGGTTTCGCGTAAATTCATAAGGATCCAAGACTTCAATGGTAAACTTGAAACTTAATAAATAATATAATTATTGATGTGTAATATGAAAAATGTGAAATGACTGTGCTTTGATGTGTAAATGTAAGATATGGTTGACTCGGCAACCATTCGGGTTTGTTGAGAGTTGTTCGCGTTGAGTTCGAGTGTTGCACTGTCTGTTATTTTTCAGCAATAGACAATTCTTGAATTTGCCTCTTTCAAAAGTTTGAAGGAGACGCCCACCGAAATAAATCGCGCATCCTCATTGGATCTTCAAATTCCTGGAAGAATTCTCCTATTTAGTGGTGGTTCATTTAAGGGTTAACACCCCCCATAGGTATTGGCGAGTCGGCCGCGATACGTGGGTCCGCATCTGCTAGCGGAACAACCCTTAGCGAGAAAAAACTGACCACTATTGACCCTTCGTTGGCGCGACCGGCCGAGAGACTCGTGGATCCTTTCGGATAATAAACCATCTGGTCGCCAGACAAATCAACGTATTTTCCGGCTCCAAATGAGTTTTGCAATTCTAAAGATCAAAAAGCATACGGGTGTACTAGATTGTACGATTCTTTGAGGATACGCGATATTTCAAGTAATACAAAAAATAGCTAGACCTTTCTTTTATATAGGTTTGGAAATGTTTGTGTGCCTAAGTGCCTATCGGCTATTGTGTGCGTTTAGTATTTTGTTTTGTTATATGTGCTTCAGCCAGGCATCCTCTCATTCGACGCTCCATATATATATATATATATATATCGAGTCTGCTAAATAAAAATAAAAGGACGTAACCAACTTCGCTCCGTGTTTTAAATTGTACGGGCTACATCGTATCGGTGCTAGCACTCGATATATGTATTCGTTCATCCATAGAGCAACCGACTGAACTACACAGCCAAGTTTCACGAATTTGTGTGCTATTTACTACTCTGAGAAGTCGTAAAAGAGAGCTCGATATCAGGAAAACTTTTCTTTCATAAAATTGAATGTTATAATGCACCTGAAGTGGGAAGTACTAAATACTGTTTTTTTACGAACGAGAGCCTCCTTCGACGCTTCAGAATTATTCTGAGCGTTCATTTAATTTAATAGCACGGTTTTCAAATAAATCGCGGAAATCCCGATGATAATTACCTCCTGGATCGTAGACGTAGAAAAAGCTCAATAAATGCGGTTCATATACAAGTATCCGGTAATCCATCATCGCTGCAATCAACTTGTTAAATATTTTATTATTTAATTAATTAAGTGAAACAATCCTCCACCGACATAATTTTAAAAAGTGTGATGAATCCTTCGTTTTTATAGCAAGTACTGTTTGTTCCGATAAATATAATACCTCCGTATTCACAGGTGTATTGTAAGTTAATGTTTACGGTAACAATGGTCGGTGTCAATATTCAATTGAATTACAGAACCAGTTCGATGCTTGAGTTATTCTAGGTATCTCGAAATATATGGTTTTTGAAGATTAGATTCGAAACTGTGAGAATTGACGAGGCTACAAGTTTTTCAGTAGTACAGACGCTCGTTTCGTCGGACTTACTGCATTGAAAGTGCAATTCTCGATCACGATGTTTTTTTTTTAGGGAACCTTTTATATTTTTTATACAGATTGAAATGATAATGAAACTTCCTGATTCGTTGCGTACGTATTGTAATGGCGGTTAAGGGGCTATGCCTAGTTGTAAAAGTCGAAAAATCGGTTTTTTTCAAAACTAATATATTTTGACAGTATAAATGTTCTTATCTTATAAATGTTCCCTGAAAATGTCAAGGTGGCCGGATCAAAATATATAGATTTATAAGCTGTGGCGTTTCAACGCCCGTTGGAACGCTCGGCGCTTCATTTGAAACTTTAAAGCCTTTTTTGGCGAAAGTACGATTTCAAAGTCGGTAAGCAAAATATCTTAAAAACTACGGCATTGATATTTCTGAAATTTTTAGGGCTTTTCCTAGACGTAAACATATAGTATTTCATCCGAGGTTTTTTTTTCTATTGAATAAACGTGAAATACTATTTTTTTTCGTATAAGTTGAGATCGTCACTTTGAACACGCACAATTTTTTTAAAATTTGATATTGCGGAAATTCCTTTAATTAATCATAGGATAAACTAATTTACCAACGAAATCTGTTTGATTTTTTTATATTAGATAACCAGGTTCGGACGGGCATTGCTCACCGCAAAAGACGTTTTCGAGAGATGCTTCCCGGACATCGGCTGTATAAATCAATTATGATTAAAAAATTTTACACAAAATAAATTACAGAGTATTCTTCAGATGATACTTTTTCCAATACCTAATTTTGGTAGAAATTTATCATCACAATTTTCTTTTTAATAAATCCCAACAATAAGCTGTGTTCGACTGTCGCTACTTGACGTAACTCGTTAACTGACAAGGAACATCCCTCGGGTGACACCCTTCGATTTTGTTGAAATTTGGATATGTTATAAAGCACCGAAAAATAAGCGATACCTATTTTTTTTATCGGCGGAAAAATGGTTTTGAGGACTGAAACGCACCCTCAAAAATGGGGATGTTTTTTTGTTTTTCGTCGATAACGTTTTAACGGTACGAGATATTAAAAAAATTCTAATTGCAACAATGTTTATTTTTTTGTGCTCTATACATTGAAGATGAGAACGATAACGTTATCGACGAAAAACGAAAAACCCCCCTATTTTCCAGGGTTCGTTTCACCCCTTAAAACCGTTTTTCCACCGATAAAAAAAAATACGTACCGCTTACTTTTTGGTGCTTTATAACATATCCAAATTTCAACAAAATCGAAGGGTGTCACCTGAGGGATCTTCCTTGTGAGATGCAGTAGTCCAAGTGTTCGTTTGATCAGACATGTCGTATCGGAGATTGAGTCGCATTTTAAGACGTTGTTTGGTCAACATTTGTTACCTCCGAAAATAAAGATAGAAAATAAACAGTAAATATGAAACAAAGTAAACGCGAACTAAATGCACCGGAGTAATCGTTTGTAACGATTCAGTAGTAGAAATAGTCGTTTTGTCAGACCCAGAGCACTGAAACTGGTTCACGGCATTTTTGAAAATACCAATAGGCTTGAAAATGTTCAGAGTGTCAAAATTGACAACTAAAGAGGGCAAATGGAGCGAACTTAATGCAGAATCATATGCAGGCCCTAATACTGACAGTTAACAACAATTCAGTAGTACAAGTACTCGTTTGGTCGGCCGTACGTTCTATACGTATATTTTTTATGCAAATTTTTAAATTAGCCTCCATTGTCGGGGTCTCCGTTACACGATGTTTGAGGGAGACTCAGACCGAAAAGTGAATCGTGTTCGCAATACTGTACTCGTGCTTCCGGAGAGCACGGTTCGTCTGTTCCAATGCCACTCCAAGCACCTGCTTACGTTCCAACGTTGTATGACACGAGACCTATTGTCATAACTATTATCCATTGAATGAATGAGCGCATGCGCAGTCATTTGCGGAGAGTGCCCCGTTGTGTAGCGAGGCACTTTTGCAACGTGACAATGTTTTCACTTTGCGAAAAACTCCAAGAAGAAAACGTGCATATCTAGCGAGAACGGAATGGTCAATAACATTGAATGCAAACGCTCCATAAACGGATGTCTTTTACCGCTGGAAATTGAACTAGTTGCAAACAGCTACCCGAGTAGGAAACCTGCTCCAGCTGAAAAAAATACCTGATCAAGCATCCTGATTTTTTTAATGGCTTGATCAGGATTTTTTATCAAGCCCTGATGATTTTTGTGACATGTTTTCCGATTTCGGTCTCATCAGGGTAAAAAATCAACGCCTGATCAGGGTAATAAATCAAGGCCTGATCGAGGTAAAAAGTGAAGGCCTGACGTGCGGTTGGAAGCGAGAAGTTCGGTGTTGCTTTGGAAACCACCATGTCATCACATTCTTCATTGCACTGCCAAACGATATTTAATTAAAATAGGAACTATTTGAACCAAAGAGGTTTTTTTTTACTACAACCCTATTTATTTCAAATATATATAAATAGGATATAATATATCCTATTTATTTTATATATGTATTCCTCAGAAGTACGGGGTCCTTCCCCTTTTACCATCCCCTCCTTTATTCCTCCCATTCCTCCCAGAGTTCCCTCCAGAGTGTTGACCGCAGCCCCTCTTTCCTAATGCACTACTGTATCGCATTTGCACGAGGGCCCAGGGAAACTGCGGAAAACCTGGGCCGATACAAGCGGCTATATTTGGCTGAGTATCAGTTGTATTACCATCAGAAACTCAGACAAACTGCCTCCAGCTCAGAGGTTGACGCGCAAACCAGTGCACGGGTAAGCGGTCACCGCTCCAAGTACTGACAGCCTCCAATGCCGCTCACCTTCAGTGACCGCCGAGCCCGCACACCGACCGCGCGACCACCTCTGTCGGTTATTATTTCAAATATATTTTTCAGAATATTGAATACAATATTTCATGAATCCAAAAAAAAGTTGAAATACTCAATTTGGAGTTCCAGCATAATGATTTTGTATCATAATCCGTCATACCCTGGCCTTCTGAATGAATATTTTCGAAGAAAATATTTCTGTATCCACATGGGATCGAACCTAGAACCTACCTACCTACCTATAGCTACGCACGCTGCCCCTATGCTACCGAGTGTTCGCAGCATTTCGGTGGCATAAGAGACCACATGAATTCCTGAAATTATTCGTTGTATCACATAAACTATTATATATCAATTAGTTAATATCATTGTGATAATTAGAGAGTTTTATCGAATATCATGCTATAGATTTTTCAAACATAACCTATATATATATATATAACTCCTCTCTCTCTCGCCGCCCCTCTTTTACCCCCTCCCTTTCAATGTGTGTATTGCAATAAAAAATTTTAATCAAACATTTTGAACTTAAATTTAATTTAAAAAAAAATTAATTCATAATCACAATTTTAAATTTCAATCAAACAGAAAAATATTTGTCTCTACAAAAATGCTATTCAATTTAATTAAAAAAAAATTAAATAGATAAATTTTATGGATGCAACAAATATGTCTCGACGTTTTGACGACGCTACTCGGGTAATGATGGCCGTGGTACCTCAAGGATTTATTCGAAAGTGTATTAATCGTGTCTATAAATTGATTATTCTGAGATTTGAAGGATTCTGCAGTTGATGCAGAATTTTTTTTACACAGTCGCAGAATTCATTAAGGGGTTATGCCTAGTTGTAAAATTCGAAAAACCACTTTTTTCGGAACCAATATATTTCCACAGTCTGTCATCTTATAAATGTTCCCCGAAAATTTCAAGGTGATCGGATCAAAATTGACAGATTTATAAAGCTGTCATGTTGACGCCTGTGGGAACGCTCGAAACGTCTTTTGGAACTTTAAGATGTGAAAATATAGTATTTGAACGAAGGATTTTCTTTCCAATGTATACTTTCGATTTAATGAACAAAAATACCCATTTTTTTCGAAAAAATCAAGACACTTTGAACACGCGTAATATTTTCAATGTGCTATTTCGGAAATTCCTTCGATTGATCATAGGATTAACTAATATACTAACGAAATGGCTCACCGCAAAAGACGTTTTTGAAAGGTGCTTCCTGGACATCAGGTGTAAATCGATTATAATGAAATATTTTTACACAAAAGAATTACAGAGTGTTCAGGTGATACTTTTTCAAATGCCTAATTTTCGGTGATACTTTTTCAAATGCCTAATTTTCGGTGATACTTTTTCAAATGCCTAATTTTCGTAGAAATGTATTTATCATCACGATTTTGTTACAAAAATCCCAACAATGAGCTGTTTTCTAATGTTACAACTAGGGATAACCCGTTAATGAATTAATACTGAGCCACTTTCAAAACGACAGGACAATGACGGAATATGTCATTCGACGCAATATCAGCAGTATTCTAGAAAATTAAAGGCGTCATTTCGAATGTATGGGTTATTGTCATATCGATCGATATTAATGATAAAAAATGCATCGTCTCAACATTCCTTGACCGACTTATATTTGGCCACGTCTTTGACACACTGGGTCAATTTGACCCGGATAGTATTTCATCCACCTGCCTGACCAACCTTTCGGTCCGTTTTTATTGAAAAAATCCGGTATGCACGTTAAACATTTCTTAATATGTCTGAATAATTAAAGTTTGGAGAGTATGAAATTGAATTATTGTAAAGAATTATTGAAAACTTTCAGTTTTGGGAAAGTGAGCATTTTATTTTTAATTCGTCCGGGTCAAAATGATCCAGTGTGTCACGGAAGGGTTAAATGTAATAGGTGACGGTTCACCCGGTCCTCGCACTTTATAAACGGTTCTAAACACACACATGTACTTGGGCCAACGGGATGTAAATGTCAATGCAACTCAACGTTGAGGCTTTGATCTACAGCACCGAAGAACGTCGCCCGAGACTGGTCGTGAGCCTGATAAATCATGCAAGCAAGCGAATGCCAACGACGAACTTGCCATCAAACTAGTCGTATAGCGCACAGGGAGGCAACAATCTTGAGAACATTCTACGCAACAACTTGAACGGTTTTCATTTATACCAGAAAATTCTAACAGTAATAACTCGTTATGCCCATTAGTCTAATCCATAATTCCATTTTATTACTATTCTCGAGTCACAGTAGCCCTTTAATTCTGCAATAAAAAAACAACGATGCTGTTTTCTATCAGGATCAAGCTTCGTCCGTTAGCGCATAGATTGGAAATTAACTTAGCAGATTAGAGCATAGGCAACGCAAGTTTACGTCTCTGATGCAAGTATAGGTTCGAAAATAAGATGTTCTTGGACGTATTTACACACACATGAATATATACATGCATCACATCATACAAATATACATACATTAATCACAAAAAAAATTGATTTCGAATAAAACAATTTTTTTTATAAGTTCAACCCGGATTGAAAATAAATCGTTTCTGGCCTGTCGAAGCCGAATTAGGAATCACAATATCATTAATAACATTATTGGAAATAAAAATTATAAAAATCGTTAAAAAAAATATGATCAATAAAAAAAATAGAAGGAAAAATGGGCCCACGATGAGACTAGTCTGTAAAATCGTAGAATGGGTCACTTTATTTTAGAGAATTTTTTTAAAAAATTTAAAAAAGACAATCATCTTTAAAAAATATAGTTTTCACGTTAGAAGCAAAAAAAATGTTGACATTGATAATTGATAATTTTTTCCATATTTTTTAACGAAAGTATGCTTTAAAAAGGAAAAAAAATCCAAAGTGCCATTTATCGATATCTCAATTACTTCAGGAATTATCAGCGTTTAAACGTGTCCAAAACTTCTCAAAACGACATTTTTGGAAAAATTGTAACTCCTAAAAGCGAAGAGATAAAAATCTAAAAATTGGTGTGGATGTTCCTTCCATGGGGTACAATTTTACAAAAAAAAATCAAGGAAACCAAAAATGGTTGGGGTCACGGGCTAGCTGAAATAACGTAGAATATCCCACACACACACACAGAGTATTTTTTAGAATCCCTTACGAGATTATACGAATATAGAATGAAGCTGAACGTTGCGCATGCTTCATTTGAATTATCCTTCCACCAAGTCCCCCGTCCTTCCGTGCAAAACCGATCTCGGCAGCTATTGCCATCGCGCGACAGCCACTCTGGCTGATTGGAAAGCCGCTTGTTCGGTCAGGTAAGCCGGGATAGTTTGATCATTATTCAAGGGGAGAATTAGGTCACGAGCGTGCCGTGGCTCACATCGTTTACTGAAACATTTTCCATTCTACTGAAAGAAATTCAACCATAACGAAGCTGGCCATTCTCGGGCACTTTGATGTTATTTTTTTGCTTCCTTTGTTTTATAATATCATCGTTGGCGGAAGCAACGAGAGCAGCCATTCGGGAACAATGGTACCGCGAAATGACTTTGCGCAGTATACCCACTCCTGTGGAAACAACTGCACCGGAAAACTCATCTCCACTGGCAAACGCGGACGCTACAATTATGTAATTTACATGCAACCCTACCAGTTATTCAGTGGTAGTTACTGATATAGTTGTATGCGTAATTATTTCAATATCCGGAGCTTTTCGACATCTAGCGGTCATTAATTTTGGCTTTTCGAAAAAAAAGTCCTTGTTTTCAGGAAAAATAGGGGTGGGGGCTTTTAGGGCATTATTGACAAAATTCCGAAATCGGGATCAATGACGTGTACATGGTATCGCCATGTATGGATGCGTAGGCCACTTAAGGCAGTGTTTTAGTCTAGAGGCCCAAATTTCGAGCGTTTTTTTCACGCTTTATAAAGAAAAAATATTTTGAAAGTCTATTTTTTTAGTCATTTGAGGCCTTAGGCCACTCTAGAGGCCGGAAAAGTAGGTTTGTTGGGGATTAAAAAAAAACTGCAAAATAAATCGAGATTATAAAAAAGGGTGTTTATCATACACATCAGTGACTGTATACAATTATTTTTTTGAAGCGATTAATTTCGAAAGGCGGCTGTGCAGCGTTTTTGCAATGACGTCTCCGTTTTTCCAGGGTCCACGGCCGGACAAACAGCTCCTGTAATTTTTGAATTATAATGAGCCAATAAATTGTTTTCTATTATATATAATAACTGCTACAGAAGTACGTTGGATTTTTTCGATATATTGATTTTTGGCCAAATGGCGCACTTCTAAAGTGGAAAGTGAAAAATTTGCCTAAAAAATCGTCAGATAATTGTTAATAACAAACGAATTATGCAATATTAAAAAAAATCCTACGTACTTCCATCGACAATGTATTTTTCAAGATATATTCAACATTTCAAGTGAATCAGTTGAAAATTGTCTGAGTTATGTTTCCGGCCAACTTAACAAATGCCGTTTTGAGATTAAGGGAGACTTTGTCCTTGAAATGCAGCGGGAGATGTTAGCGGCTCAACATGAGCAGCTGGAAGAAAAGGAGGGATGCCTCTATGGACCAGGCATTGTCGATTAGCGGTAATTATAAACACATTTGTGTAAAGACATTACAAAACTTTAAACGCGTTTTTCTCAAAAACACGTTTTTAAAAATGGCTGACATTTTCCTGACCGCTGTAATCAACATATCGACCTGAAATTTGGAGAGCACACTCAGAAAATATGTCTTCACGGAATGACGGATCGTATTTTTGATAGATACATTTTTGCATTTATTATTTATCTTTTTATGCGAAAAAAATCGCGAAAATTCGATTTTTTTTTAAATTGCCGCCCTTTTCCGATATTTGTACTAAACGAAAAACCCATCCGTCATTCCATGACCAAAGGGTCACAGATTGATAATATGCTTTGAATTTATGTTTCAGATCAACAAAGAGGGGGCAGTGACGTTAGCCGTTTACCTCCCGCGATTAGAGGACCTGTTTTCGCGGAGCTGCAACGGCCGCCATTTTGGTTTTTTTTTTTCAAAAATAAATTTTTTCAACGTTCGGTATATCATGAATAGAAGCAAGGAAAAAAACCGCACTCAAAAAGCTTTACTCGTTTCCTTTAAAAAAAATAGAATGTAAACACCTGAAATATGACACTTCAAGGACAAAGTCTCTCTTAACGCGTTTCAAGTTTTGAGTCCGCTCGCTGCGAACCAGGCGGCCTTGTACTAAAATTCGAAAACCGAGTACTTAGAGATTTTTCCCGGCCCTAATCTTTTGAGACATCATTTTTGCGGTCCTAGGGGACCATTAAAAATCGATTTTTCGAAAGTTCTATAGTGGCCTAACCCCTTAATTGATGTTTCAAGAACCCTAAAAGAAAATAAAAATTGAAAATGTTATGGGCTTCTAAATATGACCGTGAAAAAGAGGGTGGAGGGGGTTGACATGATTCCAAAGCTCCCAATCAGCTGAAGCAGAAATAAAACTAGTTTTCTTGATCAATAAAAATGTCATCATGGCAGGTACCAGAGGTGCCAAAAATGTCACTGGCGACTGTATGAAAAAAACTTCATTTTTCGCCCAATTTTTTGCAAAGTCAACAAGTCTTAAAGATAGTAATAATAACTATTTCGCAATGCCCGAGGTAGGGACGATAGAGAGCTATATCCTGAAGATTCATACTAAAATGTAAAATCAATCGGTTGAATAGAACTCGAGATTTTACGTCAGCTCGGGTAAAATAGTAGGTTCGAAAAACCCGGTTTTCAGTTTCGAGTACAATTTTAGACGATCCCACCTATCTGAGTGGCACAATGGTATATTCTACTTACGTTATATTAAGGCCGGAGCCTGAATTGGAAGGTCCGAAAAAAACGTTTTTTTTTTTTCATTACTAAAATCAATAGATATACTGTCCAAGAATATATTTACAAAGTTACAGAAGCCAATTGTAAATATTTTCGAAAATACAAGGCTAAAAGTAGGGAAGCTATCGATATTTGATGTTGATATTTCCTCCTATTGAAAACTTTGAAGCGCCTTTTCTCCAGTTTTCATTTTCACGATTTTTTCAAATTAGCGGGCGTGATAGCAAAAAAAAACTAATCGACCTATTGAATCAAACCAAAGTTTATTTACTTCAGTATGAAAATCACTTCTAAGTGAATTTAGAAAGTCGTAGAAAAAGTATTTTTAAGTAATTTTCTTAGCACGTTAGTGTTCTTTTTAACACATTTTTTTTAACCTTAGAAAAGTTATAATTTCACGATTTTTTCAGCTTTTTCGTGATTCACCCAGAATAAAAATATATGAAAAATGAAAGTTTTTTTTGTTCCAGTCAAGAATTACGAGCTGCATCTTTCCGGCTGATTGGGGAATGCAGTGGCAAGACGCACATGGAATAAACTGATAAATCTGCAATGATTTATTGTTTCATGTTAAATTTTTTTATATACTTCAAATATACATGAAAAGATACCTCAAAGTTCACGTCTTCTTTTTCCTTCTAAAAAAATTCCCGAAAAAACGCTTTTTTTGGACCTTCTAATTCAGGCTCTGGCCTTAATCGGTTATTCCTGCCTTCTAAAGTGTGCCTTCCGCGACTTCGAAATGATGATTTTCTGAAGCTCGGTCTCCCCTGCGGGTATTTCTAGCGTCCTCAGGCTTCCGGAGTCCATAGCTCCGACCGGTCGATCTTATTCTGGTCTCGTTTATAGCCCAAAATATTGGGAATTTTGAAAATTTCTTTCAGAACATATTCTCAAGAGTCGAAACTTCAAGAAAATACAAAAAATCGATTTTTTTTAAATTGCTATATTAGAATACTACCTTAAGTGGAGGATTACATATAATCATGGGAAATTAATGTAAAAACTACTAGACACACATTGGATTTCGCACCACCGCTAAATTGAACGTGGAGGGCGAAAAAGTTTTTTTGTCCGAAAAGTGTTGATGCCTAGAAAAGCACTTTCTACAAGCCACCAATATTGCGGGAGTGGCCACAATAAGGTGTGTACAGCGTGCTTGCCATGATGAACGACTAATGACATGCATTAAACTCGTGACACAATGTTTTTCCTTTTTCTTTTAACTCTTTTATTGCAGACCATCTCTCCCTTCGTTCTCAATCCGCAGTTAACACCTAGCGCATAATTTCCAGCACTGTCAGACGATTTCCTCGATTAATTAATACTGAATAAACCATGGAATAGATAAGTGAGGGAGTGCCATTTGAGAGTAACGAACGGTCGTCGAGTCGGATGAAAACCTTCTTACAGAATATAATCTAATTATACCTCCGTCGCTTCTTTTCCCCCGACGTGAAACTTCGGAATCTTCTTTCTATTTTCTTCATTCCCCCTCTCGTGCGCGTGTTACTAAATCTCGACGCGAGAATAATCCGGAGGGCTCTGCCGCGGAGTTACGAATTAGCATTCGAAGACGAGGACGGGCGGTTCGCTGCTCTCTTGGAATTCTCTATGCACCGACGACAGTATTCATTAACGTTAAGATAAGGTGAAAGGTCGCTGAAGCTGGAAACACCGAGAAGGAAAAAGAAAACGCCGAAACGTTCCGAAAGATCGGACGGTATGAGGCTACGAGGGATATATGGGGAAAGGTCATCCCGAAGAAATCCAACTTCGAGGACTGCCTTCGCACTGGCCTCTTAAGGAGCTATTCTACTGATGACTAAAAAATAGGCTATTTTTAATCTTTTTTTACCTGTTCCATGTGTCGGTACATTTTTTTTGCTTAAAGGTACATTCTTACAGAATAGAAAACAATTCGTTTTGTCGATATCAATGTATATTTATTTAACAATTTATAATCGTGTACAGGAATGAAACAAGTATGTTGCTGGCATTGATGATTTGCGTTCTCCAGGCTATCGGAAACGAAACATTCAAAAAGATTCTTAATCTGTACGAGTGTCGCTATGGCCTAAACGGGAATTATTATTTTTCATTGTAAAATAACAAAATCGCGTCGTTTTTTGCAAAAGTATTCAAAAAACACATGTTTTTGTCATACAGCGAAAGTATAAGTTAATATTAATATTTTTTAATAATCCTAGTTCGGGCGATAGCCATACATATGCTGAACATGGAGTAATTTTTTTAGCTTGTTTGGTTGAGTCTTTTTTCCGAAAACACCAACGTCAGGTGAAAAAAGTCGTTTCCAAAAAAACGGCTTTAAAGTTTATTATACTACACTATACAATACCAACTGCTAGAGTATCATTTTACTCGCACAGTGAAAAGAAAGACTACTACAGGGTGTCTAACGACCTGAAAAAGTCGTAAAATATCATGAAAAATTACCAGTCTACCTGAATTATTATACCCTACTAAATTATCGTTGAGTCTATATTCGATATGAACTAACTTTGTGGTACTTGTCGATAGAGAAGCGAGTATCGAATCGATAGAAAATAAAATAGAAGAAAGTAAAAGAAAATGATGCGTTATCTCAACATATTAGTTTTTCTTTGTTATTCGTGTAAAGCGACTAGATGATATTACTCAAAGTTTCTAAATGTATGTAATATTTTTCTAGATGTTCCCAAAATATATTTCTTTACAGCAATCTTGAAATGTTTGTCTCACATTTTTTACTACATATGGAATTGTACAGTTTGGTGACTTTTCGTTTATTCCGTATACTCTTTATTGGCATATAACACACATCTGTTTGAAAGAGCAAAATAAAAATATAAAAATTTAGAAAATCGGTCGCACTGTAGAATCATTAAGTATACTTCTATGCCAGAAAGTCATGAAAAAATCCCCATTCCTTGCCTTAAAAATCCTTGAATGTCATGAAACTTCAGTTCTGGTCAAAATTAGACACCCTGTACTACTATCCAATAAATATATCGAAGCATACGTGTATATGTGTATACCCAAGTATAAATTCAAAGCAACTGTACCCAACAGCTGCCAGGGACGCGCAGCGGGTAGCCGTACTAGAGCGCGCGCATCAAGCGCTTCTACTTTAAGGCGTTACCCCCACTTGTAGCGGTAAAAAAGGCCTTTTTCATGAATTTCTTTAAAGAAAACTACAAAACTTTTTTAATCGATCAATATACCATCTTAAAGAACACATCTTGAAGAACTTTCAGTAATTTTTTATTGAAAAATATTACATTGTCTAGTGGCAAATGGCCGTCAATGAAATAATGTTTTTATATACACGGTTCGCGGTGACCAACATTGCGGCGAAGTGGATCATCTGAAAAAGAAATGCGGATGGATTTAGTCAAATATAAGTATAAACTAGTCTTTAATCGAAGGATTTTAAAAAATATTCATTTTTCACAAAATGGCGGACAGTCAAAGTTAATGGTTCGATTTTAACGAAAAAAAACGGCCGTTGTTTGGCTATAAAACGGCCATTTTTTTTCGAAAAAAAAAATCGAACGATTAAAGACTACATTTTTATGTATTAAATAAGCCTGCAAAATTTCGAGAAGATCGGTTCATTAGTGTTCGAGTAATCTTGGTCACCGACTTCGGAAATGCCATTTTGAGAAAAACGCGTTTAAAGTTTCTCTTTCAACGCTCTTTCAACGCGGATTCTTTTCTTTAAACGCTCATATCTCAGTCAATTTTGTTCGGATCGACTTGAAATTTTCAGGACATATTCTCAGATACTTATACTTCAAAAAAATGCGATAAAAAAATCGATTTTTTCAAAATCGCAAGTGGGGGTAACCCCTTAAAACGCTGTACTAAGTCGATGAAGTGAAAATCGACCTTACCAGCAATCGGATATCAATTCTATGATGAAATAGAGTTAAAAAATGAAAAAAAAAAAATTCGATTGCTAACTCCCTTACTCGTCATTATGTGAACCCCAATGACTCCACAATTACCTTTAGATAAATTCAAGCGTATTTATGCAAAGGTCACTTCAGAGGCCATCCTCGAAAGAACGAGATGTACCAAAAGTCAACGTTACATAGATACAACCGATTCAGAATATGTTCTCTTCGTACATATGTCTGTATGTGAGTGTAGACACGTGAAGAGCACGCAAAGAGAAAGAACGGGGGAGCTCAAATGGGCTCCATTCGGCGACGAGATGGCAAAGTTGCATCTGCTCGTTCCTCACCCATCCGGCAAAGTTCTGCTTTCTCCTGGTAGGGGCTAAATCCTCGGGACGTCTCTATCTTCTCGGTAACTAAACTTCTACAACGTCGCTGAAGTAATGGGACAAACATCACACGCGAGCGGTGGAGGTCTTCGGTGTGGGAATGGAAATGGAGAAAACGAGAGGCGACGGGGGTCGGTGGACGGGTGAACGAGGGCAATATTTTTTTTTTTTTTCGAGAAAAAGTAGCTCGAATCCACGTGTAATACGAGAAAGTCGCGACCGTGGTGTCCTCGTGCGAAAGGAGACGGAGTGTGGCGCGACGGGGACCATTATGTATAAAGACAGAGCAAAGTTTTAATTGGTCTTGAAAATGAGTGGGTTGTCGCATTTAAAACAATCCCCCAACTTGCTGGTTTTCGCACTTTCCACCGCTAGCTCACTTTTTCCTAGTTCTTCGGCAGAGCATATAATGCATATATGTATACGAATAATATGCATGAAATATGCGCAGCTCCTTCGGCGTTTAACTTTTCTCACCTCGCCCTTTCGTTTACAGATGAAAAAGCGAAAGCATGCATTTGTTCTCTCGGGGTTTTGTAGCAGAACGGTTTAGCTACGAATAAAAGTTACCAGGCACAAACCGGAAGTCAAAGTGTTTTTACCGAGTGATTTCAAAGGCCTGAATGATTCGATAAAATCGGGCTTCGCGACGATCAAAAGGAATCCTCTGTTTGTCAGCCTACCAGCTAGAAATAATATCGATGAAGTAGCAAATATTTTTATTTTATTTTATTTATTGAGGTCTCAATTAAGAGGGGGGATACCTTTGAATGAGGATTTCTTTCTGATTTTTATTATTTTTTTTTAAAGGATATATTTTTCTATACCGTTTTTGGAGTTAGGATATGTTTTATTACTACTTTTGGATGTTACGGGGTATTAAAAAAAATGAATCCTTAAAAATGGTGGAGATATGGCACGGTAGGGTAGCATAAATTCGAGTTTTTTTTCCCTTTTTCTCACCACCCAATTATTTTCTTTAAAGAAAAAAAAATTGTTGCGAAATCTGCGATGGGTAAAAAAATATTTAGAGGTCGCTCAAGCCTCCCAAAAATTCAAATTTTCATTAAAGCATCGATTTTTTTCCGTTCACTTCTCACCCATGAATTGTACGCTTTATCATTTTAAATTAACCTCGCGAAAGCTCTAGCCGGTCGATGAATATTTAGTAATCGCTCAAGAGCTTCGAAATTTCCAATTTTCGCCATTTTTTTTACTTATCGCACTCATAAATTTGACGCATTGTCAATTTTTCAAAACAATTTAAAGTGTTATCTATTGCAGCAGATTTTTTAAATTTACCTCACACTACTAACCCAAGGATTATAATCTTTATTCTCATAAAATAATTCTTTAAAGCTCTTGTCCGTAAATAAAATTATAGGTCCCCGTTTTGTCGGATTAGAAGTGTGACGTAAATTAAAAAAATCCGTTTCTCAAGAAAAAAAAGGATTAATTGTTTTGAAAACTTTACAAAGTGTTAAATTTATGAGTGAGGGGAGAAAAACAAAATTCGCGACAATTGTAAATTTCGAAGGTCTTGAGTGACCACTAAATATTCATTGGCCGGATAAAGGTTTCGCAAGGTTAATTTGAAAATTATAAAGCGTAAAATTCATGGGTGAAAATGATCAAAAAATCAATTTTTAAATGAAAACTTGTATTTATGAGAGGCTTGAGGACCTCTAAATATTTTTTGTCGGCTTGCAGCTTTCACGATAATTTTTTTTGTACTTTAAAGTAAATAATTGGATGGTGAGATGAAGGAAAAAAAGAGCTCAAATTTGTGCCACCCCAATGACACGGTCTTCTAAACTCCATTTTCCAAACTGACGTGACACAGCTAAAAAACTAATCGACCGATTCTGACATAATTTGGTATCAATCTTTCTAACCTTATGGTCTAAAACATGACTCTAAATGTTTTTGAAAATTAAAAATAAAACGATTTTTTTATTGCAAAATATAGCCATCTATTTCCGGAAAAATCAATATTTTTGTTTCAAAGCGTACCATTTCATCGATTTTCAACATTTCTCACTTTTTCTTGGTTCATACTCTGCGTATGGATGTTAATGAAAGAAAAATCTTCGTTGGTTTTTTTTAGGTTCATCCGGCGGACGCTACGTATCGCGCCGTCTGGCAACATCCGCCGCAACCAAGAAGACCGTTCCATACCTCCACCATTTTCAAAAATTAATTTTCAAAATTCCATGTAACAGCCGAAAATAGTAATAAAACATACTCTAAGTCTCAAAAATCGTGAAGAAATCTTTCCTGTTCGAAAAAAATCATGAAAATCAGCCATTTTTTTTCCTCGCCTAAAGGTATCCCCCCCCCCTTAAAAACTACATTTACACGTCAATGTCAATGTTCGCGAACGATTGAGCTACTACTTTTGTCGCATGCGATTATTTGTCTTAACCGTACAGGTCACCAATCGTCAGTTTTTGTTTATTTATCATTTCTAGACGTTAAATATTCGATTCGTGAACAGTTCGGTAATCAATTACGTATAATGAAGCTTCGTGATTAAAACGGCCTCAATCGTATTCGATCTTCGTCTACCCTGAACAACTATTGAACTTCGGATAGACAATGGCTCGGGGTAACAATAACTTATCCAAGTAGCGTACACGGTGATTTAATAACGTGAGAAGGGTTCGGTTGGATTAATTAAGACTGCGTTGGAGCAGCGTTTGGCTTTGCTGTCGCTACGGTAAGGATAGTGCGTAACACGTTTAATTGCGTGCCAGTGACGATGACTCTCGACTTTCACGTCTTCCTCACGTCACCTTCGACCTCCCCGCAGCAATCTCCGAATAGCACTTTCCCTCTTCGGGGCGACACAAACTCCGCTTTCAAGGTTTATCGATTAGACACGGGTACCTACTCGAATCTATTTATACAGGGTGTTGGGAAGGTCGATGCAAAGCCTTAAGGTGGTGATAGGTCACCTCGTTAGGAACATATCTAACCTAGGTTACCTCAGCCCAAAGTCTGAGAATTTCGATTTATCATGATAAGTATGATTTTTGGAAAACTTCCCAAAATTACGCCCTAACTCGTTAGCCTCTTATGTCAATGCTATTTGTTTTTAAATAGTATTAACATGAGAGGTATTATCATTCTTCACACGTTTTTGATTATTCAACACGTCCCATTTAGTTACTTGTGTGGATACAGATGATTGTATTGGTGTTTGTCGATTGAATACACGTTAAGCTAACACGCAAATAAGTTTGTTTGGGTTTGTTTATTGTCTGTTTCGACATTATGAACGAGTTAGTACCTAATTTGGGGAAATTTTCCAAAAATCATACATACCATTATAACTCGAAATTCTTAGACTTTGGACTAAGTTAACCTAGGTTAGATACGTTCCGAGGTGACCTGTCACACCCTTAAGGCTTTGCATCAAGCTTCCTAACACCCTGTATATTATACGTATAAATAGGTATACTTTGAGTGCTGTGCAATATGCCTATATATCATATACAACCATGATATAAATAACCGAGTGACCGACTACAAGCGTCTCCATTGCGTTTTTGATTCACGGCCATGGTGAGTTTCGAGATGTTGATTCGTCACCACTAAAATATCTCCTCCCCGAACCACTTCAAACAGTTATGGACACAACTTTTTCTGAAAATCCTGGGGATTGCAACTATAAAGTACCCCCGAAACTAATGGCCTAAATTACGTGGATTTTATGAACAATCATTTTTGACAAAATGATAGGATACGGAAGACAAATACAAGGGGGGAGAAAATGGAGAAAAAACGTGTACAGAGTATACACGTAGGTATATACAAGATTGACTCGAGCATATAACCCTTAATGCTCTATCGTCCTTATGCTTCGGTTTAGTGGGGGCATTCGTATCGACTCATACGCTCCTCCAACTACAATACGCGTATATACGGTTGTTCACCGTTCTCGGCGCTTATACACACGCGTCACGAATTTCCCAGGGTGGTATTTCTCTCTTGTGGAGCGTGACAAGGAGAGAGAAAGGGGAATGGAAGGAAGCGAGATAAACCCAGGTGTACACAGAACTATACAGTCAAACACACCGAAGGCTATGAAGCAAAAGGGCGTAAGCTTCAACGCGTTGCCCGGTAAAATCATGTAGATGAGGCCCTTTGGCTTGAAAGCTCCGAATGTTTGCTATATAGACATTCTATATACTAATGTGTGGCACGTATACCGCAAGAACGCATGCTATAACCACGGTATATGTTTGGGTGACGAGAATACATCGTGAAGAGAGAAAGAAAAGAGAGAGAGAGAGAGAGAGAGAGAGAGAGAGAGAGAGAGAGAGAGAGAGACAGAGACAGAGAGAGAGAGAGAGAGAGCTCGTTGGTTCAATGGTGTACGAGAGAAAGAAAGATAGCAAGATAGAAAGGTAACCCGGGGAAAACCCCTGTCGAGTTTCCCATTAATCCGCAACCTGAACTCCAGTAATCCCTTGTATCGGGCACAACCGAAACGGAGAGGAGAGTAGCAGGCATTTTCAACCCTTTGCAACTTTGTGCAATAGTCATAGTACGTGTATACACGTACTATGACTTTTGTACAGAAGTCGAAGGTAATGCGGGTCGATGTGCAATGCGAGTCATCCTTGTTACACGAGACCTATGAGTGATTACAAAAACATACCACGTAACCTTTAGTACCAGCTTTGTCGGAAATCCATTCTTGTTTTCGTCTATTGCATAAGTGATCAAACGGAAGAGATGAAGGCTAATAGGTAGGCAGCTCTAACTTTCCAAATCAATGCGATCCCCATCAGGATGAATTTCGGACTGTTAAAGTCCTAGCTCGAGTTTGAATTTAATTACGGCTTACGGATTTTGAAACACAAGTTCCCGTCAGAACTCGTAAACGAAAAGGATTAACGTGTATTCCGCTCATTACTTCGCCAAATGTGGAGTGTGCATCACCACAATCGCTAACTTGGGTATTGTCAAAGATACCGTTGGCTATTTTTATATATAGGTTAGGAACTCGTTGGAGAGAAATCGAGTAATGTTTTCCGACTATCGACCGACCGGAAGGGCCAATAATTTTAGGTCAAGAGTGGCTCGTGTGACCTCGTATTTTGATAAAAACAAAGCGGGCAACATTGGTGACTCGGTTGTAGCCTGATGAATACAAAAGTATTGCGGAATCGTTACTGCAAACTTGTGTCCAATTTCAGCCAAATTGAATATTTACGTGTATATAGACGATGCATCGTTGTAAATATATATGAGTTTGCCTGTGCGGCCATGTAGCATATACTCAAGTAGTTCCAATTTCCGTGTCTAGATGCGAGGATAAATATGAGTATCCCAGGATTTCCGCGCGTCTATGTACCATCGTAACCAGAAATTTTGCATGCGCATGTACACGCAAACCCAAGCCCACACGGCGCTACTTTCGCGGGCTTCACCGCCGTACACCTTCCACGAGAATTGGATTTATTCGTTTCCTCTGGTAACGCCGGGTTTCACATCCGCGGAAGCCGCATAGGAAATACGAATCGTATAACCTCGCGCGATCCCGTACAACAAAACGTTCCACGGACATACCAATTGAAAAAGAAGCGAGGGAGAAAAATATTATTAGTATCTCAGAGTAAATAAAAATGTTTTTTTTTTATGCGATCACCATGAAAATTGTGATACATGCTACTGTTGTCGGCTCATCCGGTGGGATGATCCAACAAAGCAAAAAGCGTGTCGTATAAAATGGCAGTAAAGATGAAGCGTCTTGTGCTGATGGACCGATTTCTGAGCGCACGACCGGATGAGATAGGTTTCATTTATATCGGAAAAAAAGAAGGAATCAATTGAGAGAACCCTCCATCGTTGGTATACATAGTGGCTGATTGGCAATGGAAGAATCGATCGAAATGTCGGAGGGTGATTTTATTCATACTGTAATCAACGTATTGATGCCGTTGCATCAAATGGAAAGTTGCTGAGCAGCTTCATTCATACGGAAGGCATGACAATTCAATGTTTCAAAAAGTAGTCATGAAGTGGGGAATAATGAAACTAGCAGTAGAAAGTTCTTTTGTAACTGACCACTTAGGGTTGAGGTTGATTTTCGTCAAAGTGGCTAAACCCCATAGCTGTCTCACCAAAACATCATCACAGAATGAGATTCAAGCAGGTATCATGTACTGATAGCAGTGGATATTCAATGGGGTTGAAGTTTGCATCTTTGCAATGCATCGAAATGCCTTTTAATGTTTTGATTTCTCTAAAAAACAATTGTTGTCCAAAATATTTGTTTACAGATGTATGTGATCAATTTATAATAATGACCATGAAAAACCTTTCCGCTATCTGCACAGCCAAAATCTGTAGCGAAACATTGAGGCCACTCATCCAAATATAATTTCCATTGCAGCCCAATGATGCCAACTTCAGCCTCGTAGGATTCCGAAGCTCTGAGCAAAGAATGAATCACAATTTGCAGACTTTCTGGGGAGCAAGGAACTTTTTGATGCATGTTCGGCGCTCAGCTAAAACATACCACGAAAAGAAGGAGGGAGAAAAATATATATATATAAAGACTAGTTCCTACGTAGACGTGATTTGGCCCTGAAGTAACAACAACTTTAGAGAATTCTAATGGATCAGATTTGACATTGTCCAACTCCGAAGTTCCACAAGTAAAACATGTCCCATACATATATTTGTGAAATGACACATGTGCAAAAAGGCACCAGGCAAAAGAAATGGATGACCTGAATTTTGAGAAGTGGACCGATGGCCGCTCGTTCCGTGAGACATATAACGGTGGACGAAAGAAAGCATTTTTCGCCGTTCATCCGGATTTTCGTTGTGGGGTTGTACAGGTGCTGCCGAGGATCAGCCTCGAGGAGAGGAGTAAGAGAGCGACAAAAGGATGGCACGGGCGCCAGCGACACAAAAAAATCGGTGCGAGCGAGAAAGAAAGAGGATACGGGGCTGGTGCCACATGAGCAATGTGGATGGCCTCCACAGCTGGTATGGGATTGTGTACGGTTCTACGATTCTTAGCAGGCAAAATTGATGGGATGGATAGAAGTTTAGTGAGCAACCATATTTCTTAGTCCACGGGGTGGCTTGTAACTTCCGCCGTTGATGCCTCGCCCGGCTAGGGGGGGCTTATGCCACTTTCAGGATTATGTCGAGGGAGCGACGAGCACCGAGGTACGAAAAAAAACACGACATGGCAATAAAAATACAACGAACACGAAAAAAAAGAGAGAAAGCCTGTTAAGAAGGGGCAAATAGAATAAATATGAGTAACGCGATGCAATAACTTATTGCAGGTTGTGCATGTGAATATTTGTCGAAAAACATCGATTTTGGTATCGAACTGACAACGTCCGCCTGCTCATACAGCGTGTTCGACTATCCTAAACATTTTCAATTTTATCAATTTACAACATGGTTAGAGGACGTACACGAATTACGTAACACCGAATTCTCCAATATTCACCCCCCCCCCCCTATTCCGTTACGTAACGGGTGCTTTGTCATCAATAATGGCGATTTTTTATAGGCATAACTAATTATGAAAGGATCGGATTTACACTCATTTTATTGAGTACATATTCATCTAGTTTTATAACAATGAAAAAATCTTTAAAAAGAAAACCGAGATATGTGCCTTGATTTGAAGACGAAAAAAAAATTCTCTTTATTGTCCCATCGATATCTTCATGAAAGGTTATCTGTGAATAAAAAGTAAAAAATTTATCGATAATTATACAAACGTACAAAGATTTTTATTTTGGTTTTTTTTTTTTACAAAATACCGACGATTTGCACATCTTTTTCTATTTTCAAGGCCCTTTTTGTATTCAAGTAGTCTTTAAAAATAGTAACTATCGGAATTTAAAAAATTGGTTACGTATAACCTTAGTCACTGCGATAACAAAAATGTCAAAATGAAATTGAAAATCGATTGATAAATTTTTTGAGTATTCGCAGGAATAAGGTCGAAAAAAGTACTTCCGTTTTTCTTGATATGAAGTTATGTTTTTTTTTCTAGAATATTGATACTTACATTAAAGTATCTAGTCCGGGGCGATATGAAGGTTCTTCATCTTCATTATATTTCACAAAATAATCAGACCCTGCACTTCATCTATTGTGAGCGATGCCATACCTGTAGGGACTGAGGGCCCTAACCAGTCGCGATACCTGTTCTCACTAAAGTTACTGTAACTCCGTCAATTTTCGGACTTGTGACTAAAAATTTTGCCAACATATTTTGAAATATATGTACTTTCAAGAAATATGAAACACAATTTTTTTTCTTCAAATTTTGCTCGGGTAAAGTGAGGAAGCTACTGTGCAAGTTCTTGCACAGTGACTTCCCCCCTTAACTGACATTTCGTATGGAAAGCCGTCAACTTTCCGCGGTAAAATTGCGCGCGAGTTTTAAATTCAAAACTTGAACATGCAGATTTTGCTATTTTTGGCAGTTTTGACATCGTGACGTAACGCAAACTTTGCCTCCCCCACGTACGTAGACCGTAACGCCCGGCCAGACCTCCCTACCCAAATTGCGTTACGTAATTTGCGTACGCCCCCTTAATGAGGTTTAATCTCGAAGTCAAGATGACACACCTAATGCAATATGAGTGATTCTCTACTGGGATAATTTTATCAAATTTTGCATTCAAACTTATGAAATGCTAAACACATTCTGGAAGGAAAAGTAGATGAAAAGAAATTTTCCGTTTTCAGGAATGCAATGGTTCTCGCTTTTCCTTCCATCAGTCCCTCTCGGGTCACGCGAAAGAATTTGAAATGAATGGATATTTCCGGCACTTAAATGCATACTCCATCCACTTTTATGAATGAAGTCAAACGTGACGAATTTGAAGCGATTCGACCGATACATTCTTGGCTCGTATACAAGAAGTGAGCGTGTCTCTTTTCCTCCATCATCGTCGACGATATACACACGACATTGGGGAAGCATCGTATGAGAGACGAAGCTCTTTCCGACGTGACCAACATGCTAACGCATCTGTGTATATAGAATATACCGCAAACGTTCTTCGTCTTTCAGTACGTACGTGCATCTACACCGTAGCACGGGATGCACTTTGAACCCCTTTACTCTTACTGACGTGGACCACAGGAGACGAAGGCAATCCTACATATTCCAGTATACGCAATACATCCGCTTTATATCCGTAGAAGCACCGAATTCGGAGGGATACTTTTTTTGCCGGTTGCCCGAAAGCGGTTCCCATTTGAACCGTCAGACATTCAATTTTTGCTCCACCACATTTTCGGTGCTCCTATATGCAGGCTACTTCTGCACGGAATTGGACCAATTTTCTTGATTTCGTTTACATTGTTTTTTCACTGACCAGGCATTTAAAAATCTTTTCGTTTCAATGCAAAAAAAAATCGTAGCCGAGAAGAAGAGCACTTAGAAGTAAACGACGGGTGCCGAAAAACAAGAATGACGTTCTTTAAAGGCGGTATTACCGTCTAGAAACTTCAAAAATTCTATTATTTTTGCATTTTCTTATAGTTTGGGGTTCTGAGAATGTGTGTCAAAAATATTAATTTGAAATTCGTAGAACTCACATAGTTACAGAGGCTTAAAGGCTGCGGTGCGTTAGGGCGCGGCGGGTCGTCATCCCCTCGACCGTTGTACCTCGACCGTTATGTCCATTGTATATCAGCTTGGGAAATTTCCCTATCCTTTGCCCCCCCTTGCAGTCCAATACCCAAGGTACTCTTACAAATAGTCAGTATACTTTTGAGCTCTGCAAAGCTCTGTCAGTATACATTTGCACCGTGGCAAAAATACCATAGATATTGCTAATTATTTTGCTGTCGTCATTTTTAATGAAGAATTCCAGCAAATCCTATAAATTATGCATGTATTAGGAATCAAAATCGGACCTAACGCAAAACAATACGCAAAGTGTAGAGACAACGAGCGTATACAACGGTCCAACAGATGGCCGTCTGTTGGTTGAGAAGTCTGTTGGATGAGACTCTAGATGAGAAGCGAGTGCGGCTCAATATTATTTTTTTTAAGCTGAGGAAGGTGGTCTGTATGGTCCCGGTATAGTTGATTAAGGGCAAGTTACTCAAATCAGTTGTTATTTACCGTAAGTTCGGCCGTATCAGTGCTAAATGTATGGCAAACTTTAAACGCGTTTTTTTCGAAACGACATTTTTCAAGTCGGGCGCACGTTTTTCTCAAAAAATATTGGATTAATTGACTTCGGGTTTTGCACATATTTCGAGGAAACCTACACCTATAGTCTGAACTAGAATGATACCGATAGCTTGAATATTTTAGCCCCGCCCTCATGTTTTAGTTGACAAATTTCCGAGAAAATTAAACCTTAATTTTCAAACAGCTGCGATTCCGATAAAAAAAATCATACTTGCTGAGTGCTAGTTCAGACGATAACTACATTCATATAGATTTTGAAAAAACTGTTCTTCCGTTTGAGACGACTAGGATCGCCGCGACCCGTGCGCCCGATTGGGCGAGCGTCTAACGCCACGACCTGCATAACAGCCGCATAACCTGTATAGATTTCAATAAAGTGTTTCAGAAAAATTTGTGTTGCTAGTTGAAACATGCGTCAATATGCGTCAAAACCCCCGGCACTGTAGATTCGATAGTTTTCGCAAAATTAATTCCTAAAAATTACTCAAGGCCTTAGGCCACAGTAACGGGTATAAAATCATGTGCGAATTTAACATTTTTTTTCGTATGAAAAAGTGATTCACTCATAAAATTAATTACACATCTGTTTAGTATGAATATCAAGCTGTTAGCAAATATATATTTTTTTCTTCGTTGTACAAAATGGCCGACTACTAATACTTTCTTTTGTTACCTTTTTTTAGGCGCTCCACGGCCTGACATTTAGCATCCACAATTTTTTACCTAGAACGAAAAACTAAAATTTTCATCAATCTACATTAGAATACCTAGATAAGTGCGTACGGAATTTAAAAAATATTGGTTTATTCAAAAGTTGTAGGTTTTTGAACTTAAGAAATGAATTTTCAGTGAAAAATTTCGTTATAACTGCTCATAAACTGCTCATAAAATTAGAAGTATTCGATTAATCAGAAATTCCATATGTACTTCTCTGCGAAATGCAATTAGGAACATAACTTTCAAATTTAAAGTAAATCGAGAGAAAATTGTTGAAGTTATTTGTTACGCCAATTGGAAAAACGCTGTTTAGAGAAGTTTCGAGTAGTCGGCCATTTTGTACATAAAAAAAATATGTATATTTTCTAACAGCTTGATATTCATACTAAATAGATGTGTAATCAATGTTATGAGTGAATCACTTTTTCATGCGAAAAAAATTGTTAAATGCGCACATGATTTTATACCCGTTACTGTGGCCTAAGGCCTTAAAAACAAGTTTCTAGGCGGTAATACCGCCTTAATGACCTCCCGTTCGATACTTTATGGGGTCGTTAAGGGAAAGTGCATTCGCAGACCTTCTACACTCATCCTCCTCTCCTCCCATTCACCACTGGGCAAAGTCTAAGCGCATAGCGACAACAATGATGGTGCCATGCCATGGAGACTTCTCCAAGATAGCAACGGCATCTCTTCTCAATTCGTGATGGTTTCTCGCGACGACAGAGACGGAACGTCCTTCCAGAAAAGTGGTGGAAAACGTGACGCTAGAGAGAAGACAGGTCCTGAGGATGAGTGTGAAAGAAGGTATGGAAGGGTAGATAGAAGTGAAGGAGAATGACGAGACCCGATGGTAGATGGGACGGGAAGCGCGGTGTTGAGCTTGGATGTGTCGAATATGCTTGTTGAAGTCGGAAAGGAAGTAAATCGATCACGAGTGGAGGCCAAAATAAGATGAAAAACGACTGTACGGAGAGTACAGGAGAGCTCGATGAAGTGAGGATGAAAGTGAAAGCGAAGAATGAAAGACGAAACAAAGATCGAGAGGCTGCCATATTGAACGGAGATGCCAAAAGTCGAGAATGAGGGAACAAGTAGTGCCCGACAGGTAGAGCAAAAAGAAAACCCAGCGTGAGAGGGACTAACCGAGCGAGAATGAATGAACCAAGAAGGAAGAGAAGAAAGGAAGAGAGATGGTTACAGCGTCTTAATAGAACAAACATCACAGTGGTTCGAACGTGTTAGAGTGGAAATTCTGCGAGAGTCGAGTGCGCTGGGCCTTGGGAACTCCAAACCTACCGTCTCGGTCACGTCAACGTTACTTACCATCCCCGTGGTATTGGGCAAGGGCGGTAGCGGGAGAAAGAGTGATGGCTTAATTGATGCACGAGAGGCAACCTAAAACTCGTTCCGCATCACGATCGAACGGCTGACGGACGAGCAGCATTTGCTATTCCGCCGATCCTGTAGACTCAACTTTTTCTCTACCGTTTTCACTTCAACTCTTTCAATCGATCCATGTTTACTTTCACAGTTGGAGAATAGAACCTCGGAAGCGCGAAATATCTACAATAAACACGGTTATTTACCAGCTGTCACTCGCTCTTTTCAACCATAAAATTTGCCGCATAAGTCAAACGGAAAAAGGGTGATTGTACGGATAAGAATGATGCCATGAGGTAACGGAGTCATGAGCTCGTCCAGGTTAGCGATGTGGAGAAAAAAATGTTAGATTCCATAGCGATGTGAAGAAAAAAAATTGGCTTTTGGAAAATGTTAGATTCAACCAAAGTGTAAGAGTGTTGATTACATCTCCATTTCATAGCGGAGTAGTTGGGGAGGTTGGAGTGTTAGCCACAATCAAGAGGCATACAAACATATGATGTCGTCTAGTCTAGACTATACTGAGTCTTTGCGAACTTTAAAAAAAATTCCTCTACAAAACACCAAAGTTAGAAAATAGTGTAATGTGTGTAATTTTACGGGCGATGAGATGGGCAAGCTGTTCGCGCTAGGGGTGATGTAATTTTTTTGGCTATTCAGCAACAACAAGGAAAGGTTGCGAGGTCGATCTATCTGATTCCGATGAAATTTGGCATGCTTGTAGAATGGGTGAAAATAGGCGACACGTATTTTGTTATATCTGCGGAACCCGATTTTTAAGGGGTGAAACGCACCCTCGAAAATAGGGGTGTTTTTCGTTTTACGTCGAAAACGTTATCGTTCTCATCTCCAATGTATAGTAAACGAAAAAATAAACATCGTTGCAATTTGAAATTTTGTCATGTCTCGTATCGATAAAACTTTATCGCCGAAAAACGAAAAACACCCCGATTTTCGAAGATGCGTTTCAACCCCTAAAAATCAGGTTCCGCAGATATAAAAAAAATACGTGTCGCCTATTTTTACCCATTCGACAAGCATGCCAAATTTAATCGAAAGTGGAGAAATCGTCCTCGCAACCTTTCCTTGCAAGATAAACCATGTCTGACAACGAATTAACGCAAACTGTACCTCTGTAAAAAATTGGAAAAACAAACCAATCTTGCCTATTGTAAACCGTATATATATTCAACATTAAACCATTAAGGTTTGATGAATGATTACGAATCGCGGCTGGCAAATGAAGAGCAATACTGCCAACCGCAATATCCGCGAAGTTGCCGTATTTCGACAACACTTAATATTGATTGATGGTTAATCAATAATCTCGTGACATAAATATAAATAGGCATAACTATAATTTACTATAAATTTCATATTGAGTTGTATAGAACATACGCTGACGCAGATTTATCATAATAATCATCGTCAATGGTTATGGTTTTTCAAGCTGGTAGTCACACAAATGTTTTTTCTTGTTTACGTAATAAAAATATGAAAATGCATAATTTTTCTCTTTAATTATATATTATATGAAAATTAGCACCTATAGAAAAAATCTATATTTCGTGTACATTTTTTGGAGATTTGTTTTTAAAAAATTCATAAACCATCACTTGACTCAACTGGGCTGCTCCAACCTCTTTAAAGAGTCTTTTCTCTTTAGACGCTAAAATAGGCTATTTTCCCGATTTTTTTTATAGGTTTATATTATAGATATTGACATAAAAGTTGTTACACTTAATAAATACACTTTCGAAATACATTTTTTTTTAAATTATTGAAGGCACTATTTATAGACGAAAATGGTAGTTGAACAATTGTAGATCTGCGCTGTTGATGAAAACTCGGAGATGGATCATCCGAAACAAAAAAATCAAACAGTTTTAGATTCAGTATGTTAATGGGTATAGCGCTTATCATACGATTTTTGATATATGCAAAAATATCAAAATGGCGGACATTTTTCGATACAACGAAAAAAGCGTGTGTTCACCGTTTTAGCAAAAAATAGTACATATCTAAATTTGAAAAAATCCTTGATATGCGGTATAGCTATAGTTGTAAAGAATATTTGGTTAAAATTTCATCAGGATCGGTTCAGTAGTTTCGAAGTTTTTACCAACAAGCCGTCGAAAAACGTTGTTTCGAGAAAAACGCATTGAAAGTTTCTATGGGTTACATAAATAAATACATTTTTTTAGATGTATTTCGAAAGTGTATTTATTAAGTGTAACAACTTTTATATCGATATCTATAATATAAACCTATCAAAAAAATGCATGAAAATAGCCTTTTTTAGCGTCCAAAGTGACCCCTTAAAAATTATTTTCACATCACGTTGTCGCTCGATTTCGTATGGGCCCTTCGCTGCAGTTGCCTCGCGAGCCATGTCAAGCATTTTCATTATCCAACGAGACACAGGTAAATTCAACGTCTTGCATTGATCACGATTGAATAATTCAATCGCGATCACATGCTTCATTCATTGTAGCATCAGCACAGGCTACTTCTATTGGTTATCGATATTCTTGTTCGCGACATTCCTGGCGTCCAAAGTGGCTGCAAGGTTAAGACATAACTTAACAGATTACACAATCAACCAGGGTACCAGCTGTAATTGCCTCAATATTCCGCAAGTAGAGTAAGACATCTTGATTAGTTCTACCGACATCAAATACTGGAACGGGGTTATCAACTCGGAATGCTGGCAACTCGTGAATGGTTGAACAGAGCCTTTGCTCAGACAAACGATCCAGCATATTGCGTACTGGCTATGCTTGCGCACATAGAACCGATGTGGGTCGCTTGTCTCATCGAAGGAAGTGTGCATCCACTCGGGTGTTTCCGACGTTTCATACTGTCGCAGTCGAAGCCCGTATAGTTACTGTAACTTGTATACAATATCTCGTTTGACGCTATGACACATTAGGGAAACCATTAGTGGACCTTCCCAAAGGCGATTCAGGACTGCCGAGGCTCGCGAATCATCACGGCGTATGCTGATCAAACCGGAACACCGATTAATCTAAGCGTTCCATGCTAAATGGACTAGAACATATTCGGTGGTCAATCATTGACTTCTACTTAAGGGGAAAATACCTTTGAGGCCTTAGGCTACAGTAACGGGTATAAAATCAGGTGCGAACTTAACAATTTTTTTTCGTATGAAGAAGTGATTCACTCATAAAATTAATTACACATCTAAATAAATGTCATGAATATCAAGCTGTTGGATTTTTTTTCGATGCACAAAATCGTCGACTACTCGAAACTTCTCGAAACAGCTTTTTTCCAATTGGCGTGACAAATAACTCCAACAATTTTCACGCGATTTACTTCAAATTTGAAAGTTATGTTCCTAATTGCATTTCGCAGAGAAGTACGTACAGAATTTCTTATTAATCAAGAACTTTTCATTTTATGAGCAGTTTATGAGCAGTTATAACGAAATTTTTCACTGAAAATTCATTTCTCAAGTTCAAATACCTACAACTTTTGAATAAAACAATATTTTTTAAATTCAGTACGTACTTCTCTAGGTATTCTAATGTAGATTGACGAGAATTTTTGTTTTTTGCTCTAGGTAAAACATTGTGGATGCTAAATGTCACGCCGCGGAGCGCCTTAAAAAAACGATAACAAAAGAAAATATTAGTATTCGGCTATTTTGTACATCGAAAAAAAATATATATATATTTTCTAACAGCTTGATATTCATACTAAATAGTTGTGTAATTAATTTTATGAGTGAACCACTTTTTCATACGAAAAAAAAAATCACACATGATTTTATATCCGTTACTGTGGCCTAAGGCCTTAAGACGTTTTTTTCGTCTTTTTCACCGCACGATGTTGCCATGTGTAAGACTAGAGGAGGGAGAGCTACAATTGTAGCCTTCGTTTGATTCTTAGTTTCATTCACATTCATTCAGTAATGCGACTCTACGTTCTTTTATACCGAGTACGTCATCAGCTTGAGTACCCTAAACGACGTCGAAGAAGAAATCAAGCGAGAAGTCCTAGTGGACAGTAAAGATCCGAAATGCGACAGCACGTTGTTATTTCGATGTCACGATAGTATGGCCGAAAGCTCCTCATCGATATACATCCGCCCTGAGATCTCTCTAGCATTCATGCCCCAACGAAATGGCCTTTGCAGAGAGGCTGGGTCGTTCGATACGGTGCATAGTCCGCTGGCTGCGCTGGGGGTGCAAAAATAGAAAACTGCTGGCTCCATAACCATATCACGACTCGTGGATCCGAACGAAACGGTCTACTGTGCAACGGCCGTTACGGAGAGTCGGATATGAGGGGTAAAATGGAAAAAGGACATCAAGCGACTGCGAAGTAAAACGAGACGAAGAGGAGAGTGCTCCACTGGCGCTGAATTTCAGGAAGTGCAGTCGAAAGGCAACGAAGATAGAAGCACGAATCCGCTAGAAAGAGAAGATTATTGGTAACAGTAGGAGAGAGCTTGGTAGGGCAGGACGTAAAAATGCGGGGAGGGGGGAAGGTTAATGTTTCTACTACCAGCGGAAACGAATAAGTGAAAGAGTAGTGAGGAGAGTAATCAGAAGGACTCTAGCTCACGAGGCGTCCAGAGAGAACAATGCAATTTGCTGCAACAAATGTGCCAATCGATTGGCGAGACGACAGACGAGTTTGTAGGACGATGCGGAGGCAATCGCAAGGACAAGAGCAAGAGAGATAGATAGTTTGATAAAAATGGGAGGAGGGAGAAGATGGAATGAAACGGGCAGGTGGGCAGAGAGGAAGAGCGCAAATAGACGGGCTGTCAAACAAGAACGAAGAAGAAAGCGCACAATCGAATGAAAATGCCTGTCCTGTTAACAGGACCTGTACCTGTGGCGATGCTATTCCAGTCCGGAACGACTTTGAATGGAAAAAAACGGACAGCGTTACCGGCGATGTATAGGGGTGTCTGGTATTCAGCCAAATCGGTGTTCAACAACTAATTTCATCGCTTGTGCCGATGTCAGGCTCTTCAGCGCACGGCATGTCCATAGCATTCAACAGATAGCGAGAACTGTTTTCCCCTAATGTCCGGCAACCGGCTGAAAATAAGTGAAATGGGATCACTTCCGATGAGTAAGACGGCAGCCTTTTCGCGACGAGCTACAACGCAACCCGTGCAGAAATGGTCGTGGGAATCCAATTGGATCCCCATACCTGTCTCTTTTTCCTGATACGGATCCAATGGATCATCGCATTAGACTTGTTCCGTTAACGGTCACAATCCGAGTCGACTTATTGATAGCAAGTCAACCAGGGTCGTAAATCCTGATACCGAACGCGTGTGACCCGACACTGCCACCTCATGATGGTGAACTCTCGCACCTCAAACTAATTTGGTGAAGGTGGTTAGTTGAAAACAATTGGAGAAAAACTGAAAAACAATTTAATTTATTCGCAATTATTCACATCGATCAGTTAAGGGTACATTGATTGGTATCATTGATTTACGTTGTGTCCGTGTAGTAATGACAACGGTGTTGGTAAGATTATCTCATGGAGATGTTTGAGTAATTTATTCGCAAGAGACAAGAGTTCCGCGCTGATTGGACTCCTGATGTTCCCTTTTCGAATGTTTGACGATAACTAACAAAGCAGTTCGAGTCACATCCGTGGTTGGTGATGAGAGATGCTTCACAAACGGGGGATGTGATCCCACCCCTTTGATGGACAACAACTTATTTCATCGGTACAAAGTGTAGAAAAAGGAGTGAGTGAAATTCGGCTGTCACCAATCACGGATGAGAAGTGTGAGATTAGAAAATACTGGACAGCCCTGTCGCACACAGGTCTTGACTAGCTGGAAATTCCAGTGATGAACTCTTTACCGTAATGAAAAATAGTCGCGCTTGACTCGACCATCACCTGGACGCTTGTTAAATCCCTTTATTAAGGGTACATTGGTGCGCCGATATGCGGTGCTTAAACGTAGTCACGGATAGAGGCTTAAAAATATAAAAAGTAACATTTGCGAACCAAGTGTTGAATTGCTCGACACGTGATCCACCGAGGTGCTTATTGACCCGTTTTTATGGACTTCAGGTAAGAGAGAAATACTCTTGCCTGGCGTGCCTTGGGACGATGTGGATGTTTATCATTATATAGAAAATCTTAACACTAGCTGAATTCTAATTTTTAATAAGATTAATAATCAACTGTTCGCTCGTTCCGTATGTGACGAAACAGGATTCCTGTACTAAAACGTCACGCTCGTAGATTGGATTCTAATCGGGATTGCCCATTGGAATCCAACGTATCAATCCATTTTGAATCCTAAAGGATTACCACATTATTGGACAGAATTCGATCTGATTCTTGATGATCCCATCGCATTCTGAACGTTGAATTATCTAAACGAAATATATACGTATACAACATGAGTGGATCTTAAAAAAGTGGATCTTAAAACCTTATTATACAAAAGTATAAATCGCTTAAAAAAGTATATCTTAAAAACCCAAACCAACACATGACTGAAAATCCACTGTAATTAACGTTTGTTATTTATTTTAGTACACTTTGACATAACATTACTACACACGTGCACGCTCACGAAGCGTACAGGTTATATTCCAACACGCGTAGGCTCTTTCGCGTGACTTTTCACATCTTTCAAATTCCAAATGGAATACAATTGGATCCCAATGAGAACGCCCCATGTGCAGTATCCCTGGCAAACCCCTACAAAGATGTGGGTGCATTTTGGGAGTCCCCCAACAAATTTGTGCATGGGATGACGAAAGGATATTTTTTCCCGGAGATCCAACAAACTCCGGTTAAGGATTCCAAATAAAAAGAAATCTCAAACGACGTCAAACGATCTTATCAAAGCCCTATAGTGATGTGATAGGATCTGGAGACTCCTCAACCAATTTCTGCACAGGAGTAGCACAACATTGATGGCCTTTTCACGGCAAATCCGGCCGGAAATGCACGAGCAGCTTGTGCATGAGTACCGGCGTTTTTCTCACCGTGCTTGCTCAGGTGAATAGTTTGACCACCACCTGTCCCATTGTTTACAATCTGTAATAGACTTCTCTCAGCTTATCAAGATGTAAAGCAAGTACGTTCGAGCTCCCCGAAGTATTTAACCGAGGCTGAGCGTAGAAGAGACGTCTGGAGGGGCAGGTCGAAGCCCGTTAACTCCCTGGTCCGTGGTTTCGAAGTTCAGCCGGGCAACACTCTCTTCAATGGGAAAGGGGTAAAGTTGAGAGCCGTTCCTCGGTCACCCGTAAGGAGTTGCAGAGAGGAGAAGGGCATCGAAATACCTATAGGTCGACTGCTTGAACTCGGGTGGAGAGAGAGAGAGAGAGAGAGAGAGAGAGAGAGAGAGAGAGAGAGAGAGAGAGAGAGAAAGCTCCGCGGCTAGAGCTAGTTTACCTTCTGCTATTGGTGGGTCCCGTGCTATTGCCGCTGTCGCTCACTGTATGCTAAGCTACAGCATACCAACCCAGAATTTGTTTCGTCTGGTAACATTCGTTGTGGCTGTTGGCTGTCGTGAACACTCACCAACGTGCGCATACCTTCCAACTTCCTCTGCTTCGTTTTCCATTCGCTGCTGAGTCCTCCATGCACGAGTCCATTCTCAAAAGTAGGTAACAACTTTTAAACGACGATTGTTCCGTAAACAATTATCTGCAAGGACGAATTCATACGCATTTCACGTTTACGAATCACTTCGCCGTACGATTCACCAGGATGTACCTCTATTATGAATGGGCATGAACACGTTACGTTTCGATCGGCTGCACAAATGTTGGAACGAATCTGTAATGAGGGCGCGATTTATCCTGGGTAACGGTAAGGGAGTCTTAT
This sequence comes from Ophion ellenae, assembly GCA_963210295.1. NCBI lineage: Eukaryota > Metazoa > Arthropoda > Insecta > Hymenoptera > Ichneumonidae > Ophion > Ophion ellenae. The sequence goes on along the minus strand of OY723387.1, from coordinate 38,971,597 downwards.
CCAGGTGAAATAAAATGCCTATAGTGGTGATTGCATCGTTGGAGAAACTGCCAAAGCAGATAGTCTTTGTGGGAGCAATCGTTGTTTCACCGTAGGCTCGATCGATGTACACATTCGACCAGTTCCAGCCGGCCTTTCATCCATCCGACAAGCCACTGGAATAGATACACCCACCATTGCTCTATCAACGATCTCATCGCTCGGCGGTAGACGATGCTTGGAAATTGAACCGAGAGAAAGCCGCAACTGATTGAAAGAGGGAAAGCGAGAGATGGGAAATTGAAAGACATGAGAAACGAATGGTACGTTCCGAAGTGAAATAGGATGTAGAACGAAAGATAGAAGAAAATGGCGAATGTATGAATTGCGTGTAAACGTCAATCTTGGGTTTTGTGTGAAAAGCCCCCATGCAAGAGCGCTGAGCTCCGTTCGATTGAGCTAACGTGGATACTCGTCCATCCGATAACTTCCGTTTGTTGTTAAACCAAAGTCAACATACTGGAAATGGAGATCAATACGTCACACAGTGTGTTCCTGTGCATCGTTTTTAAACCTTTTTCCATAGCTGTCAATGGCTGCATCGACAATAGTTTAGCCTGAACTCTATCAATTGATGCGTCGTTTTACATCGTGCACTGACATTTGCGGAAATGAATTCGTTGCGGCCAGACTTTATCAATTGATGCCTCGTTTTGCGACGTACCCTGACGTTTCCAGAAATTAATTCGTCATGCAATATTCGTATCGACGAACAAACCACTTAAAAATATGTCAGTCTCGCAGTTACCGTATACATCACAAAGTTATTATATGACCGCATGAAGTTCAAAGTCCTTTCGACAGTTTACCCACAGGCGTGGTTCGCTACACTTCTCTTTAGCATTCATTCTCCGTTTCTGAGACATATTGTCCTAGTCTTGTGCTCTGCATCCGTTTCTCCGTTACTGCATACTGTAAAACGGGGCTACTTTGAACAAGTTTTGGGAGTTTTTTGTTGGTAACTTTTTTTTACATCCTAGATACCAACTTTTCTTGCTCCAATAGAACAGTGTGTCCTTTGGCTATCAAATGTATAAGAAAGTCCAGCTCCACCACCTCCTCACAATTTGATATATGCATTTTTTAGTGTCAAAGTAGCCCCGAGTGTGGTGCTTCGTTGACAGGGCATTGAAATGCAACTGATGTCAAAGATTAAGGAGGTACACCAGCTTCATACAATGTTGCCATGCTAAACCATGGTAAAATTTCAAAATGGTGATAGATCAATAAAATTTGGTGAATATATTCTTTAGTATTATATATGTCAATACAATTTTTTTCAGATTTTTTCATTGTGCCGTTATCGAGTAATTGAACATTGAAGTTCACGTGTATAAGCATAGCGTTTTTATAGATATAGGTATATATTCCGGGTATAAGAATAAACGCTTGTGAATTATTTGTAAGAATACGGCACAACCAAAAAATCTGAAGAAATTTGTATCTACATGAATAATACTAAAGAATATATTCACCAAATTTTATTGATCTATCACCATTTTGCTGAAGCTAGTGTACCTCCTTAAGGGTTACTTTGGAATCATTTTGATAAAAAATGTTATATTTTATGCATTATACATGGATTTAATGAAAAACAACCAAACCATTTTTTATAACCAAATTGTCATCGTTATTAAGGCAGCAGAACTCGAACAATTTTCGTCCAAGTGACTTGAAATATTGACTGTAGCTTCGTAGATTGTTTTAACCGCCATGTACGAGCGCTTTTTTCGATTAATCGAAAATTATAAAAAATCTATCACTTTTGAGATGAAACTTATGGTCGAAAAAACGAACTTTTTTGTCATACTTGTCTCTATTTTTCTTTTAATTATTTTTTAATACCCCCCGTACTTGACTGCTAAAAATAATATAATTAACGAAAATATTTCACTCTTAGTTCCGGGACTGAATTTGCGACAGTTCTACTGCGTGCCGCGGAGAGGGTTGGCTGAAAAACCGTACTGCTATAGTGACTCCCGCGCCGCCATTTTATATACTTGTAACAAATACTTTTTTTTACATACTCCAATCTATACCTTATATAACCTAAAACTCTTTTGACCATGTATTTTATTCCTTTCTTTAAAAAAATCCAAAGTAAACGGTCGAAAATGAGCAGTTTCAGTGGTGCCCTCCCTTAAGGAAACATTTTATATAAAAATATCAAGTACCGGGGGTGCTATTATAGGCGCTCAATGAGTCTTATAATTGTCATTGACATCAAAATCAACTCTAGCAACATTATAATAAACTTGAACAACAAATTGTTCTTCAAGTTTATTCCCCGCAGTCGCCGCCCGCCAGAGAAGGTCAAGCGGGATCGCTGCGCACCCATTTAAAACGTATTTTGACGCTCTGTCAAAGTAGCCCCAAAAACTGTCAAAGTTACCCTGAATGTCAAAGTAGCCCCGTTTTACGGGACTCATCGACATTCGATGTTCGGAAAAACGTACTCTCAATCCCTGCCTAAAAAGTAACTCGCGTCAATGATAATGCTTCTAATTTAGTATAAGTTCTTTCCATTAAGGGGTCCGCATAAGCTTGAAATGTAAAAGTAATGAATTTTTGGTACACTTTCGTGGCCTAGGGTCTTTACTTCAATTTGCAGCCAATGTTTTGATGAAATTTAAAAAATTGACCAAGTTATACCGATTTTTGGGAAGGGCCAGATTGCCCATTACGCTAAAACAAACCGTCCCCCTGCGATTTACCTTTTTCCTTTAGCGTTTTTCTCAAAACTACGTTTTATGAAACGGCGAACCCGTATTTTTTAATCTATTCGGCCGATTTACTTCAAATTCGGATGGGTAATTTATTTCACATGTTTATCCATTTTTAAAAAACAAATGATTAAAGTTCCTTTTTGTTGTTGAACATTTTTTTTATTTCTACACATTGGCATTTTCGTAGTTTGCAAAATTTCAAAAAATCTCAGATCAGCCCATTTACCAGAACCGCCTACACCGTTTGCCCATGCAGTAAAGGCTGCGCTTTCTTTAAATAATGATACCGTCACTATTTATCGATATTTCTCAATAAATCAAAAACTCAAACTTGTCAAGACACTGTATTAATTGTAGTAAAATCCTGAACACGTAATTGCAATTTCCCTATCAGAAAAAAATATTCAAAATCGACCTCTTTTGGGGCGTCAAGCTTACGCAGTCCCGTTGAGATATTTTTTCCCACGAACACCCATAGCAACGGTACACTCATCCAGCTTTTGACATACGAGCAAGACATCTAGACAAAGCATCGCAACAAGGTGCGCGTCTGGATGACAGGAAATAGGATATATGTAAAATGAAACGATAATTGGTGGTATTATGATGATGGGCTACCAGATGTAATGCACCCAATCCACTTGCTTATCATAACACCCACTGGGGCTGAGAGCTCCGATATATATATATATATATATATATATATATATATATATATATATATATATATATATATATATATATATATTCCTGACCCTAAAATCTATAGCGCGGTCTGACGCATTGCCTGCGTATGCCGGTACTTACGATTACACCTGGTCAGTGAATAGTTCAGCGAGGTGGATTATTAGATGTCGATTACTCGATCGAATGATCGGTAACAATGCAGGCACGTTATTAATCAACGGGGAACGAGAAATAGAGAAACACGAGAATTGGACGGCACATGGAGGCTTTTGGTCCACATGATTAACTCGCTGCACATGATGACGTATATACGAAGCATATACAGAATTGTCTGGCGGGGAATTTCGCACATCCCAGAAGCATTGAGCGTTAGTAACAGCGACCAAGTGCTTCAAATCTGTATACACACATCGAAGAACCAAAATCCGGAATTTCAATTGAAATTTTTCTTCCTCGAAAGCACATGTACCCCTGTTTGAATGTTCGAAAGTACGAAATCCGTACATGTGGTATGTATGAGCAGAAGCTGGAAAATGCTGTTTGTGCGGGGCATTTGGCTTTTGCACATTTTTGCTCTCCGACGTTGCGAGCACCGGACGTGCATTAACGCGCCCAATGTTGCGACTGGGCTTGCTCCAAGAGCGTGGAGAACGTAATATGCTTCAGCTTTGTGGCTCAAAGGCTAGGGCTCCCGCTCCAGCAGCAACTCCAAGTTTCCTTCATCTATCCAAGGTAACATCGTTTCATATCACCTCATAGCAAGCAAAAGTAGCAAAGTTTTCATCCAACAAAAGGAACGAGAAACGAATCGTGGTTGTATCAACGCGTACACACACACCTACACCAAAGTGTGTTCACACTTTCATCCACCAAGTAACTTTTCTACGATTCGTTGCCAAAATACACACGTGGCTGGGCTTGTACGCACGCGGATATTTTTTTCAAACGAGTGAACGAAGATAAGGTATGAAGAGTCCTCGCTCTCACACTCAGTGTGTGCAAAACTGCGAGAAACGCAACGAGATACTCCGGTGTGAGGACACAGCGCGCAAAGATTCAATTTCAGCGGGTTCTCCTTTATTTGCCCCGGCGTCGGTGGTCGCCGAAGCTTTTTCTCCGAGTGGAAAAGGACCGAAGAAACTCGGAGACGAGACAACACACACGTGGCCACGCGAACACACAGGCACAATGCGCCACACGTACATCGGGACCGGAAGATACCCCGGTAACAAGGGGACGAGGAAGAGGTCAGACTCGACTGAAGTTTTATCGAATCAACCACTTTACGGTAATTGTTTAGACTAATAAAAAAAAGACTCGTGGTATAGCCATGTGCAGCGGTAGAGCTAGGCAGTGTTGCCGTCTCGGTGCAAGGGACAACGCACAATGAAGTACGTTAATGATCACGTGGTTACGGAAAAGCTCTGCCGCACAAGGAAAGATGAGCGGCCCTCATCGTCGTTTTTCGAGAACCGACAAACAAACCAGAGTCTTACGGATCTGACAAGGAACTTTGGTGTCCTTCTCCGATTTTGTTGAAACTGTTTTATGTGGAAGAGCATCAAAAACTAAGAGACACGTATTTTTTTTTGCGGACAAACGGTTTTAAGGGGTGAAACGCACCCTCGAAAATCGAGTTCTCATCACCAATGTATAGTACACAAAAAAATAAACATTGTTGCAATTTGAAATTTTTTTATATCTCGTACCGTTAAAACGTTATCGACGAAAAACGAAAAACATCCCCATTTTTGAGGGTGCACTTCACCACCTCAAACCGTTTTTCCGCCGTTGAATAAAAAATAGGTGTCTCTTAGTTTTTGATACTCTTCCACATAAAAAAGTTTCAACGAAATCGGAGGAGGACACCAAAGTGGTGTTCCTTGTGAGATATTTGTTTAGCAGTTGATTTCTTTCGCGATGTGTCTAATGTGAATTGTGAAATCTTCACTGTACATGACATTATTTGTCTGAGAAGTATCAACCGAAATTCGTACAGTCCACTGCATACTTTGGTCCATGCGGACCAAAAAACAATTCTCTGTGAACAATGTGACGGATCTATATGTTGTTTTTATCAAATCTGTAATATGGTAAGAAGGACATCATTGGTGCTTTTGATCAGTACGAAAAGGGGTCAGAAGAGGGAGAAAGATGAAACAGAAGAGAGGCACATGCGTGTACGTACCTTAAGCTGGTCGCCCCTGAATCGTAACACGATTTGGGTGCAGACGTGCTATTAAGTCATTGTGTATGAGTGTATATATATATATATATATATATATATATATATATATATATATATATATATTCGCACACTCAGCAGTTGTGTGGGCTATGATAGAGATTCACGTAGATATACTAGTGCACAGCACTCACAAGAGTATAATCCACCCCTTTAGTTAGCTCGCCGTGCCTGGTGCGGCACGTGCTTGCTGGCTCGGTTCATCGCTCGCTTGATCAAGTTTGTCTCGATTGTCCATGCGTAAGGGTATTAGTAGACGCTATATATCCATCTTCTGGTATCCATCTAGTCACTCACTTTACGTGCCAGATCATTTGCTTGATGCAAGCTTGCCGAAGGGCGATTAACTTTATCGATTGGTAAATACCATCGGTATATTGTATCTGGATTGTTTTTGGTGGTTAGATAGAAAAATTAGGTTTAAAAAAATATATTTTTACAATATTCATGAATTAGCATGATTACTATTCGGTACGAGTCAGGCTTCGTTGAGCTTTCGTAGTTTTCCAATTGACAATGTAATTATGTCGGTTTTGTGTGGATTTAAGGCAGTATTGTTGTGTAGAAATTAGAAAAAGTCGTTTTGTAATATTTTATTTTATTATTCCACAGACCTATAGGGAAAATAGAGAAAGGAGGCCCAAAACAAGCACCCGGACTGAAGCGGGCATAAGACTAACGTTTTAAAACTTATCGCGGTTTCGCGACGCGGGGGGACGTTGTCCGACCGCAGGGCCCGTGTGGCAAAAAAAAAACAAAATTCCACGGGTTTTGAAAAAAAAGCAAAGTACGTACATCGTGTTTTGTGTATTTGTGAGTAAAATAGATCTATACTAAATTGTGACTATTGTTTTATGCCTATTCCACTTTTTTGTAGTAATATTTGCTTAAGGGGCTATACCAGTGTGACACTTTTAAAAAATCGATTTTTTTAGCCTTTTTCGACAGTTTACACTTTCAAGAATATCATTATCATTAATATCATTTATATCAATATCATTTTATCTTGCAAAAATCGATAGTTGAATCTTTAAACGTGTTTTTCTCGAAATGAGATTTATCAAATTTGCTGACATTGTAACTCAAAGAGCAATTATCCGATTGACTTGAAATTTGAACTGAGTACTTTTGAATATATTTACTCTCCAATGACGTAGGATATTTTTGATTGGATGAAAATTGACGATTTGGCATTAAAAAACGACCATTTTATAGGCAAGAACTTTTTTCATAACTAATTTTGTTAGATTTTGATATTTTTCGAAAATCCTACGTCAGTGTACAGGAAATACCTTCCAGTTTAACGATATTTTTTTCTTTTTCGGTTTCAGCTACTCAATCGGCCGGAATCATGTCAGCAGTGGAGATACTTTTTTTTTGCGCCTCCGAAGGCAGCGCATAAGTCACTGGAATCTCATTATTGTTCTATGAAAAAATTATGTAATATAGGTCAAATGTAGCCAAATATGAGCTTAATTTTTCGAAACATTTAATTGAGTACTTTTCTTCCAAAAATCACCCAAATTTTCAGCGTTCACACTGGTATAGCCCCTTAAATATATTCCAATCATTCGTTGGTCAGGTCTGATGAAAACGTCAAGTGGCGCAAAAGGGCAAAGCGGGCAGGGCAAAGTGAGCACGTGCCCGCTATGCCCAGTATTGAAGATGGCTATGTGAAATGAAGTTGACACTTTATTTTAATAATTTCCCTAGTTATTTATCTTTATTGTAGGAAATTGAGCACGTGCTCGCTATGCTCTAATGACAGATGACTATGTGAAATTAAGATGATAATAGAAGATAGAAGATGACTATGTGACTTTATTTCAATCATTTTCCCATTTATTTATCTGTGTAGGAACTGATCAAAACACGATTATTTACTGCAATTATATTTTTTACATGCTCGAAAGTGGTATTGTTACCTTCTTATAAGGATATCCACTGTCATTTTCAGATGATAAATAAATATAAAAGAAAGACACAACAAGCTTCTTGGGATGAGAGCCTAAAGAAGGATTTGAAAACTAAGGAAAAGCCAAAAAGGTAAAAAAAAAAGAAACAAACTACAGACAAGGAAAATTACGTATGCATTATATGCAACGAACCATACATAGATCCTCCCACCGAAGACTGGATTCCATGCAATGACTGTCAAATGTGGGCTCATGGTGCATGCACTGCTTACCCTGGTATTGGATCATTTTACTGTGATAATAGCCAAAAAAATAAAGTTTACTGACTGTTACGAAGACACGTTAAGTTTTTGTTCTTTTATGATAATAATAATGATTTATCTGCAATAAAATATGTGGGTACATTTACATTTTTTCCCCCTACGATTCCTCATTTTCTTCTTATTTATGCCTAATCTCGAGAAAAAATTCAGGGTGCTCGCTTTACACTCTACGTGCCCGCTTTAGGCTACTCCGCTGGGCAAAGCGGGCATTGCTTAAAGTTTTTAAATTGGTTTCATTGTTTGTATTTTGAAGATTTACTGGAAATGTGTGAATGTAATATTAAAGCCAAAGTTGCAAGGCCAAAAAAGTCGTTTTTTCACAATTTTTTTCTGCAAAAGGTTTGTATTTAGGCAAAACGAAAAGTATTAGGCAGTGTAGTGGCATCTTTTAGCTTTAAATTGGTATTTTTTATTTTCAAAAATATTCATTAACATTGCTCCTGTAGGAAGTCTCCTGTAAGTCACCGAAAAAAAAGTTTCCGGCGGTGAGCAAAGTATCTCCGGTTTGGATGATCTAAAATGAAAAAACCAAAAAGATTCTTTTAGGGCATAGATGAATCCAGGTATTGATCGAAGGAATAATCGAAATTTTAATTTTTGACAAAATGGTGGCTCCGGAAACAAACAATTTCGATTTTCGACCAAATTTTTTTCGTTAAATCGTTGAAAAAAAAATAGAAATAATTATCGAAAATCTTATTCCTTCGATCAATACTTGAAGAATATATCCGACAAGGTTGTGTTCAAATTGCAGACCGATCGGTTGAGCCGTTTTTGAGAAATCGTGCTCACCGACTTTGAGAAAAACGCGTTTGAAGTTTAAACAGTCAACTTTGCAGCGCTCCGAGCGTCATTACAAATATGTGTGTATTTCCGAGAATATTCACTGGATCGATTTGAAATTTTCAGGGAATATACTCACATATTTGTACATTCCAAAAATGCAATAAAAAAATCGATTTTTTGAAATTTCTAACTGCGTATAACCAGTTAAACCACGATAAATTTAGTACCCAATAGCAAAAGAAAATTGTTCGATTATAACAAGACACGAATTGAATATGACCACGTCGACAGTGACGAATACTGTTTCGAATAAAAATATTTTCAGCCGCAAATGTGCAATAGAATTCCACAAAATTTCACAAAATCGAAAACAACAGCCACCCGATAACGTGAGGGTTGCAATTGACGCGAATGATAGAATCCCCGTCAACGATGTAGAAGATAATTTGCAAAGATAGATTTTAAGGGCATACTTTTCACGTCGCTTTTTATTTATATCCTTCTCGCTTGATCGCCCTCTCTCTTTATCCCTCCGCGGAACCTATTCGCGAGGTTATAGCCATCGTTATCCGGTACTTCTTCCCCTGCTCCCTTAAAATGTAAACCGCGTGACATAACTAACTACTCGAGGGCTGCGACGCGAAGCAAGCGACCCTCGAAGGGTGCTTCTCTGTTCACACGTATAGAGCGGGAAGGAGCGAGGAAGGGGTGGAGCAATTACAGTGGTAGAGGGTGAAGTGGCACGAGGGAAACTTCAAGGAGAACTTGTGTGTATTATACCATCATCAACATTCCGCTATCTCTCGCTATTCATATATATATATATATATATATATATATATTCATCCCGCATCATCTTCCATCACTCGTACATTCTTCTCCACCTCTGAACAAACACATATACATATTCACTCGACTCTCGGTGTCGACGCGACCGCATGCACTTACATCTCCGAACACCGCTAAAAATGCACTTGCATGACGTCACGTTTTCTTTCCGTCATCACTCACACGTTGAAGAGCTCCCGCGCAATTCCGAGCACGACTCGAACGCGGATGTTTTCTATTCGAAGCGGAAATGTCACCGATTGAATGCATTTTTAGGGCAACCGTGGGTTCGCCCTAAAACACCTTCGAGACGTGCCGACGTGACTCTCTCGTATGCTTCCGCATATAGAGCTTTGCCATTCTAGAAATTTTGAAATTTATGAGTTAGCGACGTGCGAATATTCCCTCGACACCCTTGCCTCGCGTTCTCCGGCTTCTCGGGGTTCAACTTTCGTAGGGATTTTTGAAGCGAAACTCGAATTTTCATTGTTCAGCTTGAGGATACGGCTTGTTACGGGTGCACCCAGAAATTCATCTTGGCTTCTGCCTATCAACATGGGTATGGTGGAAAATGACGCAGACGAAGGTGAGAGAGGAAACTCGGGTCCCAAGGGTCCTGCGGAGCCTACCGCATGCCGGCATTCGCGGGTGAATAATTTTCCGCGGAGCTTCCCGCTTGCGCTGTGCTATATCGCACTGTACATGTATACGGGGTACGTGTGAGGCGAGGAATGCACGGAAGCCCAGAGGGCCAGTGACAGAGAGAGACAGATTTGGGAAGAGAAGGTAAAGAGGGCAACCAGGTCCTTGCTGGCAAGGATAAGAGAGAGAGACTTGGAGTTCTGCTTCTCCAACTGTTACCTTCCCTCAACCTTGTCTTCCTGCACTTGGAGCCAAAGCTCCCTTCGCCGAGAGCAGTAGAAAGCGATCCGGCAGCGATAGCAAATACGACGAGAGTTTGCACACGGGACAATGGCCAAACACGTACACCTACGAGAAAGTTCATATGCCCGGACAGGATATTTCAACGGTACACTCGAAAATACTATAACCGTGATGCACAAATTCAACGTCCAGCTACTCGTTCCTGCCGAATTGAATACCCTAAAAATGTATGCAAGGAATAAATCAAATACAAAACGAATCCAACAAATATGTGATGAAATGAAGGGGCTGGAATTAAGGGGCAATTTCAATGGTACGCTCGTTTTTATTTCGGGCCTCAAGTCCTAATCAATATAGCCAAATTCCCGATTTTTTTCTGGGAAACGGATGGTGAACAGAAACGCATCTTTTCAATATCAGTACAAAATTATATATCGAGAGCCTTAAAAAAAATGACCGAAAAATATAGATAAACAAGAAAAACATGGCCGCTGGCAGATGATCCAGTTTTCAAAGTCGGTGGCCATGATATCTCGTGAACCACTTCATGGATTGTTTCCAAATTTACAAAAGATATGATGAGGAACTTTTAAAAGTCGTTGTCGATCTCACTTTTTTAAAATTGATCCTCATTTCTCAATGGTTACGTAAAGATGACGACTTTTTTCATAGATTTTGTATGCTCGAGTTTCAATTGTCACCACTTTGTTAAAAAAAAGATTCAAAAAATTGACGATCGTCAACGACTCGTATTTAGTGTTAACTTGAATAACGCGTTTGGTTTTTAGATTTCAGATGGACCGTTTAAGCTGAAGAGTGTCCAGCGCCAAATGTCGCGAAAAAAACTTTCATCACCGGCCGGCGGCCGCGATTTTGTTGTGTTTCAGTATTTTTTGGTGATTTTTTTTAAAGGCTCTCAACACATGTACACTACCGGCCACAAGTTTCCGGACACTTTAGATAATTGCGAATTTATATTAGAATAATATAATTAATTATACAGAGCTATATAATATCTTCGTAAAACAATAAATGAAATTAACTATAATATTCTAACATTATTTGGCAATTGTCCAGTGATCGAAAGTTTTGCAATGACCTGGAGTGCCTGGAAACTTTTGGCCGATAGTGTACCTTTCTTTTAAAAAACAATTCGTTTTTTTCACTAACCGTCTCGCAGAAAAAAAATCGAAATTTAACAATTTTTTTCGGGCCTCTAGGTAAATGTAGTCTCTTCAATATCATACTAGGAAGACTGATGATTGAAAGAATTCGAAGTTAGTATATATTGCAGCATATTGTGAGAGGATGAGTGTCCGTACCTCCTCAATGCCACAAAAAGGACGTCACTTTTGGGAAAGCACTGGATTGATTACCGCCCAATCGAATGTATATAAAACGCGACATACCGGTCGTAGACGGTTCAAATTGTATGTGTGTCTTTTTTCGTGCAGAAATAAATTTTTATATATATAAACTTATTTATTTTGTAAATAAATTTATTTATATATAAATATATAAATTTATATATATATAAATTTATTTATGCACGAAAAAAGGCACATATATATATATATATATATATATATATATATGTGTGTGTGTGTGTGTGTGTCATAACCCGCATTGAAATTCGATAATAGTAAATAGGGGACACGAAGTTAACGACTCAAGTTTTCTCACACTAGGTCCATAAAGGAAATCCTGAATGACGTCCGCGCTACGCTTTACTTCTATTTTACTCGTCTCTCTCGCTCCTTACCGTTTCCTTTGTCAGCACGTTACTCGAGGCGTCTTTTTCGTCTCTCACGGTACTTCTGTTTGTCTGCCTTCTACAACCCTAAGACTCTTAATGTGCACATAAGTAGTCAACTCGACGATTCGAGCGATAGTTGAAGAAAGCAATCCGAAGACCTTGTACTTTTTTCAAACAAAACTGGTTCGGATGTAAAACGTGGCTGCGTTTTTTGTTCAACTTGTCCGATTTTTTAAATAACCTACGGTTGCTTTTTGGGTTCTCATTATACCTTTTAGTTTACTGCGTGCGGAACATCAGTAGAACAAATCGATGACAAATCGCGATGAGAAACGTCGGTAGAGAGTTTTCAACGCCAGTTCCACGTACGCCGGAAATTCCTGCCGAGGGCGTTTCGAACTGTACCGACCGTGGTAATTGCTCTCTTCCTATGTCGGCGTCGAGGGGTCGATGTTCGATCGGTCACGGCCTGTCGAGTCGCCCTTTCTGCACCACCTACTTCTCCTTCCACCTCTTTACCATCTATATCTGTGGTTCCTTGCCAGGGTGATTTTACGATGAACTATACAGCCGATTTTACGATTCCATGCAGCGGCCGAATCAATCGGTCGTTCCGTCAAAAGTCTTGAATGGCGTGCGGAGCGTCAACGCAGATGCGAGTGATGACGCGATCGTTATGCATCACCGAAAAAGCTCCGATCCTGCCGTCACGGCCCCATCGCCATTGAACATCGTTCCAAATACCTACCCATTTAGATTCGCCACCCCCCTCCCCAGCCGACTACCACTAACACATTACTTCAACTCGATACAACCTAAACCCGTTCCTGCTGCTATTTGGTTCGTACGCATTTGCAAAGACAGCATTGTTTAAACGTTTTTATCGATAACGCGATCGTGCTATCAGTGGAATCTGAGAAACGTAGGGAACGTTGAAAACGTCCTATTTGAAGGACCGATCTTCATCGTAGCAGGAATGGGAATTCGACAAGTAAAGCTAACACCATCAGATCCAATCAATTCATCATTTTTCTTAATTCATCCACCCCTTTGTGTCAGTATTCCTAGAAATGGCACCCAAAGCCCTGTCATCAAGGAAGGAGTCCTAGCAGAAAAAAACATCGACAGCAATCACGAGGATCCGTGAGGAACGGCCACCCATGAATCACTACAATTCTCAATACGAACTTGGAACCGATCCAGCGCAGCAAACTCCATCCACCTGTCAATGTTGCACCCCGCCCCTCTCTCGAATCGAGCATGATTCCATAACGACTCCACGGTTCGTATCCAATGCAGCTTCAGCATCGACCGACAGGAAAAAACAACGCGCAAGCTTTTCGAAAGCGCAGGATATACACAATACAAAGTTCGTACAAAACCTACCTGTTATAGAACGTACACACGTATTATTCGCTCGGAGAAACAATAAATTAATAATTATTCATAGCGGGGTGGCTGCGTATGCACTCATGTCCACTCGTCGTTCGTACGCAATAAAAAAAAGGACAACATACACGTGTACGCGTGAGAAAGAGTGGATCCAGAAGGTGATGAAAAAGCGTTCCTCACACATGTACCGCTGTAAAATAATATAACGGCAACAAGCTCTCCCGAGCAGTGAATCCAATATGGTGGAAAGGGAAACGGCAGAATAGTTTCGCAAACACGAATGAAAGAGGGAAGGGCCATCGGGTATGGTTCTTCCTACGCATACCATATTTATTCGTTTGTACAAACCCTCCCACACACGTGAATGCATATACGTATACATGTATACATATATAAATGCGTACATCGAACAGTTGACGGTATTCACAGCATGAAACGCCGGTATCGTTCAGCTCTTGTAGCCACGTTGGAACGCCGTTGCATCGTTCACTCGGCTGTGCTCTGTATCGCAAACCATACCATACCGATCCGAGACCGCGGATAGCCTCCGCGTTTCCTGGGAGATATACCGCACGAGCGGATTATATGCGATTCCGCCCCTTTTACTATCGAAAAGGGTACAACGCGTATATACACAAGCCGACAACGGGGCGTCGGGGTTTCCCCGAGTGTGCAACTAACACACAACATACACTTGGGGGACTTGACGTGCCGAACGGTGCATGAAGTGCAAATCACCCATGCCCGTGTACTTCCTTTTGCCCTCTGTTTTGTGTACGTGCCCCGTTCGACGTTTCAATGTCAAGCCGTATTTTCCTGTTTTGTTTTTTCGCTGCGCTTGTTTTGTTTACGAGGCTGCTTGTTTTGTGCCGATAACGATCGGCGTGGGACACCAAAACGGCCCATTGCAATCGTGACAAATGAATTGGCCAAGCGCGAAGCTTGCCGGCTCACGCGCTTATCACGCTATGCTCAGATGCTCGTAACGTACGTGAGGCCTGATTAGGATCGAGGAGGATTATACCCGCGTCAAAATTTTCAGCCTATTTTAAAGGCCTTTGATCGTATGTCGGCCTCACTTGAGTCCGTTTACTGCTAGAAGTCCTACTATGGGCCGCCACATGCTCTTCCTTCGCTGCTTACCTCCTGCATAGGCCCTTATACTCCTACCTAATCTAGCTCAAGTCGTTCCCGTGCGAAAATTGAGTTGGGGCTGTGATCGGGCCCCAATAATATTCCCCTAACTTTATTCGGGCCCTAATCTGGAAGCCACATGAGGGCCGTTAACGGCCGGTCACACTTTGTGAACAAGGGCCATTAAAGGCGCAACGACCGGGGACTTATAAGTTGCCTCAATGGCGCCTCATAAAAACCATTTTAGCGCCCTGAAAATGCCTCAACGGCGCCTCATCATAACCATTTCAGCGCCATAAAATATCCGTATCAGTGGATATACGTGTATGTTAAATGCGTCAGGGTATATCTGTATTTGTTTTTATGTAATTGTCCATGTGCATAGGTGTGGGCGTGAGTACATGTGTATGTATGTGTGCGCCCGTAGAAATGTGATTGCGTATTTGCATGTGAGCCTTTATGACAAACTGCCATGACAAAATTAATACAAAAATTAATGTGAGGCGAACTCTCTTTACTGCAAACATTTATTTTTGAGGAACTGTCCACTGTGATAACATTTTTTAGAATTGTGATAGCGTGTAACACTTAAGTTTGAAATTGTAAGATTATCACATTGATTATAGTTATAGTCACAGTCTGAAATGAGTCTGTAAGGGTACAGAACGCAAAGGAGCGACATTATATGTCCGCTGCATAAAGTAAAGTATCAATTACTCCAATAAAAGTAATATTATCTTAGTTTTAATTAGGAAATTATTAAGTAATTGAATAAGTAATTCTCAATCATTAATATATCACGGAAAAATATCAATATATCACGGGGAAAGAATACACCACGGAATTCACTTGTTTTTCTGCAAGGTCCACGTAGATAAGTCATCTCGATGAGACTTAACGCATCCTGTGCCCCCCATGCCGGTCCTCTGCATTATTTAAACAAATATATTCTACTACACATCCATTCTAAGGAATGGATGTGTAGTAGAAATAAAAAAAATATATGGGTCTACTGAATCACTAGAATCTATTTCCATTGAGGGAAAAATCTGGAAAACAAAGACCAATTTATTTACTTATCCTACACAGTCAGATAAAGTTTATGAATGGGAAATATCAGCGAAGTCATCAGAAGAAATGATTTTCCCTATGATGAGTATTGAGCGGAAATTAGTTGCTATAAAAATGTCGAGAAAACCGGTTGGGACTGTTCACACTTATGCGCTAGCATTACTCCATGTATGAGTGAAACCATGAGTAATTGTTTGTATCTATGTAAAAGGTTTCTTTAATTTGATAAATAAATACTGTCTGATGTTTGTCTGCATATTTGTGTTCATCGTTGATTTTGTATTTGTTAATGCTTTTACGCTTTTTCCCAATTTGCGTTCGATAATATTATTCGATCGATGTATATAATCGATTTGAATAATTAAAATACCATCAACCATGTAGCCTAAGCTATTTATACTGGTTTATCGCCAAATAGTCAGATCTGGGCCTATTGTGGAAATCCCTACTTGTTTATCCCTATACTGGCCAAGTCTGGGCCTATTGTGGAAATCCCTACAGGTTTATCCCTATAATGGCCAAGTCGGGTCCTATTGTGGAAATCCCTACAGGTTTATCCCCATAATGGCCAAGTCGGGGCGTATTGTGGAAATCCCTACAAGTTTATCCCGATAATGGCCAAGTCTGGCCCATTGTGGAAATCCCTACTAGGGAAAGCACTAGGGAAGCCCTGAAAGGCCCTTATTTTTATTAGGGATGCCCTATCAGTTTTCCGCACGGATTGCAGCTCCTCTTTTGATTGCGCTTGGACCTATCGCGCATTTGGCTGTTTCGACGAAACGAAGGTGGGGATGGTCGCATTCGAAAGAGCGGGTCTGATAGTTTTCAGTGACCGTAATCCGTTGGACTAGGTAGGACCGCGCGTTCGCCGTAGAGGCCTACTGGCCTTTCCATTATCTCCACCCAACGAACCTTTTGCATTCGCTTCAAACTTGCCCCTGCAGCTCCAGTAACTCTCCAAAGTGGAAGAAATGGATCTTGGGCAAACAGTTACGATATTTTTTATAGAAATTGCCCTCATGTATGCATGTATACGCGGGATCCCTATAGCAGGCACGCATGCGTACGTATAGGTGCTAGTATACGTATGTTGGTATATGCTTAGGCATGTATGTGTGCGGGTATATACGTGTGTCTACGCATGCGCGTATTCAGACATGTGTATTTCTGTATGCGTAATAGAGTGTATGCGTGTGCGTGTATACGTGTGCCAATCGACGTCCTCCTTAGCGCCTGCAAGTGGACAAAAGGGAAATTTGTTCCCGTTCTAGGCGTTAAGTAGAAGCTCATTTTATATTGAATACAGTATAAAATATATATAACTACTATATGTATACAGGGTGGCCGGAACATTGACGTCCAGAAATAAAATTTAGGTGCCTTGTGTCGTGGGGTATCCGAAACACCCCCATGTATGTTCCGCGACTTTTCATAGTTTTCGAGTTATGAATTTTTTTCTGAATTTTTAAGAATTTTCGACCTAACCAATTTTAAAAAAATCTAAAAAAGAAAGTAGAAGACTTTGTCGAGATTTTTTTTTGCAACTGAATCTTCATGAGTAGTACTTTTATGCATAAAATTATCAGCTTCGTAACTGTGATGAAAGTTATGAAAATGTTGGTTTAAAGTGAAAAATGTACGTTCGGTAAATTATGACTTAAATTTTCAACTTTAAACTAAAAATCTGAACGGGTGACCTCATTGGTCCTAATTGGGCCTCAAGAATGCGCCAGACTCTCAGCTTTCATAGTCATTAAAAAAAAAAAGTAGTATTTAATGGGGCTACTGTGGCTAAAATTGGCCTTCAAAGTCAGCGAGGTGGAAAATTCTTAAAATTAGCCATTTGATTAAAAAAAAAAAAATTGGCCATTCAATCGTTCCTAAGGTTATTTAGTTTGTTAACTAACCAAAAATGACGGCAAGAAAGCTAAGATTTAAACATTTGGGGGTTTATTTTTTTTAGTTTAATTTAAGCTTAATGAATTTTGCGCGATCCGTTCTCGTGGATCAGGTAAAAGAGCAATTTACCTGCAATAGTAATGGGCCGAGAGGATAAGAGACCGAATTATTGCTATCTCTCTCACTCTCGGTGGCGAGAGGGGCAGCGCGCAACCGAAGCCAACGCAAAACAAGTTACTTTTTTTTTAATGATTATTAAATCTGAAAGTCTGGCGCATTCTTGAGGCCTGATTAGGAACCGTGAAGTCACCTCATTAGAGATTTTTAATTTAAAGTTGAAAATTGAAGTCATAATTTATCGAACGTAAATTTTTCACTTTAGACCAAAATTTTCATAACTTTCATCACAGTTACGAAGCTGATTATTTTATGCACAGAAGTACTACTCATGAAGATTCAGTTGCAAAAAAAATTCTCGACAAAGACTTCTACTTTGTTTTAGATTTTTTTAATTAGTCAGGTCGGAAATGCTAAAAAATTCAGAAAAAAATGCATAACTCGAAAACTATGAAAAGTCGCGGAACATACGGGGGGGTGATTCGGATACCCCACGATACAAGGGACCTAAATTTCATTTTCCGACGTCAATGTTCCGGCCACCCTGTATATAGTAGGCTACTTTACTGCCTTTATCTCCTACCCCTGAGGAGGGGCAAAATAGGCTGAAAATTTCGACTGGGGTACTTACGACGCAAATCTCGGGGACCGATGTGTAGAGAACGAATCGGCAACCGTTTCACCTTCGAACAGCGATATCGTGCAATCAACGTGGGGCAACGGGTTTGATGGTATTGGAGATGATCATCATGAGGTTGCGTATGAGCGAGGTAACCACCCACCAGCGACGGTACACCGAAACACTTACCGTAATCATTGCCGTATAGAGCGGGTTACATATACGGCCGCAACTAAACGGGATTGGTGATTGATCCATCAAACTTCTAGGGCAAGAACTCAACGTGCTCCACTCAAGCTCCCAAAGACACGTCGGAGTACCGTGTATAAGAGTAGCCGCAAAGGTATACGACGGGTTGGCAAGTATGACGGAAGTTGACAGAAGGGTAGGACGAAGTGAAACCCGATGGAAGAAAGAGTCATGACGTGTGAACTTAAAGCAAAGGCACAAAGGGCTTTTTTCTACCTTCACTCGAGAAACCAGAGCGAACTTACATGATGGCGTATATGGGCGAATCTAAAGGGTTAATCTCAGGTTCGATCGACTTCACAAGACACATACACACAGGCGCATGCCTGCGCAAACTTCTCGCACGTAGTTTCAGCGTTGCATCGTGCGCAACATGGAAAAATACATAGTAGACGGACGCCTTTCGTAGCTTTACTCACTTTCAACGTGCACCCTTGGGCACTCGCTGCCACTACTCCGTCCCAAGCTGTCCCGGCTATTGTATTCGATCCCCTTTTTCGCGTAACAAATTTTTTCGAGAACCCTCACCGATCGCGTCCATTGGACAAGAGGGGAGAAATGGGAACAAATTCTTTCCCGCAGAATACCGGACACTCGAGAGGTCCGGAGCCCTTAAACTTTTTGAAAGAACAGGAAGGAGCAAGCTTGAAGAGGGAAGCGAAAAATCGATTAAGCTAACTTGGCCTGGTTACCTACCGAGATGTCGGCCTGTCTTTGTGACACTTTATTACGATACTCATCCCCCTACAACGGGTATACAGATGTAGATGTGGGCATTCAACGACGTACACTTTCATCTTCCCCTCGCGTTTTTTTTCCTTTTTTTTTCGTTTCACAGATCTCTCATCGGGTCTCTTTAACGCCACTCCACTGTGTGTGCCTCTACTCGACTCGTCTCTTGATGACACCTGCCTCGTACGTTCGACATTCTTTTCAACGACGGCCGATAAAGCAGAGAAATGGGCTTTTTATCTCAACGCCATTGTACGTATTCAACGTTGTATAACATACCCTTACTATCCTTTATCATTGTCCACTTTTTTTATTCTCGTTTGCTCGATCTTTTGTCCATTTTTACCTTCAGTGCTTATTCCTTCTACAGTGCTTGTTATTTAAAGTCCCTGGGCAATTCTCCCTACATTCCGGATACGGCCAACTGTCTGCAAACTTGTCCGTGTCGTTTATCGTCCCACGTTTCAATCCTGATGCGCATCGATGATTGAGACTAGGAGGTTTGAAAATCGACGTGCGTTTCGTTGCTAATGACGAGGCCACGAATAAATGTAAAACTTCATTCCAGTTAGGGGCAGTGGTATTAATATCATAAAATACGGAAAATTGAGATTTATTCGCTGGTCAATAATATCGACGCTTCGACGCAATGACGCGAACGATATCCAATCCGGTTTTATCATATCTCAAAAATCGATGGGGATGTCAACTTGAAATGTGTACAGGAATTCTGCAACACTAAGAGACAGATTGAAAAAAGCGTATTTACAATTTTGTGATCACAAGTTACTGGAATATTTCAATAATGTTCTTTATCTGGACGCTATTTTGTTGATATCGTTCACATATTTCATTTTTCAGGTAGAATCGTTGGAGGGAAGCCGAAGACGGAGTATCCATAGGACTCCCTAGGAAAGACGAAGAATCCCTTGGAAGACGAATCTCTACGATTTTACAAAATCTTCATTGATTCGATTAGAATGGTAAATCGGATTTGACATAATTTATTAACGCCAATATTATTCGAGAAAATCTCAACAAATTTTATTATTTCACAATGTTATAATAAATATTCTTGAAAGGAAAAAACATTTTTTATTTTTCGCGACCTTGTTGTAAGCAATTGAATGCGTGTGAGTTGTTAGAATTTCGAACCTACCTAGTCACCCTGAAAGCTGGGAGTTTTATCTAACGTTTTAGTTTTATTAACGCTATCATATTTCTTTTTTGCGGAGCCGGGTATTGGTGCCTTTCTCCGCCAATTTAATGAAGTCTGTTAAATTTCTTGAAAGAAAAGTATGGTATCGAATGTTTTGAAATTTCGAGGATATATTTGTGTATAAATTATGTATATACAATATTTTTTGTACGAAAATATTCAATCTTCAGCGACTTACGCGCCATCTCCCGAGTCTCCGAAAAAAATTCTCCCACTGCTGCAGTGATTGCGACCTTCAAAGTACCCGATACCGAAAAATTAAAAAAAAAGTCCGTTAAACTAGAAGATATTGCGGGTACAATGACGCAGGATTGTGAAAAAAAAATTAAAATCCAACTAAATGGCGGAGGTTTGAATTTTTTTTTTCAAATTACGCTTGAAAATCTGATGGTTTTTTGCATGGCAGATTGACATTTTTTATCCAATCAAAAAACTGGAGGGTCATTGTATGAAGAAACAAATACTCAATACGCTAAAATAAGATTCAAGTCGATCGTATGATTTATATTCGCGTTATAACTGCAGCAAATTTGAAAAATGTCGTTCTGAGAAAAACGCGTTGATCTAACAACGCGTTTTGCTCAAAACGACATTTCTCGAATAAAATTAGAAAATATAAAAATATTGATTTCATTGTTATAAATCGATAGAAGTACAAGTAGTAGCGTAGTAGTAAGGTACACTGGAAAGAATAAACTACAGAAAAAAAAACGATTTTTCGAAAGTGTCACACTAGTAGTGCCCCTCAATCTAATCCCAACGGGTGAAAACGGTTTAGAGTTTCGCACCCCATCTGAGTGTAACCCCTAATGATGAATTATAATCTCTCCTAGATTTAGATGCTTCACCCCTTGATTAAATTGCTGTCCACAATTGATGTATGGATCGGAACATCCAGACTGCCCCAAAGCCATAATTAGGAAATGAAGACTGAAGATCCGAAAGAAGAAATTTGATATTTTGTGGGTACAAATTCATCTCTCTCACATCTCTTTCCCTCGATGTCCCTTCCTTTGACCATCCATTTATCTATCGCTCTCTCTCTCTCTCTCTCTCTCTCTCTCTCTCTCTCTCTCTCTCTCTCTCTCTCTTTATTCTAATGATACAGCCTTTATAGTTTTAATCTTCCAATATACTGAATATAGACTGATTGCATCTGCACCCTCGATCCATTAAGCCCCCCCCCCCCCTCCTGCCGATGTCTTTCTCGCCGGCGGCATTTTCGCTTTACCAACGAACGCATCGTTTCATTTCGTTCAATCCGTCGAATTACGATTGCTCGTTTCCATTATACCAGAGTGAGCGTAACCCCTCGGTCATTCCGAACATGCGCCCTTTTCCCATATTGCATATGATTTCCATTTTCGAGGTCCCGGGGCAGCAACGGCAAAACGGCCAAAGGGCAATTTGCAAACGATTCGTCCAACTCGACAGTGAAATTCGCGTGTTTTTCCATACATGTCGCATAACGGAGCAGGGGTCGGTACGCGATATCCGCTATGCATGGATTTCGATTTGGGTTCTCCCGTTCAAGCTCCCGGTCTGTCAACCGGAGAAAGGTAGCTGGAACATGAGAGAGTGAGAGAGAGAGAGAAAGTGAGTGAGGTCGCTCCATATATCTGGAAAGAAGAATTGTATACACTGCCAGCCAAAAGTTTGCGTACACTAGTCGAAATTTCTTAACGCACTAAAAGTTGCATAGCAGCCTCGAAAATAAATAAAATAAAATTTTCCAAGGGGCGTTTCAAAGAGGACACATTTACCTTTATTTTGCTTCCTTAGAAAATTCTCTATGATTTTTTTTCGCCCCGTTACGCACTCTTGAGCGTGGCCATTTTTCTGCTACTTTTTGGCCGTCCAAAATAAACTGCAAAGTTTGTGGAAAAAAAATCTTCGGTTTTTTCCATGCTGAACTTGAAAAGGATGTCAACAGGTATTGCATTATTAGCTAGAAAAGACATGTTGCAGCAAAAAAGGCGTCATTGAATAACTATAGGGTTTCAAAGGAAATGTCAGGAGGATAAAAATTCACATGGGTTCACACTGGAGTGGCTCGAATTTTTTCAGAATTTTTTTTGGTCATTCTTTTTTTTACCATTTTTAGTTGGAACTTCGATGGGTGGAGAGGCTCCACTTGGGAATTATGGGGTCTAGGACAATATATTAAGAAAGGAAATTTGTTTACACTTTAATTTTTAATTAACTACAATTTTTTAGATGCAAAAATCGGTGGACCTCGGAGAATCGTCGTCAGTTGGTTGTTGTGCGTA